>CM055271.1:27435040-27798436 GCA_029237695.1 Conchocele bisecta | reverse complement strand
AGTCTGCTAAAAAATCTAAATAAACTTTGTGCAACATAAGGAAGCTACATGCCAAGTTTCAGGTCTGTAGCTAGTACGGTTTGAAAGTTGCCAAAATTGATCCATGACCCGGTGGTCGAATCAAAATAAACATAAACTTTGCACATCTACTCATCATAAGGAAGCTACATGCCAAGTTTCAGGTCCATAGCTAGTATGGTTTGGTTTAAAAGTTCTACGAGTTACAATGTTGGTGATGGATGGATAAGGGGAACACTAAATGACCCTCCACTATCGTGACATAAAAATGCCACCACTGGTGAGCCAAGAAAAACAAAATAGCAATCAAGCATCCTTGACCTTAAGGTGGTGAAGGTCAAGCCCACATAAAATAGGGTTCTTTGCATGGTTGATATGAATGTACATGTATGTGTGAAGTGTTGCTACGATCAGATAGATGCCAGGTCCTCGCCACACCAGAATCACTTGGCCCCTCCCAAAAGCAGTAGGATCAGTAATAATCTTACAACTTTTATAATGGGCAATAACCCAATTCAACTCCCAGGTATCTAAAGAGCCAAAGATAAAAACGTACCTGAGGGCCAAACCAGGCAAATCGTGATTCCTATAAGGAGGAACCCATACCGTTAATTTACGCCGTCTCATTTGCCCGACCACCACCCACCGCACAAAAACGTAAGAAATGTGCAACAATCTATTTTAGCAACCTTAACTCCTAGAATGCGGGAACTGAAAATAGTCATCTGCTGTTAATTCGTGTTTTATCCAGTAAAAACATGGTTTGGCAGCATTTTAGAATCATTTCCATTGGAAATGATTCTAAAGTGCTGTTAAACCAAGTTTTTGATGAGAAAAATTGAAAATAAAAAAAATTAAACGGACGATACAAATTAATTCAGCATTGTAAACCTTGAAGAGATGAAACCTACATCCAACAGAACTCTTCCAATGGTTGACATATATGTACAATGTACATGTACACAGAGCTGCAGATAAGTTTTGTATCTAGAGCGTATTATACCCCCAGATTTCAAATTCAATGCGTATTTTACTTTTACAAATGTATTATTGCTTTTGTTCCTTATTAAATAGGGAACAAATGATAAAACAAATTTAAAAATTCACTTATTTAAGCTGCAAAAAGCAAATATTGTTAGCTTTTTGCAGCTCAACTAAGTAAATTTTCAACTTTATTACAGTATTTTCACTACTCCATTTGAAGATCAATGTGTATTTTCACATTGTTGTGAGTATTTTGTACTCCCACTTTTGATGATCAAAGCGTATTCTGCTAAAATAAGTGTAAAATACGGCAATAATAATGCGCGTAAAATACGCACCTTATCTGGAGCTCTGTGTACATGTCAAGCATCACAAAAATCGGATATGTATTTATAGTTGAATTATCGAAACAAAACAAAAATGGTCTATTGGCAGATATTCAGGGTAAATACTATATTATGATCACGTCAACTACCGTTGCGGTAGCATTATAATGCGACACGGTACTTTTACTGTTATTTCCAAAAAAGGACACTTCAAATATGGGATTTATTTCCCTATGTTGGTAAATCCCATAAAGAAACTATTAATTTTAAACTATCTCTGTAGCCTATTTCATCAACATTGCAAACTATACTTTAGTAGCAAAGTATACTTTGAGGGAGAAATTTTCAATTTTAGGAAAGAATTATTAATTTTTATTATACTGAATTTATTACATTATCACAGCCAATTTGGCTGTGATAATGTAATAAATTCAGTATAATAATTCTGCATACTTTTAATCATGAAATATATGCATTTGTTAGTTCTATATGAAATAATGCATTTCAGGAAAAATAAATGATTACTCCCTCAAAGTATACTTTGCTAGTAAAGTATACTTTGCAATGTTGATGAAATAGGCTACTGGTCAATGGTGCTATTGCTGCATATGCTTACCATACTCACCTAGACATGTGAAGACATCTTAAAATTGTTCATACTTTTAGATGTATGTAAATTTGGAAATATTTTATTTTCTATTTTCCTTATTTCTCTTCTCTTTTGATGAGAAACTAGATGGCTGCGGCCGCCCGCATGTCACGCCCGCCGAGGCATTTGATAGTACTAAAAGTAATTTTGACCTTGACATTGGGCACACAGGTTGGGCATAGAATGAAAATATGATGATGATAAACACACATGTGAAGTTTCGAGTGAATTGGCGAAGTGGTTCAGAGATATAGTGTTCTTAAATTTGTTTAACCTAAAGCCAAAAAACTTTAATGTAAAGTAATTTGACCTTGACATTGGGCACAGTGGCCGCATGGGTTGGGCGTAGAATGACAATATGAATCATGATAAACACCCATGTGAAGTTTAAAGTTACGCGGTTAAGCGGTTTCAGCGATATAGAGTAGGTAAAAACTTGAACTAACCCACACGTACATAAGTACGTATGGACATACGCCAATGTGTCGACTATATCGCGCTGTCCGCAAGCGGGAGCGACAAACAACTTATTTACAATTTTCCACTAGATATAACACCTACGTGGTACTTGTATATTGGTCACAAAATGTTGATTCTGATGTAAACAGAGAATACTAGTGTATTGTCATTTTATATCAAGTTTATCAAGCAAGGCTGGGAAACACGCAGGAATTCCGAGACTCGTGTAGGAATTCCTACCATTTACGAGCCGAGCCCAATAAACTTGATATTGACCGAGATTTCAAATGGCTGAATATTTTATATATGTTTCATATCAGACTAATTGTGGCTGTGACTGGAGAAATGTGACTAATGGCATTTGTGTATAGCTCCCTGTAGTCTGACAATGATGCTTACTGTTTGTTTGTTTGTTTGTTCATTTAAGGCCGGGTCAATGGGTTTAGTACTAAATCCCATATGAGCCGCGTCGCGAGAAAACCTGTCTTCGGGAAATTCTTGGTCAAATTAACATTTTGTTACTACGACAATGGTATTTGTATGATGAATTGAATGCTTTTTATTTGCTTTTTTTTCAATATTCATGAAGATATTATATTTTATACAACACCACTATTCAGGTCGTTTGAGCAAATGAGACGTCACGTAAAAGCCACGTCATACGACGTTACAGTATCTATGTATCTACCGGTACACATAGAGTATACGCCAACATTCACAACAGTTTGCAAGTTCACAAACTAGAAGCATGTTTGACATTGAATAATGAATTTATAGACGGGTGAGCTTGATCTTTTTGGTAATACATGAAAGTGAAAAGCGACAAAGACAAACCGGCAAGTTCATGTACAGTCGAACCTCCCCGAACGGCCACCTCTCTACAACAGCCACCTCTCTGTAACAGCCGCTATTTTATATCCCAAATGGATGATTTCTTCTATATCTAACCCTTACACTGCTGAGCATGAACATTGTCGTTTCATGTTGATTTTGCATTCTTTCTCAATAAAAACATGTTTTGACAGCATTTTAGAATCATTTCCATTGGAAATGATTCTAAAATGCTGTCAAAACATGTTTTTATTGAGAATTATTGAAGAAAATAAATAAACATCAGACGATAAAATTGTACTCAGCATTAACCTCCCTACAACAGCCACCTCTCTATAACAGCCAATTTTGCCTCTTCCCATGGGTGGCTGTTGTAGAGAGGTTGCACTGTACCAGGGGCGATAATAGTGTTTCCTTAAAATAGTTAACAGACATTACAATTTATTCTCTGTATTTATTTGTTGATGTGTAATGATCATATTTTATAATCTGTCGAAATATTATTTTTTCAGGTGACGCATTTAATTAGTATAAATAATAAAAAAATATCATGCCTCATTTGCATATGAAAATAGCCTAATACCACCGCGAGTCACTATGAGTAAAATAAATACCTACAGCCGACTACCGGTAAGTATTTTTCATGTCGGCTGTACTCGGCCACCTGTATGTTTGCCACGCTAACCTTCATTTGAATGTAACAAGCCTTAACTTACAATATCGGTATTCCAATATGTAGACACACTCAGATAAATCTGCATTCATGTATACAACAATGTGTTACGTACATGTACATATTCCATCTTATTTATGCAAGTCTTGGTTTACAGATGTTGTTCTATGGAAAACGATTTACACGTAATTCGTATTGACAATACTCTCTGCACTGTTTGTCGCAAATTTAAAACTCACGGGGAAATGAACTTTCGGCACATGCGCAATATAAGATATCAACTTAGGTTTAAACGTGTTTACTGTTTGTTTGTTTGTTGGGGTTTAACGGCCTATAAACAGCTAAGGTCATTTAAGGCCGGGTCAATGGGTTTAGTACTAAATCCCATATATTACCTGTACATGTACGTGTTTACTGATGCGGGGCCGGTTAGTGCCGATGGCCGGTCAGACACGACCCCGCTCCAACATTTTTGCAGACATTTGTTACCGCAATATCAGCTTGTTACACCGCCTTGTGTTTGTTTTGGGAGTGTTACGGTAGCATTTTGTTTTTTGGAGTCAACTCGCCTTGCAGTGAGCGAGTATCATAGCCTATTGTTCTGAAACAAGCAACTGAACTTCGAAGTCAGAGTGCAAATCTCAGCGGAAATTACGTTCACGTCATAATTCCAGCACAAAAATATTTACATAATTCCCTAACATTTGATTGGTCCGTAGCAAGTCTCTGTCCAAAATTTATATCCCAGTAAACTCTCATGCCAAACTACTTTCCGTAACCGTCAGGCGCAGTTAAAATAATTCTTAAGAAAACGGAAAATAAACACATTTTCTTGATGAATTTATTTCAAATGCTGGAATTATAAGGAATGAATGGCATTTGTGTGGAATTTATCGGGGATATAAACTTGGAAAAGTCGCGGGAATACTGGACGAAGGCCTTCCGGCCTTCGTCCAGTATTCCCGCGACTTTTCCAAGTTTATACCCCGATAAATTCCACAAAAAGGCCATTCATTCCTATAATATCTTGTGACGTCGCCAGACTCCCGATGACAGGTTTTCTCGCGACGCGGCTCGTGTAATACCTATACGTGTTCACGTACAAATGGTGGAAAATCCCAAAATGAGAATTGAATATTTACAATAAACAAGAAATGCGTCTGTCGAACGCGGATGCCACCTGCAGCATATTTGAGAAACCCAATTGAAATCAGAAGTACGGTAGCAAGTATCAAAAAGCAATAAAAAAATTATGGTACATTTATTATGCTGCAGAAAACAATATTAAGCAGACAACAAACATAGCATATTTTTCTTATTTTCCATTAAAACATCTTGGTATTTCATTAGAATTGTCTCCAAGGAGACAATTCTAATGAAATGCCAAGCCATGTGTTCATTTAGAAGCAAACTATTCAATAATTGCGGTCTACTGTGTAAACTGTACTGTGATTTTATTTCACCCAATTAAAATTTTGAAATACCCAATTGCTTCAGAAATGATGGAGTGACAATACTCAATTACTAATTCCTTATCTGGAGCAGTGATCATGTATCTGTTTGTTGAAAGTGTGACAGATATTCTAGTGACTAGATAGTGCACAGTGCAGGCCTTGATCAAACTGCGCAGATGCTCAGTCTGACATTGGCCTACACTAGATGCATAATCTCCATTTCTCACAAATAGTAAACATCTGTAGCCGATTTCATCAAAATTGCAAAGTGTACTTATCTAGCAAAGTATACTTTGAGGGAGTAATCATTTATTTTTCCCAAAATGCATTATTTCATATAGAACTAATCACTGCACATATTTGATGAATAAAAGTATGCAGAATTATTATACTGAATTTATTACATTATCACAGCCAAAATGGCTGTGATAATGTAACAAATTCAGTATAATAAAAAAGAATAAATTTATCCTTAAATTGAAAATGTCTCCCTCAAAGTATACTTTGCTAGAAAAGTATACTTTGCAATTTTGATGAAATCGGCTACTGTTCAACCTCAACTGCTCAATGAACTAAGAGTCCCTATTCAAACTGACCTATCAAAACCATCATGTAAACTCCAACAAGCAGAGCTAAGATTTCTTTCACTGACTGCCCTAGTTTCGTATCTTCTAGAAGTTCGGGAATAACCGAAACTGTGGCTATGTATATAAAGCCGCCGGCTGTGAATGGCAATATCCACGCTGTGGCCGCCTCCCCGATTCCCTCGGCAAACAGGCTACAAATGGTTCCCAGCATGGCTCCAATGGCGGTACTGAACTGTAGCATCATTGCCTGTAAACAAACACCAAAATCAGTAACTCAGTGTTCTCAACAGGCTCAAAATGGCAGATCAATATTTCAGTGTGAAACTTAAATGAATATATTATAGGAATGAATGGCCTTTTTGTGGAATTTATCAGGGAATAAACTTGGGAAAGTCGCGGTATTCCCGCGACTTTTCCAAGTTTATATCCCTGATAAATTCAACAAAAAGGCCATTCATTCCTTATAATTCCAGCATTTGAAATAAATTCATCAAGAAAATGTGTTTATTTTCCGTTTTCTTAAGAATTATTTTAACTGCGCCTCACCGTTACGAAAAGTAGTAGGCGTGGGAGTTTACTGGGATATAAATTTTGGACAGAGACTTGCTACGGGCCAATCAAATGTTAGGGAATTGTGTAAATATTTTTGTGCTGGAATTATTCCATGATAAACATATATACGAACATAGCAAGAGGTATACAACTTAAACTAGACGGCCGCGGCCAGCATGTCACGCCTGCCAAGGCATTTGATACTACCAAACGAGCTTTGATAGTATACCAAAAAACTTCAACCAAAAATGTTTCTGTTATGATATGTACAATGTGCCTACTATATCACGTTGTCCACAAGTCAGCGCAATAAAAATGCGGGCAAAAAACTACATCAACAACGTGAACATTAGTTTAAAGGGAGATATCTCCCAACATACAAAATTGAGAAATGTAACATGGATTATTTGTGAAGTATCAGCACAATGACAATCACAATGACCACCTGAATTTCCAGTTGGATTATGTTCATCAAACACCCTAATGTTAATGTTGCATGTAGGGGGTTTTCTGGACCACCTGCTTCAAACAACAGCCAACCGCTGACATACCAGGTACATACATTTTGGAACAACTCAAACTGGACTAGAAGTCACCATTAACCCATTTAACACTACAGACTGCTGTTAGACCAGATGGCCGCGGCCCGAATGTCGAGCCTGCCGATGCATTTGATGGTCTCAGAGTGTATTTATTTGAAGTTTGAATTAAGGGTTGTGGAGATATAAGGTATGTAAAGGCTTTAACGCAAACTTTAGTCATTTGACCTTGATCTTGGGCATGTGGGCCACATGAGTGGGCTATAGAATGAAAATATGGATGATAATAAAATAATTAATTGAAGTTTGAAGTAAATCGGAGTAAGTGTTGTGGAGATATAAGGTACATGTATGTAAAAACTTTAACACAAATTTCAAAGTCTTTGACCTTGACCTTGGGCATGTTGACCACATGGGCAGGATATAGAATGAAAATATGGATGATGAATAAGAAGTATTGGATGTTGGAAGTAAATCGGAGTAAGTGTTGTGGAGATATAAGGTATGTAAAAACATTAAGACAAATGTTAAAGTCATTTGACCTTAACATTGGGCATATGGACCACATGGGCAGGCTATAGAATGAAAATATGGATGCTGAAAGGAAGTATTGGAAGTTTGAAGTAAATTGGAATAACAATTATGGAGACATAAGGTATGTAAAACCTTTAACGCAGATTTTATAATAACGCAAACTTCTAATTAATTTGGCCTTGACCTTGGGGCACAGGGGCCGCATGAGTGGGACACAGAATGAATATATGGATGATGACCAATAAGCATACAAGGTTTCAAGCAAATCCGACTTGCGGTTACTTAGATAGTAGGCATCTGAAAACTTTAACGCAAATTTTGACAAAAATAATTAACGCGAACTTTGACCTTGTGCACAGGGGCCACATGAGTGGGACACAGCATGAATATATGGATCCGGCTCGCAACGTGCCATCTCATCTGGATCTGCACTATTTATGGATATTTTCTGATGTAGTTCAAAAGTCTACACTGAAGTATCCACACCAGTTATTTAGGGATCAAAGGGTTTACAACATATGTGTACCTCCAAATTGTGAAAAATGGTATATGTATAAAGTGTGTCTACAAACTAGCAATATGGTTTCTATCCCTTGTGTATACCTTCTTTTTGGAACAACCGGACTGGACTAGAATAGCGAAGTCTCCGATCTCGTGCGGTATTTCGTGCAGGAAGATGGTGATGGAGGTGATGATTCCGATTTTCTGCCCCATGAGGAAGGATGCACCAATCGCCAGGCCGTCCGTGAAGTTGTGGGCGAAGTCGGCCGCCAGATTCAGGTAGCCAGCTACCTTGATATCTTCCGGCTCCACAGTGTCTGTAAATAACATTGATGCGTAAAAGTGTTAATGATCTCAGCGCTCCAGTAGCCTATTTCACCAACATTGCAAAGTATACTTTCCTAGCAAAGTATACTTTGAGGCAGAAAATTTCAATTTTAGGATAAATTTATTAATTTTTATTATACTGAATTTATTACATTATCACAGCCATTTTGGCTGTGATAATGTAATGAAGTCAGTATAATAATTCTGCTTAGTTTTAATCATCAAATATATGCAATCATTAGTTCTGTATGAAATAATGCATTTCGGAAACATCAATGATTACTCCCTCAAAGTATACTTTGCTAGATAAGTATACTTTGCAATTTTGATGAAATTGGCTACAGGAGCCACACTGGTTGCAAATCCCATAAGCACAATTTCTCCAGTCACAGCCACATTTAGAAACACGCACATATTTACGGAGCCCCGCAGGGGATGTAGAATACATTTTTTTGAGTGAAAATACTCAATTACTAATTCCTTATCTGGAGCCCTGTGATCTTATTTCTGTTTATCTTGATTGTAGTAGAGAGGAACAGAGTTTAACCCTTCCCCTGTTTTGCGATATTTCGACTCTTCCCAAATCGAAAACATCTGAATAAAAGAATCAAATGCTGGGTCAAATGATGGTTAAATTATCTGATAGAGTAGAAAACATTGTGGGAAAAGGAGAAATTGCTTGTTACAAGCAATTTCTCCTTTTCCCACAATGTTTTCTAAAGACATCTTCTGAAGAGGCGTGAAAAGTCGTTTCTATCAGGGAAAGGGTTAAATGTACATTCCCACTCAGTAGGCACAAACTGTTCTTTTTATCAGAGACATCATTGGAGACATTTTCTGGCAATATAAACATTCATTCACCATTCCCCCACGTATTGATTGGCATTATTATACATTGTATATCAGACGTAAATTTCCACACTGATATCATGGGCGATAACTGTGTTTCCTTAAAATGTTAACGGACATTACTATTTATTATTATACTCTGTATTTATTTTTTGATGTGCAATTATCATACTTTATAATCTGTCGAAAATATTATATTTTCAGGTGACGCATTTCATTAGTATAAATAATTAAAAATATACCATGCCTCATTTGCATATGAAAATAGCCTGATACCAACGAGTGTCACTATCAGTAAAATAAATATTACTAAATGATTACACCTGTATAGCGGTGACTCGTAATCTTTAGAACTGGTGGAATAGTGACACAATTATACACTTATTTAATTCCCATGTAGAACATTTTGTGACTACTGAGTGGTCATGTACCTTTAATTATCTTAGTTCTGTTTATCTTGATTGATAAAGTGTAATATTCAAACAATGAAGATAACTTGACCAACAATAAACACTGGAGAATTGCACTATAAAAGGCAGTTCAACAGGAAAGTGTCTACTTGGAAAAAAGACATCATGCTTGTTGGACACATATCATTGTATCATGGATGATGTGTTTTTTTGTACATGTATGCACACCTGAACTTTTGGATTGGTCAAGTTGGTGTATCAGGGGTCCAGATAAGCTGCACATTTGCTTAAAATACCCAATTAAAATTGCCAAAAACCCGATTGAAATCAGAAGTAGTGAGTATCAAAAAGCAATGAAAAATGTGTGGTATCTTTATCATGCTACAGAAAACAATAAACAGACCACAAATGTAGCATATTTTCTTATTTTTCCATGAAAACACATCTTGGTATTTCATTAGAATTGTCTCCTTGGAGACAATTCTAATGAAATACCAAGATGTGTTTTCATTTAGAAGCAAACTATTCAATAAGTGCGGTCTGCTGATGTGTAAACAGTAGTGTGATTCTATTTTACACAATTAAAATTTTGAAATACCCATTTGCTTCAGAAATGATGGAGTGACAATACTCAATTACTAATTACTTATCTGGAACACTGTATGTGTATCTGCCATGGTGTAGTTACCTGCATCTGTCTTCTTAACCTCATCAGTCTTTTTATCTGTAACTTCCTTCTCACCTTCTGAGCTTTCTTCAGTCTTCTTTTCTGCAAAATATAATTAATACATGTGCACCACAACCACAGTTCATGCCTCCCAGGTTTCCAAGAAGTTACTTATATTGAAATCAGTCACTGATTATGACTTAAATATTGAAACATACACAATGTAGTAATATAAAAGTAGTTTTGAAATCATTTCACACAGTGTGTGTCATACTCAGTGTGTGTAAAATCCAGATTGTCCAATGTCACAATATATACCTATGATATTCAGACATGGCGAGTGAAGTAAGAATAGTCTGTCAGGATCAAATGATCCATAATACAGTTCACACAGGTTGTAGAGGCCGGATATGTGCTGGTCGCACATACATATCTGTATAAACTAGAAGTTTCTTAGACGCGTTTAATTGTTTTATTCTCAGATTGATGGAACTTTAATGTGGACTTCTGTTATGCCTGCTAATAATAACTGGCACTGAACTTACATGAATACCCTAACCAGTGTTTGTTTAACCTACTTTTAAATGTGTTGACTGACGGTGCAGTTATTACAGAATTTGGGATTTCATTCCAGGTATCCATTACTCTATAACCAAACACATTCTTTCGTATTTCGGTTCTGGCTAGTTTCTGGAAGGGCTTCTGTGAGTTACCCCTAGTAGCACGATAGGCCGACATAGTGAATAGTTTGTCTTTGTTGGCCAGGTCGATACCATTTAGGATCTTGTAGACTTGAATCATGTCTGCACGAAGTTGTCTATATTCCAGAGTTGGCAAGCCTACTGTCTTATGCCTTTCATGATATGGGCGAGATGCTAGATCCATTACAGTGCTCCAGATAAGGAATTAGTAATGGAGTATTTTCACTCCCATCATTTCTGAAGCAATTGTGTCCTTGGAGATAATTCTAATGAAATACCGAGATGTGTTTTCATTGAAAATAAGAAAAGTATGATATATTTGTGCTCTGTTTGTTGTTTTCTGCAGTATGATAAAGGTACCACACAATTGTTATTGCTTGATACTCGCTACTTCTGATTTCAATTGGGTTTGTGGCAATTTTAAGCAAATATGCAGCTTATCTGGAGCTCTGGATTACCATATGATATGGTGTCCATATAACTGAGGCATACTCAAGGTGAGGTCGTACTATTGATTTATATAATGTCAGGAACATTTTTGTGTTCATGAAAGTAAATGTTTTGAATATTAGTCCTACATTTCTGTTAGCCTTTTTCACTTTATCATGTTTATAATTTAAATGCATATTGAATATCATAGCGATTTTGAACACGGTCCATATCGGGCAAGTTTAATTCACGGATTATTTGTTGGCTGTACGCGGCCGGGCTAACAAATAATATGACTGCCACATATATCGTCTCGTATACAGTTGGGTTAACGCGCATTTCAGACGCCGAACATAACGGTTTGGACGAAACGATCAGCGCCAGGTCCGAAAATATCTATGTCACTCAACGCTTATAGAAAATAAGAAGCGTGCAAGCCTCTGAGCAAATTCGCTGCTAAAAAACGTTGTTGAAGAAAAAACTTGACGAAGTTTATCTCCCGATAAATAATATTGATTTGTTTGTTTATGTTCATTTAATACTTAAAATATAAATAACAATAATAGTGAATATGTCTCATACGTTTTGGTAATGATCATATATATGTAAAAGCTTTCTTTTTTTAAAATAAGATGCAACATTACAAATACTGGAAATAGAATTTTATTTAAAAAAAAAACTGGGCAAGTACTTTTTGTTTGTACTTCCCCAGCTCCTGCACACCAACTGGAATAGTGTATGCATTACAATTCCATTCATTTGTGTGTGTGATCTGGTAATGTAAATTATTAATTACCTTCATCAGTCGTTTTATCATCATCAACTTCTTTGTCATTTTCATCACTTTCCTTCTGTGATGCATTTGTGTCTTTCTTCGCCTCCTTGTCATCTTCTGCCATTTTCACAGGAATGGCATGAGAGTGTGAATGGCCACCTTTTACAAAGCGCACAAACTTCTCGACAATTAAAAACGCAATGATGCCAGCGAGGACCCAGAGTCCAACAGACATGTCGTGGGAGTGACCGCCATCGCCGTGTGAGTGACCGTGGTCATGTGAGTGCCCATGATCATCGCCACCATGAGAATGCGGGGAAACAGCATGAGGAATCAAGTGCAAGAAAGCATCACCAAGTAGTCCACCTGATGCAAAACTGAGCAATACTTTCAACAATGGCTGGTGTTTGTTGGTGCTGTCCAGGGGGATAAATAGCAGGATGAACACTGGCGCCACACTTATAATGGCCGTTGCTGAAATGGCTTGGAACCACAACACCAGACCTGTGTTTTTCACATTTTTATTTGTCGTCTGTTGAGATGCATGAGCATGTGCATGAGCGTGACCATGTTCATGTGAGTCACCATGTTCATGTGCGTGACCATGTTCATGTGAGTCACCATGTTCATGTGCGTGACCATGTTCGTGTGAGTGACCATGTTTGTGAGCATGCCCATGTTCGTGTGCATGACCATGATCATGCGAGTGTACGTGTCCGCTGTGTATATGACCATGTCGATGATCTTCGTTCCGGCGGCCGTGAAAATCGCCATCCTGCGGATACAAGTCATCTTCGTTTGCCGCCTGTGAATACTTGAATGACGCCGGTTGGTCCTCATGTTCATGGTCGTGGGAATTTTCATGACCAGTTACACAAATGGTAATGCACCAGATACTGAATAACATTGAAATCATGGCTATTTTCCAGCAGAAACGGTAATAAGTTTTCGTTTCCATCTTGTTGGTTTCTTGGAGGACGTGTAATTTGTTGTTGTTGTTGTCATTCGTCTGGGACGTTTGAATGTTTTATTATATCGGTTGTAATAAGCGTTTGGAACGCGCAGAGAAGCCGGCTGGACTAGTTATAGTAAATTTATATGTACATTTAATTATTAGATAACCAGTCTAACATTCGGTTTTAATCGATAGTTACGTTATTTGCGACTCGTTTCTCACTATCCCGCGATAGCTCAGTTGGCAGAGCGGAGGACTGTAGAGGTAATACTGCTGTGATCCTTAGGTCGGTGGTTCAAATCCGCCTCGCGGGATTTCATTTTTTTCTTAGTATATATTTGTTTCTCATTTCTAAATCACCACTCTTGCGTTTTTAACTGGAAATCCATTTTTTTTTTGCATTTGTAACTGGAATTTGTTTTATCAGCACATCTACTAAAAAAAAATGGCCAATGATTAAACATTGTATATATTCTGGGGCCCGTTTCATTAAACTTCTTACGACTAAAATGTTCGTAAGTGCAAAATTATGATAGTCTGTAAATTGCACATCAACACTGTTTTCTTGTAAACAATTATTGGATTTACATTTATTGAGCATAGGCTGCATATGCAGCCTATGCTCAATAAATTTAAATTCATCAATTGAAATTTCTAGACGATCCTAAAATTTGCGCTTACGAACATTTTAGTCGTAAGAAGTTTAGTGAAACGGGCCCCTGATGATTGTACATTTTTTAACATTTTCAAAGGACCCTTCTTCTCCGCAGCAATCCGTCGCAATCGTGAGCTAAAGTAATGTGATGATGATGTGAGTTTGTATATAAGAAGATGAGCTATTTTTCAAGAACACGATCTTCAGAAACTGAGATAATTTCTGTAAATGACGTCCAAAGTTGACGTCATTTACGGATTTTTAAAAAAAATACATTTTCATGAAAAATCGCCCATCTCTTAGGTACAACATCACATCGCGTGTCTCAAGTGTCATCAGCCATATTTGCCCATTTCATCAGAATGTAGACTGAAGTGAATTTTCTGGCTCTTACGCCCACCGGCGAATGGATCGGACCTAGCACTCGGACACTGGTCGTTCAGCAGCGTCACCCTACCCAAGGCATGTCCACAGGTCGATAAACCGTTGCAGGAATGGTAAAATGTTGGCATATTCCTAATTATTTGTAACCCTTTCAACACCACAGACCTCTTTAGCAGTGTTCTGCAAACAGTGTAGATCCAAATGAGCCGGCTCGTAACGAGCCATCTCATCAGGAACTGCACTTCTTGCAAGTAATTTTCATATTTTTTTAAGGAAAAACAATAACTTCTTATAAATGGGCTAGTCTGAAAATCATGTTGTGACGACTGGATTGGTCCTTAAATTAACATATCGAGATCCATTCCAGTTGTTTATGGTTGAACTGGTTAATAATAGCCATTCAATTAGAGGCGATTTTTTCATGGCAATTTTCATTTCTCAGATTTTCTGCTGGTTTTAATCATAATTAGGAAATTTATAAACATTTTACCATCACTGCCACGCTTTATCATACGGAGCCCCGCAATTCGTTCCTTCAATTTAACAATTCGTTCCCTCGAATTAACAATTTGTTCCCACGATATAACAATTTGTTCCCACGAATTAACAAGTAGTTCCCTTAACACTGCAATTCGTTCCCTCAATTTAACAATTCGTTCCCACGAAATAACAATTCGTTCCCACAAAAGCGAATTGTTAATTCGTGGGAATGAATTGTTATATCGTGGGAACGAATTGTTAATTCGAGGGAACGAATTGTTAAATTGAGGGAACGAATTGTCATTTCGTGTGAACGAATTGTTAATTCGAGGGAACGAATGGTTATATCGTGGGAACACATTGTTAATTCGAGGGAACGAATTGTTAAATTGAGGGATCGAATTGTTATTTCGTAAGAACGAATTAATAAAAAAAAAATCATGTCCCTACGGGACTCCGTATTATCCACATGTGGGGAAGGTGGGCATGCACTCACTTGACACTTATATAGACTACATGTATACACCGTATGTAATATGTAATACATTCAGTATAATTAAAAATAATAAATTTATCCTTAAATTGAAAATTTCTCCCTCAAAGTATACTTTGCTAGATAAGTTTACTTTGCAATGTTGGTGAAATAGGCTACAGATGGTCAGTATGTTGGTGGCATATGGGTATTTTGGTGGATTTGGGGTATATTTGGGTGGATTTCGTTGGTTTTGGGTAATTTACATATTTGTTTGCAACTGCTAATTCTCAATCATTACACAGGACAGAAATCGTAAATTATCTTCACATTCACCGTTCCGAACGTTCGGACCTATTTTATACTGTCAACATACTTATATACGTGTAACTCGCGGGAGGTGACGTAAATTGTATGTCGGTAACGGTGGCATATAGTGTTTGGACCGTCCGTCTGTCCGTCCGTCTGTCCGTCTGTCCGTCACACTTTTCGGTTAACCACTTTGTCACAGTTTCTCAAATATGCTGCAGGTGGCATTCGCGTTCGACAGACGCATTTCTTGTTTAATATAATATTCATTCAATTTGTGTTGTTAATTGTTTTTTTTTAATTCGTTTATGTTTTCGTAGGTAAAAAGTCAATAAATAACGGTTTTATTTCCCTCTTTTTCGGAACCGTCTAAAATTACAATAACTCAAATGGGCAATGGAAGCAGAAGACGAAAACGAAGGAATATAAATCTTATATTAGGCGAAAGCATTCCATGTGATAGACGCAAACTAAAATTAAATGGTGAACCTAAAGGCTTAGAAGACAAAGCTGTTTGAACCAATACTACCCCATCAATGGAGGCCCGAATCAGTTCACCTAGCTTTGTGTTCCGAAATTGACTACAGCGTCAACTACAAAAACCAACGAGAAGACCAATAATCTTCTCACGCCGCTTTAAGGCGAAGTAATAAGACAATAGCAACAAAACGATACTACCTTGAGCGGCTGCCACGTCTCTAACATCAACCTCAAGCACGGCGATGTCCGTACAGGGTATAGGTATGGTAAGCAAGACAACAATGCATATGGCCCTGTAGCACAAACAAATTGATACATGTACATATTGTGCAAGAAAATACACAAAAACAAAAAGTCTAAATAAAAAAATAAAATAAAAAAATATATATATTTATAATTTTGAAGAGCGAGAGAAACTGAACATAAGACATCGGGAGGGTGGGACACAAAATGTAATAGATGTGGTCGCTACCACGGAATATCAAGCTGTGATTGAAACAGCCGGACGCCGAAAAATGTGCGTAACAAGTCCGCAGCAAAGCAAAACAATTTTTTAAACAGCCAATCAAAAGGACGTATTACCCATAACAACGCAACAATCAAAACAACCACAATGTTGGGGCTAACCATTGAAATAAGCTTAATAAAAAACAAAAAGGAATTATTAAATAACCAAAATCCAGAGCTGCATTAGATAAATGACAAATAAGTGAATACAATAATTAAGGCGTCTTTTTTTAACGGAATTCCATGTTCTAAAAATAGCACAAGGCTCACATACCGGAAAACACCGGATATTAAAGAGAGCATCCGCGCATAGTAATTAATATTTTTTATTTTTTAAAATTAAAAAATTTCCAATTACAATAACTCAAATGGGCAATGGAAGCAGAAGACGAAAACGAAGGAATATAAACTTATATTAGGCGAAAGCATTCCATGTGATAGACGCAAACTAAAATTAAATGGTGAACCTAAAGGCTTAGAAGACAAAGCTGTTTGAACCAATACTACCCCATCAATGGAGGCCCGCCCGAATCAGTTCACCTAGCTTTGTGTTCCGAAATTGACTACAGCGTCAACTACAAAAACCAACGAGAAGACCAATAATCTTCTCACGCCGCTTTAAGGCGAAGTAATAAGACAATAGCAACAAAACGATACTACCTGAGCGGCTGCCACGTCTCTAACATCAACCTCAAGCACGGCGATGTCCGTACAGGGTATAGGTATGGTAAGCAAGACAACAATGCATATGGCCCTGTAGCACAAACAAATTGATACATGTACATATTGTGCAAGAAAATAAACAACAAAAAGTCTAAATAAAAAAAAAAAATAAAAAAAATATATATATATTTTGAAGAGCGAGAGAAACTGAACATAAGACATCGGGAGGGTGGGACACAAAATGTAATAGATGTGGTCGCTACCACGGAATATCAAGCTGTGATTGAAACAGCCGGACGCCGAAAAATGTGCGTAACAAGTCCGCAGCAGCAAAGCAAAATTAATTTTTTAAACAGCCAATCAAAAGGACGTATTACCCATAACAACGCAACAATCAAAACAACCACAATGTTGGGGCTAACCATTGAAATAAGCTTAATAAAAAACAAAAAGGAATTATTAAATAACCAAAATCCAGAGCTGCATTAGATAAATGACAAATAAGTGATACAATAATTAAGGCGTCTTTTTTAACGGAATTCCATGTTCTAAAAATAGCACAAGGCTCACATACCGGAAAACACCGGATATTAAAGAGAGCATCCGCGCATAGTAATTAATATTTTTTAAAATTAAAAAATTTCCAATTACAATAACTCAAATGGGCAATGGAAGCAGAAGACGAAAACGAAGGAATATAAATCTTATATTAGGCGAAAGCATTCCATGTGATAGACGCAAACTAAAATTAAATGGTGAACCTAAAGGCTTAGAAGACAAAGCAGTTTGAACCAATACTACCCCATCAATGGAGGCCCGAATCAGTTCACTAGCTTTGTGTTCCGAAATTGACTACAGCGTCAACTACAAAAACCAACGAGAAGACCAATAATCTTCTCACGCCGCTTTAAGGCGAAGTAATAAGACAATAGCAACAAAACGATACTACCTTGAGCGGCTGCCACGTCTCTAACATCAACCTCAAGCACGGCGATGTCCGTACAGGGTATAGGTATGGTAAGCAAGACAACAATGCATATGGCCCTGTAGCACAAACAAATTGATACATGTACATATTGTGCAAGAAAATAAACAACAAAAAGTCTAAATAAAAAAAAAAAATAAAAAAATATATATATTTATAATTTTGAAGGGCGAGAGAAACTGAACATAAGACATCGGGAGGGTGGGACACAAAATGTAATAGATGTGGTCGCTACCACGGAATATCAAGCTGTGATTGAAACAGCCGGACGCCGAAAAATGTGCGTAACAAGTCCGCAGCAAAGCAAAACAATTTTTTAAACAGCCAATCAAAAGGACGTATTACCCATAACAACGCAACAATCAAAACAACCACAATGTTGGGGCTAACCATTGAAATAAGCTTAATAAAAAACAAAAAGGAATTATTAAATAACCAAAATCCAGAGCTGCATTAGATAAATGACAAATAAGTGAATACAATAATTAAGGCGTCTTTTTTAACGGAATTCCATGTTCTAAAAATAGCACAAGGCTCACATACCGGAAAACACCGGATATTAAAGAGAGCATCCGCGCATAGTAATTAATATTTTTTAAAATTAAAAAATTTCCAATTACAATAACTCAAATGGGCAATGGAAGCAGAAGACGAAAACGAAGGAATATAAATCTTATATTAGGCGAAAGCATTCCATGTGATAGACGCAAACTAAAATTAAATGGTGAACCTAAAGGCTTAGAAGACAAAGCTGTTTGAACCAATACTACCCCATCAATGGAGGCCCGAATCAGTTCACCTAGCTTTGTGTTCCGAAATTGACTACAGCGTCAACTACAAAAACCAACGAGAAGACCAATAATCTTCTCACGCCGCTTTAAGGCGAAGTAATAAGACAATAGCAACAAAACGATACTACCTTGAGCGGCTGCCACGTCTCTAACATCAACCTCAAGCACGGCGATGTCCGTACAGGGTATAGGTATGGTAAGCAAGACAACAATGCATATGGCCCTGTAGCACAAACAAATTGATACATGTACATATTGTGCAAGAAAATAAACAACAAAAAGTCTAAATAAAAAAAAAAAAATAAAAAAATATATATATTTATAATTTTGAAGGGCGAGAGAAACTGAACATAAGACATCGGGAGGGTGGGACACAAAATGTAATAGATGTGGTCGCTACCACGGAATATCAAGCTGTGATTGAAACAGCCGGACGCCGAAAAATGTGCGTAACAAGTCCGCAGCAAAGCAAAACAATTTTTTAAACAGCCAATCAAAAGGACGTATTACCCATAACAACGCAACAATCAAAACAACCACAATGTTGGGGCTAACCATTGAAATAAGCTTAATAAAAAACAAAAAGGAATTATTAAATAACCAAAATCCAGAGCTGCATTAGATAAATGACAAATAAGTGAATACAATAATTAAGGCGTCTTTTTTAACGGAATTCCATGTTCTAAAAATAGCACAAGGCTCACATACCGGAAAACACCGGATATTAAAGAGAGCATCCGCGCATAGTAATTAATATTTTTTAAAATTAAAAAATTTCCAATTACAATAACTCAAATGGGCAATGGAAGCAGAAGACGAAAACGAAGGAATATAAATCTTATATTAGGCGAAAGCATTCCATGTGATAGACGCAAACTAAAATTAAATGGTGAACCTAAAGGCTTAGAAGACAAAGCTGTTTGAACCAATACTACCCCATCAATGGAGGCCCGAATCAGTTCACCTAGCTTTGTGTTCCGAAATTGACTACAGCGTCAACTACAAAAACCAACGAGAAGACCAATAATCTTCTCACGCCGCCAAACCGAAGGACCGCCAAAAAACAAAATAAAACACTGAGAGAAAAAAAAAAGAAAAAAAAAAAAAGAACAAAACAAAACAAAAAACAACAACATTTTTTCATAGCTACTCACAAAGACGAGCTACAGTCCGCTTTCATCCCATCCTTTCGTCGAAATTCCGGAAATTCAGTTGAGTCAAATCGAATCAACTACATCCTATTCCAGCGGAAGGGAATATGGTCCATCAGTGATATTCTTCCTTCCTGAAATAACGGCAAAAGGACAGCCAGAAAGCCGACACAACAAGTCAACATGTACAAGTGACAAACGTTAAGCAACATCACGCTTAACTACACAAGAAAGATTTACAACTGCTAATAACCGTTTACTAGCAAGGCCAGACCTTACACAGCAAAGAATTGTGATATGTTAATCTAAATTTACGCATTACGCAGGCGCTTAACCACCTGCAAATAAAAGTTGGTTAACACTCGAGAACCCTCATTGTTGAGATGTAACCCACCATCTCTAATCACAAACATATGCCTGTGAGGGCTGCCATTCTTTGCTGAGAAAGGCCTGAATGTTGAAACAAACGGAATTTTCCTAAGTTTACACAAGCGTCTGACTCTATTGTTGGCTCTAATAACCAGGCATTCTGAAGTAGAAAAATCGACTGGTCTTGGAATAATAGCCGAGTACAAAAGTTTGATCGATGACTTGATGTTTTTGATGACCGATACCAAATTGTTCAAGGCTGCAGGAAAGTCATAAGGTGACATGTAATGAATGTCATTAGGTACCCACATGAAGAATGAGAAAATCAGCAGATGAAACTGCTCGTTGCAAAGTTGCGTTGCGCTCGAATTCCCTAGCAAGTTTGTTGAATGTTGCACCAGGAAAACATAATAACCTCAAGCAGTCGATTCCAGTCACGTACTTCGCAATAGAGTCGGACACCAGTAATATCTGTTTCAAACCTGAATAATTAGAACCAGCAATGGTATCAGTGTACAAGAAAACATTATATAATAAATATCTCTACGAATACAGGCAATACAAACTCTAACTATGATGATATGTCCTGTCCAAAGCAAAGGCAATAAGTAACGACTATATTACAATCCCCCCCCCCCCCCCCCCCCGGGTATGCATATACATTGGAAGAGAAGAAACGATCTGCATGATCCCCTTATGTAGCTAAAGTGATAGAACCTGCACGCGTAAGTAAATTTACACCAAATCCATCATACGACGCGCCACTAACACTTTATCTGACATAGTGAATGTTAAATATTTTTTGTACGCATCACTCTTCCAATCGCCCTGTAATTGAATCAACTCCGCAGGAATTCCTGCTTGAAAGGCCAGTGTTGCACCACCTCTGCGGAAACTATGTGATGAATAAGAAGAGGGATTCAAACCAATGCACTTGATAATAGCTTTCAGTCGTTTTTGAAATAAATAATATGTGAAACTATGATGTGTTGACCAAGAAAATAAGGGTTTATCAGAAGCGAGAGGTACCAAACTAAGCATGTTCTCATAAGCTAATACCGGACATAATAGGGAATGAATTTGTTCTTAACAATGGGATTTGCAAAATTCTTTCCCCAAATTGTAGTGTTTTTGTCCATTTAAATGTAATAATCAAACCATATTCAACAACCTTAACATCACTCCTTAGCAGGAATTTACCAGATGTATCCAAAGAATTTTCGGGCACCAGATTAGATTTACGAGCCAACAAAAAGAAAGCAAACAAGCACAGACACCAAAAACACGCATCTACTGGAAAGGACAAATTCAGTTGTATCCGAAACTGATTAAGAATAGTGCAAGTAATAGGAAATGCTTGCTTAACGCAATGCGGATTAAGACGCTGAATGCCTTTAAGGCTTAAATTGAGCAAAAAATTATTAATCTCCAGATCCACGCCCAATAATAAATGTAAAGTACGCACCCCACTAACGTAATTCCTGATAGAGTCTACCGCCTTAAAAGTACGACTGAGAAACTGTGAAAACATGGATAGAATATTCGTAGTCGCAGGAATCGGCACCAAATGGAAATAGAAACAGAACAGCAAATAAGTTTCCCACTGAACATGCAGATTCTTGACTGTGCCCTTAGCATACCCGGATTTGGTAGAAACAGTGAGATCCTGCTTCAGCTCCTTTAAATGCACATCTGAAAGACAAAGTACACGATCCCAAAAGTTTAATTGATATTATTAAGTGCGATGCCCTGATGAGCAGGCAAATCTTACCAATCACATGAAAAACCAAATAATTCTTCATAAGCTATGCATTCTATGCCAGATTGACCGAACAACTGAAAGAACTGTACTTCATGACCTTTGTCAAGGTCCCAACGACTTAGATGATCCGCGAGCCTGTTATCAATACCACTAATATGCTCAGCCCTGACCTCAAATTCAAACATGGCTGCTAAAAAACAAATTTCCCGCAAACAAGACTGCAGGAATTCGTTGCGTGTTGATCCTTTATTAATGACTGAACAGGACGATTGGTTGTCACAGAAAATCTTGATTCTTTGACCTTTCAAGCATGAGCCCCATAACTTTAATGCTACTACTATCGTTAGCATCTCTAGCTCATTAATATGTAATGTTCGTTGAATAATGCTTGGCGGAAATGCTGAATGGAAATAACACTGACCATATGTACCACCACATCCCGCCAAAAGAGGCATCGGTAGACAACACACTGTCTGCCTCGGACCACTCCAATTTTTGACATCATGGAGACACCATTATATAGCGGGAGAAAAGTATCCCACCATAACAAATCCTTTTTTAAGTAATTTGGAACTGAATGAAATTGGCAATCCAAAGTATAAATCTCTCGAAGAAATCTGAGCAAACGCTGCACAAAAATTCTTCCTGGTCTAACACAGGCACTAACAAAATTTAATTTGCCAAGAAGCGATTGTAACTCTTTTTTAGTCATTTTGGATTTATGTAACCAATTTGCAACTAATAATGAAATTTCTTCAAGGCGTTCTGGTGTTATTTCAAGCGACATAGTGACCGTATCGAATTGAACTCCTACAAATATCATGCGCGTGGACGGAGAGCACGCTTTATCTTTGGATTCCTCAATCCCACACTTTTCCAACGTACTCTTTATGTTAAATAGGCAATTGACATTATTTGCCTTTTCTGCTCCAACCAGATCGTCAAGGTAATTCAGAATGGCTATACCCATTAGTAACATAATGAATGCAATTGCGTTAGTTAGCCTTTGGCAAATGTAACTAGCACTTCGAAGACCCATACTGAGCACAGTATCAAACATTAAATGACCCTTGAAACGAAAACCAACTTTGTGGTACTCACTGGGATCCAAACTAATCTGGCGAAATGCTTTACGGAGATCACATTTATACATTAAACACCCCTGTCCGCGTGCTCGTATTAATTGTACAAAGTCATCCACCCTAGGATACACCAAGGAAACTACTTTGCCTAAATATTCATTCTTATGTATAGTATCATTTATCGCCTTACCTTTCGGAAAACTTAAATCTAATATTACACGTCTCTCTGACGTGTTTTTCTTGGGAACTGTATTTAACGGAGAAAATGTTACATGCTTATTAAATGGATTGTGCGAAAATGGACCCACAACTGTTTTGGCAATTAACTCTTTAACAAAATACGACTCCAATTGATTTGGATATTCTCTAGCCCCCTTGTGATTTCTGCATTTTTTGGAGGAACTAATCGAATTATCCCCGGTGCATCCCAGAGGAAATCCATACTCGAGCAAATCACATAACTGTGAATCTTTGTAATTGATTAACATACGCCGAAGGAATTCAAAATTCAGTTTATTATTCACTTTAATGCGACAATGTTCATAATTGTATTTCCCTGAATCTATGACCTTATTGTGGGCTTGTACCAAGAATTCTATATTAGCATAATTACGTATAGCAACAGAACAAATGTTACATTTTAAGTGGGAACAACATCTAACATGATCTAGCGCTTGCACTTCCGCACCTGACCACTAATCGTGGCACTAATGGTTGACCCTTCCGTCGCGAACTTGTTGTAGTCCTTGACAGTTTGCGCAGCCCTCCGCTTTGGTCTAACGCATTCTTCGCCCTCGCTGGAAGCCATGCTGCGACTTCTTGGCAATTGTAGTTAATATTTTAGGTTAACAGAATATATATATATAGAATAATTGTCGGCTATTGCACACGCAACGTTGCCCCAGACAAAGCAACACGCCAAACTCGAAAACACAAACACAAAATGTAATAGATGTGGTCGCTACCACGGAATATCAAGCTGTGATTGAAACAGCCGGACGCCGAAAAATGTGCGTAACAAGTCCGCAGCAAAGCAAAACAATTTTTTAAACAGCCAATCAAAAGGACGTATTACCCATAACAACGCAACAATCAAAACAACCACAATGTTGGGGCTAACCATTGAAATAAGCTTAATAAAAAACTAAAAGGAATTATTAAATAACCAAAATCCAGAGCTGCATTAGATAAATGACAAATAAGTGAATACAATAATTAAGGCGTCTTTTTTAACGGAATTCCATGTTCTAAAAATAGCACAAGGCTCACATACCGGAAAACACCGGATATTAAAGAGAGCATCCGCGCATAGTAATTAATATTTTTTAAAATTAAAAAAATTCCCATTACACATTTGGTCACACCTCACTGTTTGTTGTCCATCAATACAGGAGTGTATTGTCCCTGGTATGTCTATAAATGACAGACGATACTATAAGTATACCCGCCTGACATGGCGTTGTTTACATGCTTTGTTTATATAAACATTGGTGTATAAATAAACATGGAATTCCTGTAGGAATTTTCCTGTTTATTATGGCGCGTCGCTATAGTCATAATCGATATATTGCGATTGACAAAACAGTTTCTAATACTGGAGCAGTGGGTAAACTGGCGGCCAACGGTGACATATGATTTTAATTTTGCACTGCATGCGTTCGATCCTCACTTTGGCCATTATATATATATATATTTTTTTTAAATATTGTTTTTGTGTTTTCTTTTTCTTTTTAATGCACCTTTATTACATGTAACAACAATTGACATGGTAATTATGAACCACATGCAACCACGTTTATTTACTTATTTGTTTATTATCTGAAGTGAGAGGTTTATTTTTCGACATGGTGTAGCATTTGCATTTGTAGCGAGTCGAGGTGGACTTTCACAATAACACACGAATGTGGAGAATGCATTTCACAATGATTAGGTTCAAAGTGAAGTGTTTTATAATATTGTGTAAAAGTAAATTCACGACTGTTTCGGGATGTGTGCGTTACCTCTGGCGCCAAAATAGTAAAAGCGAGAGAAAAATGTATGTCTTTGGCAGCATTCGAACTCACGACCGTCCGATCACCAAACAGCAGATCTACCCACTAGAGCACTAAGCGATGTTATTATTATTAGCAATTATATCGAATTTTAATGCGTTTGCGCTGGTATACAAATACCATGTCTACAACATATGACGTAAACTATTTAAAAATAGCACATGTTTACAATAATATTTACAATAATAACGCGCCAGCTCAAAGCGGTACACCTCTAAGTTGCTGGAGGTCAATCGACAAGTCCAAAAATAGGTAGACCAGGGTGTATTATCATATCTTAGCCTCGTTTTCGTGTATAATACATACATGATAGAGTGCACTAGTGCACTGGCACGTGCACTCTAGCATGTATGTATTATACACGAAAACACGTGGAATACAGGCACGCGTATATTTACCTGTCTCACATATTCTGTGTTTTGTTTATGGCCGGTTTGTTTGTAAACAAGTAGCAAGTTATCGTCTGCGGACTTCTTTTTTTCATACTCACCTACTATGCGAAGTAAATATGGCGTTACCTATGGGTGACGTGTACACTAACAATAGGTTGTGCATCAACTTGGAAATTGTACACATCAAAATGTATTTTGAGATTGATGGGGAAAGTGCTCAGCTATCTCGTCTTTTGTATAGTTGGCTGGCATAATATTTATAGCTCGCCGTTGTCATATCTGTCTATGATGTATTGCAACACATCTTATTTGGTTTACTTGCTGCACGTGTTAAATGCACGAAGTGGTGCAACTGTACGATGGCTTGTACATACAAAGATGGCGGAGATGGCAACTCAATTTACCATATATAATAGTATACAGTAACAAGACAATATTCACATATGTTATATTCATATATCACATCACTCTTATGAAGCAGCTACTCGCGTCTTCATACGTGGCAGGAGTAAAGTTGGGCCATCACCACTGATTTCTCATAATGTTTAACCTAACCATTTACCACAAAGGTAAAGATAGTTGCGAACGGTAACTCTTGCAATCTACTCCCGTACCGTCCGCAGTACTAGAGTAAATTGCAAGAGTTACCGTTCGCAACTACCACAAAGGTGGCTATTCTCTACTAGTTTATTTTTTCGTACTGGTGTTCTGGGACCTATATTCCCATAATGTCCATCCACACGCAATTCAAATGTCTGTAAAACAGCCACAACTCATTTTGAGATGAAACTGCCTTAAGCCCCATTTTACCAGCCAGTCATATGTATGGTTGTGAGTGGATACATCGGACTTGTGGGTTTTGCGACCAGCGTAGATCCAAACCAGCCCGTGCATCATCACAGTTCGATCAGGATCTGCATTGTTCGCCATTCCGTCAATGAGAAATCCGTCGTGCTTCTAACAAGCAACACAACTCATCAGGATACAGAAGTGTGCTATTTGATTTGATCTGAGGCCTATTTCATCAACATTGCAAAGTATACTTTCCTAGCAAAGTATACTTTGAGGGAGAAATTTTCAATTTTAGAATAAATTTATTAATTTTTATTATACTGAATTTATTACATTATAGAGCCAATTTTGACTGTGATAATGTAATAAATTCAGTATAATAATTCTGCATAGTTTTAATCCTCAAATATATGCAATCGTTATAGTTCTGCATGAAATAATGCATTTAGGAAAAATCAATGATTGCTCCCTCAAAGTATACTTTGCTAGGAAAGTATGCTTTGCAATTTTGATGAAATCGGCTACAGGAGCCACACTGGTTGCAAATCCCATAAGCACAATTTCTCCAGTCACAGCCACATTTAGAAACGCACACATATTTACGGAGCCCCGCAGGGGATGTAGAATACATTTTTTTATTATTGAGGGAACGAATTGTTAATTCGAGGGAACGAATTGTTAAATTAAGGGAACGAATTGTTAATTCGGGGGAACTTATTGTTAAATTGAGGGAGCGATTTTTTATTTCGTGGGAACGAATAAATAAAAAAAATTCAATGTCCCCTGCGGGGCTCCGTACATATATATTCATTATTTTGTTTTCTGTATTTGCGGTGCGTCTCAGTATGTTCTTGCGGTGTCCTATTACCTACACTCTTGCGGTGTCCTATTACCTACACATATACCAGGTGCAATCAAGTTTGCGCTCGGGTATATATCCGATAAACCAGTTAACTGCTTAAAGATCCACAAACCCGTAGAGCCAATTTCTTGTGATATAATTGATACCAGCCATGTGGTTTTGTACTTAGTAACGTGTGCGATTTTTCCTGAAAAAAACAACACAACAATACATAATTCCAACACAAAAATATTTACACAATTCCCTAACATTTGATTGGCCCGTAGCAAGTCTCTGTCCAAAATTTATATCCCAGTAAACTCCCACGCCGAACTACTTTCCGTAACCGTCAGGCGCAGTTAAAATAATTCTTCAGAAAACGGAAAATAAACACATTTTCTTGATGAATTTACTTCAAATGCTGGAATTATAAGGAATGAATGGCCTTTTTGTGGAATTTATCGGGGTATAAACTTCGAAAAGTCGCGGGAATACTGTTCCGGCCTTCGTCCAGTATTCCCGCGACTTTTCCAAGTTTATACCCCGATAAATTCCACAAAAAGGCCATTCATTCCTATAATATAATCCGTAAATGACGTCACAAGTTGGAATTGACGGAGCAAATGCTGAGTATAGTTCCGCTTTTGTCATCAAACTTTGGTAAATTTCCAACGTCATTTACAGAAAATATCACAATTAACCCTTAGACCGCCACTCACAACAATTGTCGTCTGGTGTTGCTTTTATATCTTGACTTATTTCTCAATTAAAACATGGTTTGACAGCACTTCAGAATCATTTCCAATGGAAATGATTCTAAAGTGCTGTCAAACCATGTTGTAAATTATTCTGAAGTGATGTCAAAACATGTTTTGATGATAAAACTGGAAAATAATAAATAAATGGCAGACGACCAAACATTAAGATAGCGGTGTAAGGGTCAATGTAACTATTTTCAGGGAACAGTCGCACATCCAGATGTCCTTTGGTAGAAAATCGCATGGCTTGTCTCATACGGCACGACGATCAGTACAATCCACGCTTGGCATTTTCAAAGCTTTCGGATTGACCCTCGTAGTATAGTACAGTGAAACCTCTCTAAACCGAACACCGTGAACACACATGTGATCTTATATTCTATGGGTTTCTTGGTAATTTATTTCGGATGTTAGTGTCTGTTCATGATCTTATAGCACACAACTATGACTGTGATCAAATGTCTGATTTACAGTGAAACTTCTCTAAGCCGGACACCCTGGGGACCTCCAACGGTGTCCGGTTTAGAGGGGTTTCACTGTATATGCAATTATAAAATGTGCCCGTGACAGGATTAATTGGGAATATATGGGTTTTGTGACTAGTATTACTTCTGGTCAACTAGCACACTAGCCTGATAACGATACACAGTGGAACCTCTTTAAACCGGGCACATGGGGACTCCCAGGTGTCCGGTTTAGACAGGTTCAACTGTAATTCTGGAATATGGGCATTCCAGGACATATTTGTGTACTTTGCAATCATGAACATGCAGTAACACCATATATAAATGTCAGGGAAACCAATCAAATTTGACAAACAAATGTATGCTCAGTGTCCGGTTTAGAGCGGTTCCACTGTATATTGAATGATGTGTCTTTCATTGATAGAATGGCAAACAGTGCAGATCCTGATCAGACTGTGCGGATGCACAGGCTGATCTGGATATACACCTGTCGAAAAACCTATCAGCCTCATTTCTCCAGTGACATCCCCAAAATTACATGGACCCAGTCAGGCGGAAATATGTTATGTCATTGCAACATGATACACACATGTAATACATGTATACGTACAACTGAAGATTCGGAAATATGGATGAAGGGCCGAATGTACGGTGTTCCGTTTAGGTAATCTTAATACCGGGTAATTTAACGATCGGGGTTCGTCCTCAACGGGATTCCCACTGGATACCTGTAGCCTTGTGATTTTTGTACCTTCGGACATCTGCGTAATTTCATGAAATACGTTTACAAAATTTACAATATTTTCCATAAATGGACTCACAAGTTGACAAACCTTTCAGAGTACATGCGGAATATAACTCTGAAAATTTTGTCAACTTTTGATTTTATTTGTGAAAATTATTGTAAATTTTGTAAATTTTGTAAATATATTTCATGAAATTACGCAGATGTCCAAAGGTACAAAATCACATGGCGTGTCTCATATACTACTCAAGTCAAAGCCATATTGCAATGAGACCTCATCGCTATAAGGTCCCTTCTCAGCTGGCAAAGTTTTATAATCACTAGGCCAGTTTTGACAAAGAAGGACCTGCGTGAAAGGGACATGTTGAGTTAACAAGTGGGCATGACTACCTTTGGTTTCGTTGTAACAGTTCAGAAATCTTCTCATTCTGTGTCTCTATCTTTCCGCTCTTCTCAAACACATCTCTCTTCAACCTCTCATTCTCCTGCAAACATATACAGAATGTTTCTGTAGCCTATTTCATCAACATTGCAAAGTATACTTTACTAGCAAAGTATACTTTGAGGGAGTAATCATTTATTTTTCCTGAAATGCATTATTTCATATAGAACTAACAAATGCATATATTTCATGATTAAAAGTATGCAGAATTATTATACTGAATTTATTACATTATCACAGCCATTAAAATGGCTATGATAATGTAATAAATTCAGTATAATACAAATTAATAAATTTAAAAAAAAAATGAAAATTTCTCCCTCAAAGTATACTTTGCTACTAAAGCATACTTTGCGATGTTGATGAAATAGGCTACTGGTTTGGCCCTCACATACGTCTTTGGCATTGTGTATGTGACAGTTGGATCTGGTTATATCTCTTATGTGAGTATTACGATTATTCATAATCCTATTTTAGGGGAAGGGGCCAAGTGACTTTGGTGTGGTATGGACCTGGCACCAGGTCATGTTATGATTCTAATTTCAAGGCTGAACATATTTTTTTCTATGTAAATATTCCGTTCTGATTTTGGGATTTTCCCCTCAATCCAGCAGGTTAAAACGGGATCGAACCTGTTTACCGGCCTTACATGACTTTAGCTGTTGATATGCCATTAAAGACCAATAAACAAACACACAAACCGCTATCGGGTCGATAATACGATAAATGTACAACGATGCAACGATGGGAATAGTAGGATGACGATACTACGATATTACGATACTACATGGCGATAGTACGACATAATGATAACGATAACACGCAATATTATATCGTGGTATCGTCATCGTACTATCGTGATATTGTAGTATCGTACAATCGTCATAGTGCTATCGTACAATCATCATCGTAGTATCGTACTATCGTCATATGCTATTGTACTATCGTCATCATAGTATCGCACTATTGTCATCGTACTATCGTTATCGTAGTATCGCACTATTGTCATCGTATTATCGTTATCGTAGTATCGCAATATCGTTATCGTACTATCGTCATCGTAGTATCGTACTATCGCCATCGTAGTATCGCACTATCGTTATCGTAGTATCGACCCGACAGCCATATCATGGCCTTGTTGAACCTTATATGTCACAGAAAGGAATATATCACACGTATTCGTGCGAATGTGTCACACATTTCGGTGAATACTGGCCGAATTCGGCCGAATACATCACAAACCGAAAATCTCACCCAAATATTTTTCACATTTTGGCATAAACGAATATGTCACACAATCGAAAATTTCAAACTTGACCGAATATGGTCATATATCATTCTCAAATGGAATGTATCGACAAGACGATCACTTTGAAGCATTTACTGTCGAAATCTGATAATTACGTAATCCAAGATGACCACCGAAAGGTTAAAAGGTCATTATTTTATTAGAGATTTCAAACGTCTTATTGTCATGAACCGCCGGGCTGATATTGGGCAAACTTCACAGTTATGGTCCGTGGGTGAAGACTTTTCATATTTGTTAAAATGGAGATCATCGCATAATCCATGTAATACTATTCATTTAACCCATTCAACAACACATACCTATATACTGGAGTTTTCAAGCCGGCTCGTAACGAGCTGTCTCATCAGGATCTGCACTGTTTGTGACAAAATTTCTATTTTTACAGCCATTATCTGACAACAAAATGTAAAATGTTTTAAATTTATAATGAACATCTCATGGTTAATGGAATAGTCTGAAATATAACATGGAAAATTCCATCTCAGTTACTTGGTGTTGAAAGGGTTATAATGAATACAAGTGCAGGAGGCAACTACTAAACTAAGCAGAGAAATATACGCCCGATGGTAGCTTTGAATGACACATTGACATTTAACATATTCGTTTAACAAGAGTTGTTTGTCAAACATATAAGCCTCCCCCCCCCCTTCTCAAAAGGACACGCAGTGGTGCCACAATGTACATAGTGACCCCAACATCAAACGTTTGAGCATCCTAGCACCAATTGTTCTTGAGTTATTGATTCGAACTCGTTTTATTGTCCAAGGTCACCCCACGACCTTGACCTTTGACCTACTGACCTCAAATCAATAGGGGTCATCTGCTGGTCATGACTTACTTGAAAACCAATACTGTGCATCCTAGGTCATGGCGTTCTCGAGTTATAGAGCGGCAACTGTTTTATTGTCTAAAGTCACCGCGATTTTGACCTTTGACACACTGTAGTCAAGTCAATTTGGTCATACACTGGTCGTTACTGACCTGAATACCAAGTTTTAGGATCCTATGTCAAGATTATTTTGAGCGCAAACCAAATCGCTAACAGACGGACAGACGATAAGCGCCATAACATGATAGGCCCCTAGTGCTGTCTGAAATCAGCTGAAACAGCTATGTGTATAGAGCATCTGACTCTGGATCGGGAGACCCCGAGTTAGAATCCCGCCACTGGTCGATTCGGCGTGTCCTTGGGCAGGACAAGACACATTCGTGATAGCCTAGTCCTATCGGACGGGGACTTAATAGTCGGTATCGACATACAAGGTCATCGAGCCAGTGCCGTCGTTCAATCAAAGCACAGTGAAATCGCGATGGCTCGAAATGCCACAAGCCTGCATATTTTGTTCCAAGTGATCGCATCTTTCAAGCCATCGCATCTTGCGATTTTGGTATATTTGTCGACTACTGTACCCGTCGAATTTAGGAAATAACGAAGCATAATAGAGTGTATCCATGTTTTAGATGATAATAGTATTTATTCGCAGATTAAAGTTATGATGTGAAATTAAATAAACTATATTTAAATGTATTTACAAAACTATATCTTTATTTCAATTATTTTCAAAAGATCCAGTATTTACTATAAATAGTGGCGCATATAAGTAATGTCGCAGGTGGTTGTGACGTCACTCGAAACAGTGGGTTATGGGCCCAGCTCAAACGATGTTGTTTACGGTGCCCATACAAAAATCGGGAATCAGTCATGAATCGTAAAATATTGCAAAGGTGCTTTAGGCTACTTAGTTTGTGATCAACTTACAGCTGATCAACTTACAGACTCCTGCAACTTGATATGGGTTTACTATTTCACTATAATATTCATCATGAATAGCTGTCGAGGACGAACATTTCACGTTCTAAACTAAGTATGCAGGCCAATTTAATGCTGCACTGATCGGAAATTCAGTAAGAGCAAATCCTTTTTGTCACGACCAGTCATCTCTGCCTAACTAGGAAGTGCGGTATTATTAATGAGCGTTTTTCGTTGTAACTTTCGAGTATATAGCCACTCGAATAACACAAGGAGCACTAGAACAAGCAGAGTTACAACCCCGGTTAAATACTTTTGACCTTTGAACCTTACTCGAGTAACTTTAATGTGGGTTACTATGGTTCTAACTCGACTTGAACCTGAGCAATGACTATAGTTCTTCCAGTGAGTGATACTCGGGTTATTAGAGTATAACCCGTGAGTTACCACAAAAAACGACTAATGACATACGACATACTCTATTAAATGCGCCGAGTGGCCGAAGCCCAGAATATTTAATAAATCGCCGTATATCGTTGATTGCAATCAACAACGTCAACGACCAAATTGCACCACTTTAAGCAATTAACGGCACTTGAAAAGATACCACATTTCATAGACAGGTAGAGCGCGGCTCGGTCTTTGATCGTAATAAGTCGGACGCGGAGTTGCGAAAATTAGCCAAGCACAAACTTCGACATGACTTTCGAGTCACCGTATATCAAAATAGCGAGAAATGAGTCCGCGGGACTTGAACAATGTTTCGAGGGATCGCAATTTTCGAGGAGTTGCATTTTGAGCCATCGCATGTAAAATACATTAAACATATAGGGAAAATTATCGGGACCGCGACGCTATTTCGAGCGAGCCCGACATTACGAGCCATCGCATTTTGAGCGATCGCGATTTCACTGCATTTAAGGTAAATGCAGTGAAATCGCGATCGCTCAAAATGCGATGGCTCGTAATGTCGGTGGCTCGTAATGTCGGGCTCGCTCGAAATAGCGTCGCATCCCGATAATGAGTGTGCATGCGTGGCATGACTTTCAAATAACCCGGCGAATATGCCTGCTCTATTCTGTTTTATTGTATCGCACTGTTATCCCCCATTCGAATGTTCATGTGACATATTCGTCTGGACAATATTGTATTAATATTTGTTCGAGTTTTTGTAACATGTGACACATTCGTTTTTGTTGCAAGGGGTAGTGATGCCAAGCGTAAACGTCACACATTTGTGTGATGTATTCGTACGTATTCTTCACCATGTGTGACGCATTCGCACGAATATATCACACGTGTGATATATTCGTTTCTGTGACATATAATGTTCAACATGGCCTTGACGGAACACCGTAAGGCATGCGTGTTAATTTCGTAGAAATGAAATAAAACCTTGTTTCGCATTCCATGTATACGAATTGTGTATCATGTGACATGTCAATATGACCAAGCGGTTGTATCTATGTCTCTGTCGCGTGTTTAAAGGCACTGGGTCTCATATGCCGCTGTGGCTGGAGAAATTGGGCTTATGGGATTTGTGACCAGTGTGGCTCCTGATCAAATAGCACATTACTGTAGCCTGATAACGATCTTTATTGTATGTTAGAAGCATGATGGGTGTTTCATTAATGGACTTGCGAACAGTGCAGATCCTGATCAGACTGTGCGGATGCACAGGCTGATCTGGATCTACACTGGTCGCATAACACATAAACCCCATTTCTCCAGTCACAGCCACATATAAATGCAGACTGTGCATAAACAAATGAACATGTAGTATATTATACGGGTGGGAGAGTTCTACTTGCCGGATCGTAACCACAATTACTGCTCATTTTAATCACGTTTATCGCGTAATCTTTTCAAAATGTGCGGATCATTTATCTCCCCTTGGCGGCAATTTTTAATTTTCACATCCTGTATCCTTGTCCGCGGGACAGTTTAAAGGGTGTTCTTTTTGTGGCGAATGGCAGTCCCCGCGGGCAAACCACCAGGCAAACCACCGCTGACCAAACTAATTCCCTTGTGATAAAGGCTTAAACTTACTAACAATAGAAATGCAAAACACACGGGAAAAGACAAAACTCAACAAGCACCGTAACTATTTATATTTGCACTTGTTTCCAAATTACTTCACCCACCTATTTTGGGTGCGACATTTCTCGAATAACATTCTGCGATCGACATACATGAACATATCAGGCATGCAGGTTCCGATATGAACCGTTCTGTGAGTACGCATGACGGATCGGAACCTAAAACTAGTTTCGAAGCGTGGTCATAACCACCTCAATGTGTCGTTACCTGAACTGGTATTTAGTGCCAAAACTTTGCTTTTAACTAGGTTAGCTCCCTTGGAGCTACCTATAGTCTGTTTCACGAAAGCCGCCCAAATTTTACGGCTATATAGACAATTCAAAAACAATATTATTTTCGATAATATTAAATTAAAGGAAAATTTAAGAATGAGCCTTGTAGAACCCGCTTTTGTCCATCTACCACTTTTGTTCACGTGTACGATTAAGCCGGGGAAAATAACTTAGTCGTTTTTTAATCAAATTAAACCTTATAGGGCGTCGTTGAATAACTTAGACAATTTTGAAGACGTTTTGATATCGGTGAACATTATAGTGGGCCACAAAAGTGGTTGATATTAGAACCCACTATCGTTCATCGACCACTATAGTTCACGTGTAATATTAAGCCGGGGGAAAATAACTTAATCAATATTTGACCAAATTTCACGAAATAAAAAGAAGGCTCATTCTTAAATTTTCCTTTAGTTTAATACTATCGAAACAAATATTGTTTTTGAATTGTCTATATAGCCGTAAAATTTGGGCAGCTTTCGTGAAACAGACTATAGTATAGCAGTAGTAGAGATGGAATGTCAACTAATGCTACATTTTAAATTACCATTATGAGTGTGGAATTTGTAATGCTTCATTACTGAATTTTACTGAATTAGCACTTTTAAACTAAAGAATAAAGTACACAGTATTTACATGAGTATCAATATTTTATATCTTGTTTACGTTGGATATAAATTGTATAATAATGCAAATAAATACGTGGGGTAATGGTGAATGAATGTTTATTTGTGCCTACTGAGTGGTCGGTGTTTGCAACATTTGTGACTGTGGGGTTATGGTCATTGAGACCAGTGTAGACCCAGATATTTACGTTGAGACGTCCGAAATGCTTCTATAAACAATAGTTTTCCCACAGTGACTTCACCCATGGTAGGGGCGGATCTGGAGGGGTGGGGGTGGGGGTGGGGGTGGGGGGGGGGGTTCAGCCACTGAGTTTACAAAGATCACAGTTTACTACCAGTTGGAGTCTGAATTTAAATGCCGTAAAACACAGGAAAGTGCATTTCGAAGAGCTCGGAAATAGGACAACACCCTAGTTGCGAACGGTAACTCTTGCAATTACTCCCGTACCGTCCGTAGCTGGTACGGGAGTAAATTGTAAGAGTTACCTTCGCAACTAGACACACCCCCCCCCCCCCCCCCGTTCTCCAAATGATGGATCCGCCCTACATGTTCCAGAGTTGTGTTCCCGGGGTATTAGGACACACAGACATGGTACGGGAATGTGTGTGATATAAATTACTTACTGTTTGTTTCACGAAACCTGCCCGAATTTTACGGCCTATATGGCAAAATGCAAACAAAGCAAAACAAAATTATTTTTCGATAATATTAAATTTTATCAAAATTTAAGAATGAGCCTTTTTTTTATTTCGTGAAATTTGGTAAAATATTGATGAATGAGCCTAAATCAAATGGAACTTGACTCCGGAATCTGGATTCGAACTAAGAAACCAACGTAGCATTTTGAAAATCTGTCCACTATTTCTGAAATTAGAAAAATGGGAAACCTTTTTTTTCCGCAATAAAATCAATATTGTACCAAATTTCACGAAATCGAAACAAATATTGTGTTTGCATTGTTCATATAGCCGTAAAATGTGGGTAGGATTCGTGAAACAGACAGTAGAGCACTGTTGTCCACATGTGCAAACGACAATCCTGTATTATCTCCCTATAAATTGCTTTGGCAGTGCACACTATTTGACACTTTATAAAAACTCTATCGCCTTCAGAACCGACACGAGTTTATTACATACTATGCTCTGTTACGGCCATAATAATATCTATATACGGTCCATTATACGATAGTACGATATCATAGGCGGATTCAGGGGGGGGGGGGGGGCGGGGGCGGACCATGCGCGCCCCCCCCCCCCCCTAAAATTCGCCGAGTAAAGAGTTTTTACAAGTTACAAGGCACGTTTCATGCCAAGTGCCATTCCATGCATTTTTCGGTCGTTGTCTTATTGTTTCAAAATTTAAAAGTTTTCAATAAAAAATCATGTCTAAACATACTGTGACAGTGTCAATATGTTTGCTCCAAAATGCGCCAGAACGCAGGAAATTCGATGCAAATTAAAAAAAACAAACCTAGCGCTATCCCGAGCTCCGCTCGGTCGACTATTTTGCAATACTTGACTCTATGAGCTCGTTCGATAATATAGTCAAGTAATGCAAAATAATTACGCCCCCCATAACCCGAAATCCTGGATCCGCGCCTGGATATTACGCTGGCAATACCACCATGCCACGATGGCGATAATATGATATCACGACAGTACGGTGACAATAGAACGATTCAATGTTGGCGATGCCACAATGACGATACGACGATATAATACCGAGGTATCAGTTTCGTGTAATCATGGTATTGCGTTATCGTACTATGGTACCATCATAATATCGCACTATCGTGCTATCGTTACCGTGCTGTCCTAGTATTGACCCTTTAAGGATATTGCGACGATCGTAACGGAACACCTTAGTTATTTCAACACTTTCTTTAAATAATAGAATCTGCGTTGAAATGTCGTTACTGTTATGTTTACAAAATATTTACTGATACAGTGGAACCTCTCTAAACCAGACACCAAGAAAACACCTGTGATCTTAGTTTCTTGTATCTCAGGTGATAATGTCTGTTCGTGATCGCATAGCACACACCTATAGCTCAGAATGATCAAATACCCGATTTACAGTAAAACCTCTCTTAGAGAGGTTACACTGATACCTCTGTTTGATCCATTGTGTTGGCTGTTTTCGCAATTTGTAATGTTGGGTAAACTGTTATTTGCAATCCCCATGACCCGGACTTTGAATAATAATAGTCATTAACATTCTTAACGAAATTGTGGTTGTTAATAGTAAAATAAAATCTTAACGAAATTGTGGTTGTTAATATTATAATAAAAGTATAATATGAAATAGGCACTACCTATGACGGGCGATGATTATTTGAACCAGTTTAGATCCATTAGATAGAAACCGCACATATCCAATTTAGATATTTCCTTTTCATAATAGTACATTAATAGCCTATAGTCTGTTTCACGAAAGCTGTTTGTTAACAGTATAATAAAATCTTAACGAAATTGTGGTTGTTAATAGTATAATAAAAGTATAATATGAAATAGGCACTACCTATGACGGGCGATGTTTATTTGAACCAGTTTAGATCCATTAGATAGAAACCGCACATATCCAATTTAGATATTTCCTTTTCATAATAATACATTAATAGCCTATAGTCTGTTTCACGACTATAGGCATAGTGGAGCGCGTGTTCGAGCGGTCTGAGGCGTCGGACTGCTGATCTTACGGTCGTGGGTTTGAGCCTCACCGGAGGCGTGCGTTGTGTTCTTGAGCAAGACACTTTATCCACACTGCTTCAGTCCACCCAGCTGTAAATGGGTACCGGCTAAATACCGGGAACATCGATTGTATTTGATTGTATGTACATGTACTTATGAATAAAAATATGATCCACTGGTGATAAGCCTCAGTATTGAGGCAAAAGCAAAGCATTGTAGAAACTGTATTTACGATCATTTTAAGAAAAAATAACATGGCTAAGAATCTTCAGTGATATTATTCCCAATGTTCGCAATCTCAGTCGTCATTGAGCACGACTGTCACTTAGAGAGTTATACACATTTTGCCCATTTTTTGTGTTAAGTTTTACATTTACTTTTGATTAACCCAGTGCTGTGTCAGATGTGTTTGTATCATGGACTACAGCAACAGGTGCACTAGACGCACACTTGAATACTTTGTTCTGGTAGTCGTTTCCCCCAATTATCCCGGATCGCTTGACTATGTCTTGTATTTTTAAACTCACATCCGCGAAGTTAAGTGCAGCGTGGCGGCTATAGAAATTCTCCAGGTGTGTCCTTCCAGTGATTCTATTTTATCCCGTCAACACAGTGCGTATGTGCCGTGAAACACGGTGCCGTGAAACATTTTTGATATCCTGTCAAGACGACCTACTCACTGCGTATGAATATGTGCAGTTCCTGTGATTATTTCTTTGCATTTTAAAGCCATTTGTATGTGTTGACGGGATAAATAGAATAGTAGGTTAGTGCCGTGAATGGGAAAAAATATCTGGCGCGGCACGGAAACGGGATGTGCTCGGCATAGCCTCGCCCATCCCGTTTCCTGAGCCTTGCCATATATTTTTTCCCATTCACGGCACTAACCTACTATTCTCTATATTTTCTCGATCCCTGATGGTCTTTGAGCACATTTTGACTATTTTTCGTATTAGTTTTGTCCTTTGTACATACAGCTTCACTTCAGCTGTTGGTAAGGGGTACTTGTGTCATGAACTGTGAATACAGCACAGGCCGTGACACAACCGAACAGGCGCAATACAACAACAGTTGCAATGCATACTTGTTTCTGTTAGTCATGTCCACAGAGTATCATGGATCGCTTGACTTTGTCTTGTAAACAAAATCACAACAGGTGCGGTTTATATCTAATGATATTAGTTTAAACAATATTTTATTTCATATATAGCAGGTTACATATACACAAGACAAGTGATAATAGGATTAGAAAACAAGCTTTATAAATTCTTCTCCTTTGCAGTAAATGGACACAGGACCTTACATCAATTGCGTAAATTGGCAATACTTGGAGATATACTTTGTTTCATATGTTCAACCTAGTTTCACTGAATGGTAAGTTTTCATATACGCGTAACATAAAGCGGGCTACTTCGTCGCCCGTATAATTTAAGGACATATTTGGACGCACCTGAGTAGCCGATTTCATAAAAAGTGCAAAGTATACTTGTCTAGCAAAGTATACTTTGAGGGAGTAATCATTTATTTTCCCCAAAATGCATTATTTCTTATAGAACTAACCACTGCATATATTTGATGATTGAAAGTATTCAGAATTATTATACTGAATTTATTACATTATCACAGCCAAAATGGCTGTGATAATGTAATAAATTCAGTATAATAAAAAATAATAAATTTGTCCTTAAATTGAAAATTTCTCCCTCAAAGTATACTTTGCTAGATCAGTATACTTTGCAATGTTGGTGAAATAGGCTACAGGGGACTGTCTTTCAGTGCTGTACGGTGCTCCCCCATACCGGTACATTCCCATCTACCTATGACCTTGCTGTTGAATGAACGTAAAACCTCGATCAATCCGCATTTTAGTACAAAATGGCTGTGATAATGTACATGTAGTAAATTCAGAATAATCAAAATTAATAAATTTATTCTTAAATTGAAAATTTCTCCCTCAAAGCATACTTTGCTAGATAAGTATGTTTTGCAATGTTGGTGAAATAGGCTACTGGTTTACCGGGCGCAACATTTTAAAGGATAAATTATATTAATGTATGGAGCTCATCAAGCGCGCCCCCTACGACCCCCGCTAGTTACATAATGCTCAGTTACAAAAGGAAATATCAATAACAAATACTTCAACCCCTACGGAAGCCCATTAGGGCCACTTCACTTTTTTTTAATTTCCATTTATTCAAGATGTTTTCTTGAATTTTCAAGTTCTTTTTTTGAATTTTCAAGATCTTTTCTTGAAAATTCAAGAATAGATCTCGAAAATTCAAGAAAAGAACATTAAAATTCAAGAAAACATCTGGAATAAATGGAAATGGCCAAATGGAAAAAAAGTGAAGTGGCCCTAATGGGCTTCCGTAAACCCCTTACTCATTCCTATAATAATATATACTGTTTAATTATACATGCATACGTATGTTCTTGTCAATATATAGTATACTGCGCTCTGCATCGCCCGTTTTAAAATATTTGTTTTGTGACAAATATGCGGAAGTTTTACCGTATGACACAGAAAGCAAGTAACGTCATATGATAAATTAATAAAAAAAGTGCATCGCTTGCTACAGTGCAAACTCTCTACAACAGCCACCCATGGGAAGACGCAAAAACTGGCTGTTGTAGAGAGGTGGCTGTTGTAGGGAGGTTAATGCTGAATTAAATTTAGTCATCCACTGTTTATTTATTTCCTTCGATAATTCTCATCAAAACATGCTTTGGCAACTGTCAAAACATGTTTTTATTGAGAAAGAAGGCAAAAACAACAGCAGACGACAATGTTCTTGCTCAGCAGTCGAAGAGTTAGATACAGAGGAAATCATCCATCTGGGATATGAAATAGCGGCTGTTATAGAGAGGGTGTTGTTGTAGAGAGGTGGCCGTTCGGGGAGGTTCGAATGTATATTGAATACGTAGATTGTGTATTATGTGCCGGGACTATCAACTATCTAACGTGCTGTATGTTCTACTGGTATATAGTTGATAGCACGATGTACTGTCTGTTTCGATAATATTAAATTAAAAGAAAATTTAAGAATGAGCCTTCTTTTTATTTCGTGAAATTTGGTCAAATATTGATTTTATTGCGAAAACAAAATTTCCCCATGTTAAATCCCCATAGACATCTTCACGGAGTGAAGATGTCTATGGGGATTTAACATGGGGAAATTTTTTAGAATTTCAGAAATACTGGACCGATTTTTAAAATTTAACTTTTGTTTTCTTAGTTAGATCATATCCAAGCTATCTAGTCAGGTTTCGGAGTCAATTTCCAATTTTTTTCGTTTTTTGACTCCTCCCACACTTCCTTACCACTTTTTCCCCCATGTTAAATTCCCATAGACAAATCAATTTTTCGTAATAAAATCAATATTTGACCGAATTTCACTAAATAAACAGAAGGCTCATTCTTAAATTTTCCTTTAATTTAATATTATCGAAACAAATATGGTTTTTGAATTGTTTATATGGCCGAAAAATGTGGGCAGCTTTCGTGAAACAGACAGTAGTCAATTATCTGCAGTAGCATACATAGCGCCAATTTGTATATGCTTTCATACTACAGTGGAACCTCTCTAAACCGGACACCAAGAAAACACCTGCCATCATATTTTTGATGAGTGTCCTGGTCATTTATCTCAGGTGATAATGTCTGTTCGTGATCGCATATCACACAACTCAGAATGATCCAATTCCTGATTTACAGTGAAATCTCTCTAAGCCGGACACCCTGGGGACCTCCCAGGGTGTCCGGTTTAGATAGGTTTCACTGTAGGTAATCATCTCCCCGCATCGAAGTCGACAAGAGGTGAAACCGGTAGATGGCTTGTACGAACTACGTATTAAGATGTCCGAGATGGAAACTATGTGTGCCATATATAGTATGCACGGACAAGAGCATGCATGCTCACACAAAATGTATGTAACCTATAATTAAACACATTCTCATTGGTTCAATCACACAATCGGATCATGAAATGTGAGACACACCAGTAAAACCGCTATATATATATACACTGGCTCATACGGAAACCTATTCATAATATAGATATGCATTGTAAATACATGTATAAGTAATCAGACCATGGGCTGATGCGCTTACTATAATATTCAAAACATTATGTGTGTTTAACCCTTTTAACCCGAAAGCCCGCTATATCGGTTTATGCAAACAGTGCAGATCCAGATGAGCCGGCTCATAACGAGCCGTCTCATCAGGATCTGCTCTGTTTGAAAGTAATTTTCATATTTTTGAGAACAACAAATACCCCCTTTTTATAAATGGAATAGTCTGAAAATCATTTTGCGATGATTGGATTGGTTGCAAAATTAACATATTCAGTTACTTAGGGGTCAAAGGGTTAAAGTTTGCGAGGAATCCTTCGGACTACACGCACTTTAAACACACCAAATGTTTTACTTCTTTAGTTCCCACAGTATACCGCAACAGGCCGTGATTTTATTCCTTAAATATTGTCATAATATACGTTAAATTAGTGAATACCATTAAATATTAACACGTTCACTGTTCACCAAGTGGGTCCGAGGTGATCGGCGTGCTATTTTTGGTTTGACCATGTGGATGTGTTTATCAAAACCATATAATGAAAATAAGCAGCAGGTATAACCCGTTCAATGTTTTTGCTTAACGCCAGGAATATGGAATCCAAGATAACCGCCATTCTATATTTTATCAAAATCGCATTACCTTTACCTGACTGGGCCATTCAGAATATAGACCCATGGACAATTGTTGGTCATCTATTCACTGACGATGTCAGCGTTTCAGTAATGTGTGCCTGTTGCATGGTGGCACTGGTGGAATCCCATGTATTGTGTACTTACTGGTTAACTGACAGCATAAGCATTGCCACTCATCCCTCGATCGTTATGTTTAAAGGTAATAGAGCATCTTATATCAATCTCAGGCGCGGATCCAGGATTTCGGGTTGGGGGGGGGGGGGCGTAACTATTTTGCAATACTTGACTATATTATCGAACGAGCTAATCCGATCGATAATATAGTCAAGTATTGCAAAATAGTCGACCGAGCGGAGAGGAGCAGAAAAAATGCATGGAATACATGGTACTTGGCATGAAACGTGCCTTGTAACTTGTACAAAATCTTTACTGGGCGAATTTTAGGGGGGGGGGGGGGGGGGGGGGGGCGCGCCGCGCCGGGTCAGCTGAATCCGCCCATGAATCTGAGAAGGTATGTGGTCCAAACGATATGATCGTATAATGTATATAGCCGTGTCCGGGCGGCGTGTACTACCTACAAGATGGGTTGGTATAGCAGCGTGTCGGTTAAGTTTTCCTGGCTTGGAAACATCCGTAAATTGTAGCCGCTCTGCGTGCCATAATAGTTGAAGAGTTCAAATGGTATGTTGCGATGCTCAGATGAAACATTAATGTTTAACTTTTTAGAAATGTCAAAGCAAACAATAGCGTCTCATTTCGTTACGGAAACAAGAAAGTAACTTTCTTGTTTCCGTAACGAAATGAGACGCTATTGTTTGGTTTGACATTTCTAAACAGTTAAACATTAATGGTTCATCTGAGCATCGCAACATACGTTTTTACTATAGTACAGCATCTACTAATCATGGATTGTTGGTTTACTTTTATTTATTGTGTTTCTGATACAAAGTTCTTGCTAATTGCAATTTATTTACATAAACAAAATGTACACGCAAAACTAAATCGTATACCACTACTCGTGTTCAACATTCTCCTGGACACAGTTGATACGTTCCAGTATTACGTGTACTAGTTTTGATACAAGGCGGATGAATGTAGGAAGTAACTAAATGTAATCTTATTTTTAAACCTGTAACAAAATAACTTTATGATTTAAAATTTCTTAGAGAGATATTTATTTGTAATGCAATGCATAGCTGCTGTATGCTGTTTTCCTTCCAATTCAAGTCATCGAATAATTTACAGGGCATTAACATATATTTCGTTAAATGGGAACGCAAGGCAAAACTAATGTGGCTGCTATCAGTAGCTATCACGTGCGATATTATTTCACCATTAATGTTTAACTGTTTAGAAATGTCAAACCAAACAATAGCGTCTCATTTCGTTACGGAAACAAGAAAGTTACTTAAAGGTAATAGAGCATCTTATATCAATCTCAGGCGCGGATCCAGGATTTCGGGTTAGGGGGGGGGGGGGGGGGGAGGGGGGGGGGGGGCGTAACTATTTTGCAATACTTGACTATATTATCGAACGAGCTAAACAGTTCGATAATATAGTCAAGTATTGCAAAATAGTCGACCGAGCGGAGCGGAGCGGAGCAGAAAAAATGCATGGAATACATGGCACTTGGCATGAAACGTGCCTTGTAACTTGTACAAAATATTTACTGGGCGAATTTTAGTGGGGGGGGGGGGGGTGGGGGGGGGGTGGGGTGGGGGGGGGGGGCGCGCGCCGGGTCCGCCCCCCCTGAATCCGCCCATGTATACATTTTCTACATTCATTATTTCGTTAACATATACACCATCAGTCATTTTGAAATTAGTTATGTAAAGTAACTAATTATGGATACTATAATTACTTATTGCTTTGAGGGTAATTTTTATTACAAGGATCAATTAAACATTGTCCACTCCGGTGCCAATTCCAACTGGAAATTGTCATGTGCTCGTCTAACAGCAGCCGATAGACTAACACGGGAACAACAACATTCTGACAGGAAATAGAGAATACCAGGCTAGTGTCTTTTGATATCAAGTTTATCAGGCAAGGCTAGGAACCGCGTAGGAATTCCGAGGCTTGCCGATATCAAAATACACTAGCCTGATATTCTATTTATCAGGTAACGTTTTATGCTCGAAAATGACCACAGATGACGTCGTATTATATGGACAGAACGCGGACTTGTGTATGTTGCGTCATTACACTGACGTCATTCGGTAACGTCACGTGACGTCATCCGACCAATGGAACGTCAATATTCACTTCATTGTAACCCGGATGTTTGTATCAGGTCAATGCCTGATACAACACTATGTTATCAGTCAGTACGTATTCGGTCAATACAGCGCAGGCCGAACATGGTCTTCACTGTTGTTCGTTCAGTCACTTGAACTGATTTAAACTCCTGTGTAATGGAATAACGACCAGGACCCGGTTGTTCAAAACCTCTGTTAGCTTAACAGACTGTTAAATCCTTAGCAATGCTAAGGATTTAACAGTCTGTTAAGCTAACAGAAGCTTTGAGCAACCGGGCCCTGGTAGTGTCAGTATGCGTATTTGGTATAGAAGAAAACCAGAGTACCGTCGATAATAGTGTGTTTCGCACATAGAAATATTCATTCATCATATTTATGTACTAAACAAATGATAAACACACACTTTAATGACAACTACTATCCAACTATTCGTGTTGGGGCAAAATAAAAAAAATAGGACGGCCATTGAGCAAAAAATTGAGAGGGTTATACCTGCTGAAATTGTTGTTTATATGTCATAGAAGGTAGCCACAGTGTCGTACCAAATATAGCACGCCGATCACAAATCATCCCCATTTAGCACTTTGGCGCCTAGGGTAATGTGTCTAATCAAGTGTTGCACTATATGTCCCGTGCGCTCCAGTTAGATCATGGTATACTGCAGGCATTTCTCCTTCATACCAGTCATTGGGCCACCACATGTGGTCATTCACTGTCTGCGATGGGTGAGGACATTGACGCCGATATGCTATTGTGCTCTACGGATAATCGTGCTTCCATAATTGTTTGTTTGTCCTCACGGTCGTCTTCTTGTTCCACAACCTTCACGGTCACATCAGCTCCATGCATAGTGCCACCTAGTTCTGTTATAACTGCATTTTGTTTCGCCACAGCAATACCTTCTTTCGGATCAACGTCGTCTTGTTTCATATTTTCGCTGTCATCTTTGGACGTAGCTTCTTGTGTCACCTCGGCATCGTCTTGTTTCGCCACATCATCACCTGCGTTCGTTTCAGTCCCATCTTGTATTGTATCAGCTACCTCTTTCGTCGGCAGACAACCATCCTGTGTTACCTCTGTTGTATTCTCTTTCACCTCAACGCCATCTAGTTTTGTTCCAGTGTCATCAATTCCAATCACACCGTCATCTGGTTTAATCTCCGCGACCTTTTCGTTCATTCCCTCATGTTGTTTCTCATCAGCGTCGTTTTCTTTCTTCATCAGATCATCTAGTTTTGTCGCAGTATCCTGCTTTGCTCCACCTCGCGTTGTACCGCCATCTGTCTTCGCCCCAGTACCATTTGGCTTCGATTCAACCCCAAATTGGCCCCACCATGCACCACTTTCTCGCACTGTCGCACGTATATCTATTTCGGACGAGCTTTCCGTTACAAGTGTATCTAGTTCCTCTGGTCGCACGACGCGAGACACAAAATCACACCTCAACGAGTTCACTCGTTCGTCCGAGCGAGATCTTTTTGTCACTTCTTCAGTTTTCTGATTTGGTTCGTACTTCCGAGTGAAACATTTTGTAATCCGGCCACCCATGTTACAATATCTGGCGGATGTCGGCGCTATAAGTATCAACCCTTAGAATACGGGAAACGAAAATTGTCGTCTGCTGTTTTTCCATGGTTATTTATTTATTTTTCAATAAAAACATGATTTTGCAGGACTTTAGAATCATTTCCATTGGAAATGATTCTAAAGTGCTTCCAAATCACGTTTTCATCGAAGAAAATGGATTCTAAAAACTAAACAAATGAAACGGATGCTACTTAGCGGAATATAGACACTAATTCCTTGAGAAATTCCTAAGGAAACTTTGTAAGAGAGCGTTCGTGGTTTATGAAGTAGCGTTCGACCTAAAACTAAACAGCAGACGACAAATTTCAATTCAGCAATGCAAGAGTTAAACCGCTTAAAACGCGCAGACAATATCAATTTTGTCTACATTACATTTAAGTATAGTTAATGATGAACTGTGTATATTTACTAGCTTATATGTACATCCACTCGACACTAGTGTTTCTCCACACAGTAATGTCTCATCTGGAATGTGGTGTCATTTCCTTCCCGTATAAATGTGTACTTTCTGTCTGAATTTACGGTGTAATTTATTTACTTCCTAGTTGAACGACGACTATTTTCGGATCAACTAGCACATATCACAGTAGCTGTCTATGTAGTATGTAGTCGTAAACAAATTAAGCCATGAAATTGGTAATATGTGGTGTATTATTTAGGTCGTCCCTGACGCGTTTAAGCGACAGTATTGTTACACCCCATTCGTGTACAGTACATGGCAGTATTGTATGCAATAATGTCAAATTAGACTACTGGGATGGTTGAAACTAGGGACATTATGGCATATGCGGCCATTGTAGATCCAGATCAGCCTGCGCTTTCGAAAATGCGACAGAGCAAGAGGATCTCGAGATAGATTTGAGGCAATTTCCCTTAAGGGCTCTTTTCTCAACGCAAATGGGTCTCCTTATTCACTGGCTGAATGTCGAGCGGCGTGGACCTGATCAGACTGCTCGGATGCGCTGGCTGATCTGGGACTACGCTAGTCGCATACTCCGTAAGTTCTCTTATACGCTTATGGCCGTGACTGGAGGAATCGGGCTTATCAGTTTTGCGATCAGTGTATATCCAGATCAGCCTGTGCATCCGCACAGTCTAATCTGCATATGCACTGTTGGCCATTCCATCAATAAACACCCGAAATATATAAATACTTAAAAAGTTATTGCGGTTTATCGTGAGTAAACTTTCTTTTGTTGCTCAGTATATATGCATATCAGGTTACATGAGTGTGATATCTGATCAGGAACTACACTGGTAATAAAGCCTATCAGCTCCATTTCTACAATCACAGTCATATGAGCACAAATGTTACCGGCTTACATGTCACTGACAAAGTAACACACACTTATGTGTATGCCCACCCGACTCACATAACTTTTCTTCATGGCATTTGTGGCCAGCATATACTCCATTGATCAGCATCCGAACTAAACCTGGAACACCGTTATACTTTGCGCATCTGTAGATTTAAGAGGAGCTGTCGCTGTCGCTGGCGACTAAAGATCATATGTAGACTGACAAGGGGTGTCGTCATGATCTATGCCGGTTTCAGTATTTAACGTCAAATGTCCCATTGTATGCATTGTAAATTATCTTTCTTTTCCAACTTCCTCGTGAGATGCCTGATAACGTTATGAATGAGGGTAGTCGTGTGTAAAATATTGTACTTTAACATTTCTGAAATGTGGCTGTGACTGGAGAAATCGGGCATATGGTTTTTGCGACCAGTGTAGATCCAGATCAGCCTGTGCGTCCGCACAGTCTGATCAGGATCTGCACTGTTCGCCGTTCCATCAATGAAACACAGAATATGCTTCTAACTTGCAATACATATCGTTATCAGGCTACAGGAGCGTGCTATTCGATCAGGAGCTACACTTGTCACTGATCCATACGCCCCATTTCTCCAGTAACAGCCACAAATTGGTATGTATGTATTGTCGGTAGTACATACCAAATGCAGCTCAGGCTCAACCACTCAAACTGCTTGGTTGCGAGTTGCCATTACCAATAGATGCTTGGAAACGTTGGTAATCTGGGAAAGATTAACGACAGCGGTTGTGTACAATGTACTTGCAGTGCAGAATGTTTTAAAGGGGAAATTTGAAGAAAAATAATACTATAAAAAATCAATACGTGTTTTCATCATGGCCCTGTGTAAAGTGGTTTAATTAAAGCTATGTGACAATACTAGGACCGCTGGGTTGTTTCTATTTTCACGCATATAGGTACATACATATCGGATTTCCTATCTTGTTGCGTTCATGATGAAAACAACTTTTTCTTTTTTAATTTTTGTTTAAATCCCGAAAAAAAAGTAACAAATTTAGCGGTCCTAGCATCGTCATATATTTTCAATTAAACCACTTTACACAGGGCCATCATGAACACACTTTTTTATAGCATTTTTATTTTTAAAAAATCCCCTTTAATGACATATTTCAAAGAAGAAAAATATCATTGATCTAACTTGGTTATCAACACCTGATAATCTTGTTTCGGTACAAACTGATATTGTATATATGTATATAGCTTGTCATACATAAACAATTGATGTTGAACGTGTTAATTTAGTATCTGATATCTGTATCGAAATTGTTTTGTGGTTAGTGTGCATCCGTATCAGAGTGAGCATGTATAAGGCTGCAGTGTAGCATATCGGATTCAGTGTACCAAAAGCCACAGATGTATATGTGGCTGTGACTGGAGAAATGGGGGCTTGTGGGTTATGCGACTAGGTTAGATCCGCACAGTCTGGTTAGGATCTGCACTGTTCGCCATTCCATAAATGAAACACCCGTCGTACTTCTAACAACCACTATACTAGTAAATCACTATCAATTTACAAGAGTGTGTTATTTGATCATTAGCCAATTTCATCAACATTGCAAAGTATACTTTTCTAGCAAAGTATACTTTGAGGGAGAAATTTTCAATTTTAGGATAAATTTATTAATTTTTATTATACTGGATTTATTACATTATCACAGCCATTATGGCTGTGATAATGTAATACATTCAGTATAATAATTCTGTATACTTTTAATCATCAAATATATGCAGTCGTTAGTTCTATATGAAATAATGCTTTTCGGGAAAAATAAATGATTTCTCCCTCAAAGTATACTTTGCTAGAAAAGTATACCTTGCAAGTTTGATGAAATCGGCTACAGGAGTTGCACTGGAACGAACACCATAAGCCCAATTGTTCCAGTCATAGCCACATATACAGTATGAGATTTTTAACAGTACTAAACTCAAGGTACATCCTCACGTGGTTACAACAACAACAACAACAACAACAATGGCTCAAAGTGTTGAAAGCGAGCCCACTCAAACATAAGTATTATCTGATATTTTCTTTAATAGGCAACGGATTTTGATGAAATATGGCGCAGCCAACGCATTTTCATGACATCCATTTGGTGGTCCCGGGAGTTCGGCACATACTTATGTCGTTTGCGAAGAATAGATTTCCGTGTCAGTAGACACGGAAATGGATTCTTCGCAAAAACGACAGAAGTTTGGGCCAAAGTACCGAGACCACCAAATGCAGCTTAACAAGACGCGTTTGATACGCCATATTTCATCAAAATGCGTTACATAATAAGGAAAAAATAAAATAATACGTACTTTGAATCGGATGGCATCTGCAAGTTTCAGTACTTGTTGTTGTTGTTGTTGTTGTAACCACGTGATCATACACCTTGTAAACTGGCAGGCATGGACTTTAAATAAATCAGAAGCTAACCCTACACCGCTATCTTGATGTTTTGTCGTCTGCTGTTTATTTTCTATTTTTATCATCAAAAACCTGCTTTGACAGCACTTTAGACTAATTTACAACATGCTTTGACAGCACTTTAGAATAATTTACAACATGCTGTGACATCACTTCAGAATCATTTGGAATGATTCTTAAGTGCTGTTAAAACATGTTTTTATTGAGAAATAATGTATAACATTACAATCGGTTGCGAGTGTTGTACTCATGTAGAAACCCAACGTTTCTTCCGTGTGCGCAGTGATAATTAAACGGTGTGCAGTGATAATTAAACGGTGCGCAGTGATAGTTAAACAGTGCAACTGCACGAAAATGTGGGTGTATATGCTATATGGAGCACTTATTTTATTGTAGTCACGTTCAGCATATGATACTAAACAGTGTTTCAATTCTATACACAAACAGATATATTTCAACGAGTCAGGATTTCATCGTAAACTTTTCACCCCAAAGTAACTAGAAATGACACTCCCGAGCGATTGTTCAAACTAATCCGTTTATCAGAAAGGGGCATTGTTGTTTTTTTAAATAAGAAAATATCAGCATATGATACTGATGAGATGGCTGGTTACGAGCCGGCTCATCTGGATCCACACTGTTTGCAAACATTATGATAGAGGTATGTATATAGTGGTGAAACACAGGTGGAAGACTCGGACCTATGACACCAAAAAAATGCCGGCGTGGATTATTTGACCAATAACTGATCGCCAGCTCAAACTAAAGTGGTGCACCATGACCATATACATTAGCAACTCCAACCATACAAAGTTCGTCCAATTGTGATCGTTCACCGATCTAAAAAACACCTTTTTTCTACTTTCATTCATGATTCGCGTACTATCAGATTATGTCTTCCGCAATCCCGAAATAGGTTGAATGACGTCATACAGTTTAGATTTAGCCAATCAGAGATGTTCTTTACATGGACGCTTCCGGTTGTATTATGGAAGATGGTGCATTGACCCAGTTCCAGATAATGAACGAAATTAGACAAAAAAGTGTTTTTTTAGATCGGTGAACGATCACAATTGGACGAACTTTGTATGGTTGGAGTTTCTAATGTATATGGTCATGGTGCACCACTTTAGTTTGAGCTGGCGATCAGCTATCGGCCAAATATGACCGATAATCCACGCCGGACGGCCTCTGATTCTGTGTGAGATTCTTTCGTACACGCAACTTTCGCTTTGGATGGGGTAATCAAAACGCGAATAACTCAATAAATACTTGAAACAGCGATTTGAAGTGAGTATATTCACACACCTAATACCTTTATCGATTGCCAGAGAAATATTTCATACATTTAATCGATGTTTATTGTGTTTGTGCGAATCGGAAAAGAGAGGGCTCTTTCTATAATAGCCATATTTATACCCACCTTCTATAAATAGAAGATGGTAATGTACGAGACCAAGTGGGTGGGGTAATGGGATTTTTTTTAATAGGCATATTTTTGGTGTCATAGGTCCGAGTCTTCCACCTGTGTGGTGAAAGAGTTAAAACCGTGACAAAATACAACATGGGAAATTACTTCATTATACGAGAAAATAGTTCATGTGTACATGTGCTTTCTGTAGTTTTCTCACGTACACATGTATCACTATTAGTGCATACACAACCGCCTGCGTTAATCTTGTCCATATTATCAACGTTTCTGAACATCTGTTGGCAGTGCAAACTGGCAATCAAACAATGTGTTTGAGCCTGAGCTGTGCTACAGCTCAGGCTCAGCCAATCAAGTTGCCTGAATTCTCAGGAAACGGGATGGATGAGGCTATGCCGAGCACATCCCGTTTCCGTGCCTCGCCAGATATTTTTTCCCATTCACGGCACTAACCTACTATTCTATTTATCCCGTCAACACCTACAAATGGCTGTAAAATTCAAAAATAGTATTGACTGGATATCAAAAATGTTTCACGGCACCGTATTTCACGGCACATACGCACTGTGTTGACGGGATAAAAGCGCAATTTACAGTCATATAATTTCAGCACAAAACTATTTACACAATTCCCTAACATTTGATTGGCCCATAGCAAGTCTCTGTCCAAAATTTATATCCCAGTAAATTCCCACGCCGAACCACTTTCCGTAACCGTGAGGCGCAGTTAAAATAATTCTTAAGAAAACGGAAAATAAACACATTTTCTTGATGAATTTATTTCAAATGCTGGAATTATAAGGAATGAATGGCATTTTTGTTGAATTTATCGGGGATATAAACATGGAAAAGTCGCGGGAATACTGGACGAGGCATTAAAAAATTACAATTTTCGAAAAAAAAAAAAAATATATTTTTTTGATTTATTTTCGAAAATTGTAATTTTTTATCGCTTCGTCCAGTATTCCCGCGACTTTTCCAAGTTTATACCCCGATAAATTCCACAAAAAGGTAATTAATTCCTATAACCATCTCTGACCATTACTCAAAGGACGTCTCGAACATGAAACATGCTGATCTGGCAAGCAGCTGCTAAGAGTTACGTAAGAGCCCACTATTGATTTTTATCAGGTAACCCGCCGTGTATTGACCGAATACGTACTGACTGATAACACATTGATGTCGGGCATTGACCTGATAGACACATCCGGGTTACAACGAAGTGAAAGCTAACGTTACTTTGGTCGGATGACTTCACGTGACGTTATCGAATGACGTCAGTGTCATGACGCAACATACACAAGCCGCATTCTGTCCATAGATAACGACGTATCATGTGGTCATTTTCGAGCATGAAACGTTACCTGATAAATAGAATACCAGGCTACTGTCTTTTGATATCAAGTTTATCAGGCTCGGCTCGGAAACGGCAAGCCTCGGAATTCCTACGCGTTTCCTCGCATTGCCTGATAAACTTGATATCAACATACTTTAGCCTGGCATTCTCTATTTTTACATCTCTTTTTGGCAGCATGGCGCAGTTAAATTGAGGCTTGGCGCCATCAAACTATGTCATGGCGCGGCGCTGTAGAACCCCTTAATTGTTCACCCTCCCCTATTGTTACCCCTCTGTAATTTCGTCCATTCAGTTCTTGTGAGTGTCCGACAACAAAAGTTGCCGACCAAAACAGATAACGAAATGTATCAGAGGTTTGGAGTTCGATATCGAGCACATTCACATGCCGATATCACCATTGTATGCCGATATCACCATTCTGGCCGTCTATAAAACATGATTTTTACGACGGGTAACAATAGGGGAGGGTAACAATAAGGGAGGACTGTATAATTTTTAGAACCCCCTATTGTTCACCATCCGCTATTGTTACATGGTTTCCGTTGTTTGCACATATGTGCAAACAAATAGCACGTGCTGTTTGCACATGGCTTTAGGCAATGCTCATTCCGGGGCCGCGCGTAATGGAAGTTCCTTCATGACGTCACTACGTGGAAGTGCCTTCATGACGTCACTACTTCATGACGTTCATGACGCGGCCCCGGAATATGCATACCGAAAATTATCTACGTGAATGGGACGATTTTATAAAAGTACTGAAAATACTGAATATAATGCTTAAATTACATCAGTTTTTTGTTGGAAATGTAACAATAACGTTTGATCATGTCCAGCCGTGTGCAAACGTTGGCTGGACATGATCGTCTACACGGATGGACATGATCAAACCTTATATTGTTACCCGTCATAAACATCATGTTTTATAGACGACCAGAATGGTGAACAATAGGGGGTTCTACAAATTCTACAGTCCTCCGATATTGTTACCCTCCCCTATTGTTACCTGGGTACAATACGGCAGGGTGAACACTAGGGGTTCTACACGGCGCCACTCTAGAATAGGCTTGGTGAAACACGATAATGTGACGGTGTCTGATATATATTTCAGAATCGAATAACATTAATATACAGTAAAGCATATCACTGATCGTGTTGTCATCACTTTATACATTTCTCAGATGCAGTCACTTTAAGAGACACGGCAATATACTATCTTTGGCATATGGTGTTCCCTTGGAATGTCGATATCGGGTCCATACTACCACAGCGCCGTACTACCAGTAGCCTATTTCACCAACATTGCAAAGTATACTTTGAGGGAGACATTTTCAATTTAAGGATAAATTTATTATTTTTTATTATACTGAATTTATTACATTATCACAGCAATTTTGGCTGTGATAATGTAATAAATTCAGTATAATAATTCTGCATACTTTTAATAATCAAACTTGTGCAGTGGTTAGTTCTATATGAAATAATGCATTTAGGGGAAAATAAATGATTACTCCCTCAATGTATACTTTGCTACATAAGTATACTGTTCAATTTTGATGAAATCGGCTACATATCCGCAGTAGGAGCCTACTGTGAAGATAGGTTATTACGATTACACGACGATAATACTACGATAACATAACGACGATACTACCTTATCACAACTGTCCTGTGGCTATAATACGATACTACGATGGCGATACCACAACAACACGATGACGATACCATCATGCCGTCGTGGAATCGCGTTATCGTACTATCGCCATCGTGGTATTGTTGTGTAGCCACCGCGATTCCGAAATATCGTAGTATTGTTCAATCGTACTGTCATAGTATCGGTTCGATATCGATATTACGATGGTCGGCTCATACATTAAAAGGAACACCGTGTTTGCGTCATATTTCACTCTCGTAAAGATAATGTTAGTCGTATTATGGTGGCCAGTGGCCGTCATTTCTCCGTACAAAATGTCAATCATTAGAAAATACACAAACGCCATCCACGTCATAGAATATTTAAATATAGAAACAGTTTCCCGCCAATCAGACACGGGTTGACAATTGCAGCAAGCACCAATACTGCGATAGCTTAATACTGATAGCGTAAGGGCACCATGGCAACATTATTGGGCACACTCGGCGGTTTTCGGTGTAACATGCGGCTGTGGATGAAGAAATATGGCTTATGGAATTTGCGGCTAGTGTAGATCCAGATCAGACTGCGGTTCCACGCAGTCTGATCAGGATCTGCACTGATCGCAAACAAAATATGTTAAACACATATGCAATTCTTCTAAAAATGTATATGTATATATATACACAATACAATTTGCATTCTACTACTGTCTGTTCCACGTTTTTCTAAAGACGAACTTTTGGTGATTAAACAACATTAAATCTAAAAAAATATTTAAATGTAAGTACTTTTTCATCAATAACAAAAAAGTCACCCTCCCCAATTGTTTTTGTTTGATGAAATTCCATCATACTTTGATTTTATAGCGAAAAAACGATTTTCCTATGGGAATTTAAGATAGGGGAATATGAAGTGAAAGCAGTGGGGGAGGAGTCAAAAAACGAAAAATGTTGGCAATTGACTCCGAAACCTCTATAGATAGCTTGGAAATGACGTAAATAAGAAAACAAGCTAGATTTTGAAAATCGGTCCACAAATAAAAAATTATTTCAAAATAATCTATTTTAGCTCCCATTGTTAAATTCGCATAGGAAAATCATTTTATCGCAATAAAATCAATATTTGATGGCATTTCATCAAAAATTTTTTTTGGGGAGTGTGACCTTTTTGTTATTGATGAAAAGCTACTTACATTTAGATATCTTCGTCAGCACAAAAACGTGGAACAGACAATAGATAAGAGTGTGTTCCCAGACCAGGTGCTAGACTTATCTCATAAGACCCATTTCTCTAATCACAGCTATATAGAGAATAGTAGGTTAGTGGAGTGAATGGGAAAAAATATCTGGCAAGGCTTAGGAAACGGGATGGGCGAGGCTCTGCCGAGCACATCCCGTTTCCGTGCCGCGCCAGATATTTTTCTCATTCACGGCACTAACCTACTATTCTATTTATCCCGTCAACACCTACTAATGGCTTTAAAATGCAAAAAATAACCCCAGCCATCGCACATATTCATACGCAGTGATTAGGTCGTATTGACAGGATATCAAAAAGGTTTCACGGCACCGTGTTTCACGGCACATACGCACTGTGTTGACGGGATAAAATGAACAACTGAAAGGAAGCAATTGTCAATGAGTCCTCAACTTTACAAGCAATTGCGAACATGGGGCTTATTAAGCTTTTGGTCAGTATTTTGAGGACTTCAAAATGGTCGCTCTATATAAGCAACGTTGACGAAAAATCATTTGCAGGGGTAGCAAGTGTGCGTTGTGTATGGCTAATTAATGTGAATATGTCTAACTAAAACGGGTTCAGACACTCTCAACAAGTACATTCGAGTTGACTATGCTGATACACACACTGACACAGGCTGAACTGCGCCCACGTACTGCGGCGTTGTTCTGTGATTCACTTGTTGCGCTCATTTAAATATACAGTGAAGCCTCTCTAAACCGGACACCCTGGGAGGTCCCCAGGGTGTCCGGCTTAGAGAGGTTTCACTGTAAATCAGGCATTTGATCATTCTGAGTCATAGCTGTGTGCTATGCGAGCGCGAACAAACATTATCACCTGAGATAAATGACCAAGAAACTCATCAAAAATAAGATCACAGGTGTTTTCTTGGTGTCCGGTTTAGAGTGGTTTCAATGTATCTTCGTGCTGTTTTTCGGGACCGTACGCCGTTATATAGTGTACCTCGGTGCCGGTTGAAGATTCTGAGAGTACGAGGGTGGGTCAATAAGTCACTTGACTACCCTGACGGAATATAGAACGATACGTGTAGTTTTAGCACTAGTTTTAAAGTTATGTACCATGTGACACTACGTATTGACCTACCCTCGTACCACTGTACGTTTGCCTGTTTTAAATGGTTACATTTTAGTTGACCTATTTTGTCTCAGTCTCCTTTTGATATACATGTACTGTTCTATTGTATCTTAAATCTTTCTGAGAGCCTACTTCAATCCGAGTACAAATACAAACGGACTCAACGGGTTTTGAATCACGACCACTGTAACACGACTGCTCCAAAACTCAATAAACTCCAGTTTGTCGTGACGTAACGAAATTATTATAAGATGTATGTTCAATCACGGCACGTTAAAACGTAAAGTTCGGCAGATATTCGTCTTCACGAGGCTCGGTAGTCGGGTGTCTTCGGCAACAGTCGTTGCGCTTGCCGAGCCGACTGACGATCCGCTTCACCCGGCGCTTGGAGACGGGATCTCGCGGCGAGTCGAGGTCATCCAGGCCCATGTCGTACTCGTAGAAAGCTCGCTGGTACGAAGGACACTCTGAAATATACGACAAAGGCAGTGGAAGTAAGACACAGTTTATTCGAGTTAATACTTCATTTCTTTTCATAGTTTGTAGAATGCATGCTTTGTAATCTCCTTTGTGTACTCTAAGAAAGATGAAACTCATGAAATGTACGACATAATAGTGATGATAAATAATATTGTTGATAGGAGTTAATACATACAATTCATTTCTTTTCATATTTTGTAGAACACATGCTTTGTAATATATAGTGTATTCTACGAAAAATGAACCTCTGAAATGTACGACATATATGTATTATAGGTGAATACTTACACTTCATTTATTGTCCAATGTAGACAATGTAGAACACCTGTGCTTATGTTATGTTATAAAGTGTGCGTCGTACAGAAGAGACCACTGGGAAATGAAAAAGTATGCGTCATTAATGAAGGGTATGTGTTATCGAAGATACGAAACGTTAACCCTTTGAACCCGAAAGCCCGCTATATCGGTTTATGCAAAAAGTGCAGATCTAGATGAGTCGGCTCGTAACGAGCCGTCTCATCAGGATCTGCACTTTTTGAAAGTAATCTTAATATTTTTGAGAACAAAAACACGCCCTTTTCATAAATGGACGAATCTGAAAATCATTTCGTGACCATTGGATTGGTCGGAACATTAGCACATCACAGTCCATTCCAGTTCCTTAGGGTTGAAAGGGTTAACAGATCAATATACAAATGGCACTCATAGGTGGTGAAATGTTTTCCGTTTACATTAGGTAATATTTCCTTTTCATTTCAGAGTACATGTACTCTCTTGATGTGGATCACACGCTGTGTTACTGAGTATGGTGCTCTATGAAACAGACATCTCCGAAATGAAGGGTGTTTGTTACCTAATTGGGTGGTCTCATAGAGAATAGTAGGCTAGTGCCGTGAATGGGAAAAAATATCCGGCAAGGCTCAAGAATTTCTTTATTTCTCATCAGAAGTATATGTTGTGACCACTCATTTGAACCGTCTCGCCGAGACGGTTCAAATGAGCGGTCACAACATATATTTTGGTTCAGAAATAAGGAAAATAGATAGAGAATAGTAGGTTAGTGCCGTGAATGGGAAAAAATATCTGGCAAGGCTCAGGAAACGGGATGGGCGAGGCTCTGCCGAGCACATCCCGTTTCCGTGCCGCGCCAGATATTGTTTCCCATTCACGGCACTAGCCTACTATTCTATGTATCGCGTCAACACCTACAAATGGTTGTAAAATGCAAAAATAGTATTGACTGGATATCAAAAATGTTTCACGGCACCGTGTTTCACGGCACATACGCACTGTGTTGATGGGATAAAAACGATTACTGAAATCATGATGTAAAACATGTATTACTCGGTGGAGAAAGCATTTATGTACAAAACGAGCGACCAGGTAATACTGACATTCATATGTTTAATTGTTGAAATTGACAACGGGTGTCAAACTTCGAAGGCCATACATAGTCAAGGTGTATGACCACGTGGTTACAACACCAACAACAACGCCCACTCCAACGTAAGTATTATTTGATATTTTCCTTGATATGCAACGGATTTTGATGAAATATGGCGCAGCAAACGCGTCTTCATGAGCTGCATTTGGTGGTCTAGGGAGTTTGGCACAGACTTATGTCGTTTGAGACACGGAAATCGATTCTTCGCAAAAACGACAGAAGTTTGGGAGAAAATACAGATACCACCAAATGCAACTTAACAAGACGCGTTTAATGCGCCATAGTTCATCAAAATCCGTTACGTAATAAGGACACTATAAAAGAATGCGTACTTTGAATCGGTACTTGTTGTTGTTGTTAGTACCCCGTGATCATACACATTGATAGTACATGCATGTGTTATATGAGGCATGTGGATTTACGCTGTGGAAGTCAATTACTCACAGGAGTATGTTTAGAAGCTACATGTATGTGACAATGTATTTGGGAAAAAAGAACTATGCAGACGGCGAGTTGCGACCATATATGGCGGCAGTAAAACGTATGTGGCAGCCGCGACTATGCGTTTTGGAAGTTTGATATTAACTTGATACTAATGATGTTTGGATCCTCAATTTATATAAACTTGATTATATCATATTCTGCTACAACTCCTTAAAATAATTGACAACAGTGTATTATTTAATGTGTGTTAGACGAAAACCAACGATTATCCACCAAAGACACGGTGACCTTACCTCTGGGTTCAGACTTGAACTGTTGTTTCCTTGACAACCTAGCCACTATGCCATCCACGTATTTCGAATCGGCGGTACGGAACGCCGGCGCTCGGGGAATGTCGATATCGAACTCGGAAATAAATTCCATGTTCGGCTTTCTCCGGGCCCGCCGTTTCTTGTGTCGTTCATTGGCTTGGATTTCTAATTCCAGGAATTGTGGGTTGTAGAGTTTATTCCTCGGAGTTATCTTTAGCTTTGTCTTCTGTCTTGTCGTGTATAAATGGTTAATATTGTTCCTAATCAAACTTCCATATGTTATGTTGAAAGACATTTTCAAATTTTCACTAACACGTGATGTTGTTATCCTGATTAATAATAATGTGTTTGTCGTCTGTTGTTTATTTTTTAATATCCATTTTTCTCGATGAAACGTGTTTTACAGCGGATGAGAATTATTTCCAATGTATGTTACCGTTTCACACGCACATGATAGTATTAATCTAAATAAATTAAAACGTATAGTTGTCGTCTGCTGCTCGTTAATTGGTGTGTACTTTTTTGGATGAAAACGCGTTTTGACAGCTCAAGAGAATACAGTGGGGTCAGCGTGTAAGTGCACACACGAACGAACACGACAGGTTGGAACAAACCTGTCGTGTTCGTTCGTGTGTGCACTTACACGCTGACCCCACTGTATCTCTAATGGAGATGATTCTCTGTCGAAACACGTTTTTGTTTTATGCTTAACAAAATAAAGTTAAAAATGAAAAACAGCAGACGACACATATTCGATTCCGCCGTTGATGGTTAACGCACCTTTTTAACGACCGATGCAGTTGATCTCGCGCACTAATATTTGTTAATATAAATTTATTTCTTTAATGCGGGCTTATCTACCGACAGCAGTATGCGCTATTAAATCAATTTCCAGTATTGCACCGCTGGCGTATTATGTGTTTGTGATCGGGGAAATAGAGCTTATGTCATTTGGGCAATCACCTGAAGAAAGGGACATTATGTGGTCAGTGTACATCTTGATCGGCATGTATGCTGCTTACACGAGCGCAATAAAATATTGGTAGAAATGCTATTTAGGTAAATGTACAAACAATGTTCTTTAGACTGAATGGCGATTTGCGTAGACCCTGGTCATAGTGTCCTGATTCATATGCTGATATGGAGCTACGCTGGTCGCACACGTCACATGGTACTTTTTTCTCAGTCGCGGAATGGAATTGTGTTTAACGGCCCATGAACACAAACGAGTATCATTTAGGGCCAAGCAATTTAGATGAAGAAGAAAATAATTGTAAAATAGTATGTTAGATGTGGTAGGCAATCAAATGACCAGGGCAAAAATAAAACTATGACGAACAATACAAATGAGCATCATGTATAGTACGATAAAACTCGCGGAGCCATAAATAACAATTCGTTCCCTCAATTTAACAATTCGTTTCCTCGAATTAACAATTCGTTCCCACGAAATGACAATTCGTTCCCTCGAATAAACAATTCGTTCCCACGAAATGACAATTCGTTCCCGCAATTTAACAATTGGTTCCCTCGAATTAACAATTCGTTCCCACGATATAACAATTCGTTCCCTCGAATAAACAATTCGTTCCCACGAAATGACAATTCGTTCCCGCAATTTAACAATTCGTTCCCTCGAATTAACAATTCGTTCCCACGATATAACAAATCGTTCCCACGAATTAACAATTCGTTCCCGTGGGAACGAATTGTTAATTCGTGGGAACGAATTGTTAAATTGAGGGAACGAATTGTTATTTCGTGGGAACGAATTAATAAAGAAAAAGAATTATACGTCCCTGCGGGACTACGTAAGATCCTGTGCGGACGCGAAGGCTGATCAGGGTCTACACTTGCCGCAAAGGTAAGATAACCCCCGTTTTTTCCAATCACTAAGTATATGTTAGGTATGTAAATTATATTCATATTCCACCAAAGACGGCTAAACTAGTTCTCTTTCTATCCGAACAATATCCATAGGATGTTAAATCCATATATTGGATCACAATCCGCGATATAAAGCCATTATATCCCATTCCCCGATAACGATTTCCGAGAGCCTCATATCAGTGAAAGTTCTATAAATTATTCTGTTGAATGTTGGTGAAAATATCAGATCTAAAAAGCTCAAAAACGTCCTCGTAATTTCGATGTCATTTACGAAACTGGAATCAATTTTATAATATGCTTACAGTAGTAACTGGCGTATTCGATAAGGTTGATTTTAACAGAGTGGAGACCAAAATCAAATCAAAACACTAACACACAACCATAACCAGAACCAATCCAAACTATAGAGACACAAACCTGTCTTCAGTAAAAAAAAACTTGAAGTCATTAATATTCGATCACTGATGCAAAACATATTGCGTCACTGGAGTTTACTTAAATGTACTTGGTGTCAGGTGTACCGAGAAATTGATTGAACAGGTGCCCGTTTCACTAAACTTCGTACGACTAAGTGTTCGTAAGGGCAAATTTAGAATCGTCTGGAAATTTCAATTGATGAATTTACATTTATTGAGCATAGGCTGCATATGCAGCCTATGCTCAATAAATGTAAATCCAATAATTGTTTACAAGAAAACATTGTTAATGTGACATTTACAGACTATCGTATTTTTGCACTTACGAACATTTTAGTCGTGCGAAGTTTAGTGAAACGGGCACCTGGAGTTTACTTAAATGTACTTGGTGTCAGGTGTACCTAGAAATTGATGGAACAGATTAGGGAAAACAGTTTAATTGAAGGTTTGTATCGTATTTCTGAACCTAATTGTACATATAAGTCGCCGGAAACAAGTGAGGATTGGTAAAGTAAATGTTTATAATATTGAAACGTTAGTTATTTTTCAACATGTTTTTCAGTCCATGGTTACTAAATTATTATATTTAAATTAATTTCACCAGCGTCTACAATGGAAATGTCTTTCTAAATGTGGTATAATAGTATGATACTGTCACAACAAAATTTAAAGACATTTTTCAAGTATTGCTTACTGATACATAGAGAATAGTAGGTTAGTGCCGTGAATGGGAAAAAATATCTGGCAAGGCTTAGGAAACGGGATGGGCGAGGCTCTGCCGAGCACATCCCGTTTCCGTGCCGCGCCAGATATTTTTCCCATTCACGGCACTAACCTACTATTCTATTTATCCCATCAACACATACACATAGCTATAAAATGCAATAAAATAACCACGATCACCGCACATATTCATACGCAGTGATTAGGTCGTATTAACAGGATATCAAAAATGTTTCACGGTACCGTGTTTCACGGAGATATGAGACCTGTGACTGTAAATGGCTTACACCGAAATGTGGCTGTGACTGGAGAATTGTGGCTAATGGGATTTGTGTCCAGTGTAGCTTCTGATCTATTTTGCTTGTTAGAATTTAATTGATGGAATGGCGAACAGTGCAGATCCTGATCAGACTGTGCGGATTCACAGGCTGATCTGGACCTACACTGGTCGCAAAATCCATATGTATTTCTCCAGTCACAGCCACAAATCGGCATGTGCATCCGCACAGCGCAGTCTGATCGGATTCTGCACAGTTCGCAATATAGTCAACGAAACACCCGTCATTTTAGTCTGCAAGAATGCTCATGGCAAGCAGACAAATAAACTGACCACAAATGACATACGTGTATTTAAGAGCACAAGATTAAGAACACGACTATCATACGAATATACATTGCAGAATGCAAGTGTGTACAGTGGGGTCAGCGTGTATGTGCACACACGAACGAACACGACAGGTTGGTACCAACCTGTCGTGTTCGTTCGTGTGTGCACTTACACGCTGACCCCACTGTACTCGCAGTCAAACAGCTTGACTGTCGACACTTTAAAATTACAAAATATCGTCAAGAGAACCATGAGAATCGTCTAAACACGAGCACCAGAATAATACACATTGCCGATGTATTGCGGGTGTTGTCAGTATTGCCATAGTTCACGACACAAACACCTCCTAGCACTGACTTAAGCGAAACGTTATGTAAAAATGGCGCACTTAATACACAAAACAAAAAATAGAGGGTAAATCACATTGTTTGACCCGAGATGAACCGCCTGAACAGAGGAGTAACGCGAATTATTATATTACAGTTCAACCAATGAGATTGTCCAATTTCGGGTCACATGATTGTGGACATATATGACATTCACATGGATATAAGTCTCGGACTCGTCTCGTTGCGGAGGTGACTATCACATTTCGAATAACACTCTCTGACTCTTCTCGCGCAACGAGACGAGTCCGAGACTGATATTCATGTATAGCAGCATGCGCGTGCTGATCACGCAACCAAAGCATGTGACATATCGTGCGTTGCTGTATCACATAATTATGTTCTGTAATATGGGTCATATAAAAAAATAATTATCCCGTCAACACAGTGCGTATGTGCCGTGAAACACGGTGCCGTGAAACATTTTTGATATCCAGTCAATACTATTTTTGCATTTTACAGCCATTTGTAGGTGTTGACGGGATAAATAGAATAGTAGGTTAGTGCCGTGAATGGGAAAAAATATCTGGCAAGGCTCAGGAAACGGGATGGGCGAGGCTCTGCCGAGCACATCCCGTTTCTGTGCCGCGCCAGATATGTTTTCCCATTCACGGCACTAACCTACTATTCTCTATTTATTGTCTTTTGAGCTGGTGTACACGAGATTTACGGACATTTGGTGAATATGACTTTCCTCAGGTCCGTAAATATCGTGTACACCTCCCCACAAGACAACATTTGTAGTAAAGTATTGTCTTAAGGTATAAGGTCATAGATAGATACACTTGGCTTCAGTGATAATTGCTTCATAAGAGTGATGTGATATATGAATATAACATATGTGAATATTGTCTTGTAACTGTATACAATATGGTACATTCACAACATCGTGCGTTTGACACGTACAGCAAATAATATGACAGTAAACCAAATAAAATTTGGTGCAATACATCATAGGCAGATATGGCAACGGCGTACTATAAGTATTATGCCAGCAAACTATAAAAAAAAGACGAGACATCTGAGAATTTTCCCCATCAATCTCAAACATGTTGATGTGTAACCTTTTCAATCTGATGCACAACCTATGTTAGTGTACACGTTATTTATAGGTAAAGCCATATTTACTCGCATAGTAGGTGCGTAGACACCAGGGACAATACACTCAGATAACTGCTTACATGTCACTGTCTCAGCCTCGTTACATATTACTCTGGTCATACTTAGAGCACTGTTCGTCCGCATGTACGAGGAGATAATCCGTGAGCTTTAGCGAACGGATTATCGATCGTACATGCGGACAACTGTGCTATAAGTAATTTATCCGACCAACATGCCCGTGCTATGGAGCTTTATAAGGGACATGAGAAGAGAAACAATTTGATTATTTCATTCTAGCGCATTCAAATTCAATTTAACGCACATATTCTAACGAATTCACTTATTTCGTTCTAACGCATTCGCATTCGTTGTAAATTATTTCGTTCTAACGAATTCAAATTCGTTCTAACCAATTCAATTATTAATTCGTTAGAACGAAATATGATTGAATTGGTTAGAACGAATTGTAAAGCCTTATAACGAAATCGAATGCCTTACAACGAATTGCAATGCGTAAGAACGAAATACGTGAATTAGAATTAGAACGCAATAATCAAATTGAATTTGAATGCGTTAGAACGAATTCGAATGCGTTAGAACGAAATAATTAAAATCTTTAGAACGAATTGGAATGCGTTAGAACGAATTCAAATTCGTTAGAACGAAATAATTGAAATCGTTAGAACGAATTGGAATACGTTAGAACAAAATAATTGAAATCGATAGAACTAATTCGAATGCGTTAGAACGAATTGGAATTCGTTAAAACGAATAGGAATGCGGTAGAATGAAATAATTGAAATAGTTCGAACGAATTTGAATGCGTTAAAACGAATTGTAATGCGTTAGACCGAAATAATCAAATTATAAAGCTCCGTACCGTACAATGTCTGGTTTTCATAATAAGCCGGGGACAAAACTCGGCAATATGGATGAATGGGACAATTTTGACTTGTATATGTACCTCATTGTGTAATTTAAAATGGATTGGGTGTAATAAATTAAAATTGACATTGAATATAAAGTAAAGATTAATATCAAAATAGCGGCGGTTCAAATCATCGTTTTCTCCATCTAAATGCGCCAATGCACACAACTATGCATGCATCTCGAACGAAAACTGAAAGCAATAATAAATCCGCATGTTGTTTGTTTGTACTTATCCAATTCCGAGTGAAATATCAACACACTTATTACACATAATTAGCATTTATATAGAACTATGTACGGAAACCTCACCAAACTGTCCTCACTCATTTATAGCATGTCTAAGTTAGCAACGGCGCGGGAATAACAAATACCCCATTGGTATGGTGGCTGGGCATGGACATTAGTCCTACCGTTTTTACGCCGAATAGAAATTCAAATTAAGAACCTTAGATTCACCTTATAGTTCGTTCCTTCGTTTCAACGTTGCATATATTTGAACATAGAATAACAATAACGGAAGCTAAGGCTCTTAATAGTCGTTCCTACGCGACGTAGGAACAAACATTAAGGTGCCCAATTTCCGTCTCAACGCGGCGTAGCACGTGTCGTAGAAGGAAAGTCGATGATCTACGCGGCGTCGCAACGAAGGAGTCCAGGGGGGCGATTCACTAAACTTTGTACGACTAAAATGTTCGTAAGAGCAAATTTAGGATCGTCTGGAAATTTCAATTGATGGATTTACATTTATTGAGCATAGGCTGCATATGCAGCCTATGTTCAATAAATATAAATCCAATAATTGTTTACAAGAAAACATTGCTAATGTGAAATGTACAGACTATCATAATTTTGCACTTACGAACGTTTTAGTCGTACGAAGTTTAGTGAAACGGGCATCAGGTTCTGAAAGGCGCTGGGTTTCAGATATGCCTAGACAGTCATGAAACAGATTAGGAAAACTAGTTTAATTGTAGATTTGTATCGTATTTCTGAACCAACTGTACTTATAATTCGACTGGAAAAAATCGGGGATTGGCAAACAAAAAAGTAGATATTTTTCATTATTAAGATCATATGTTTTCTTTGGTTAGTAATTTAATTTATGTAAATTAATTACACTATTGTCTATAAAGGAAACTTCTTTATAGATGTTGTTTATTACGATAATTTCACAACAAACAAATAAAAACAAATCACAATGTTTTCTCACTGGTACATGTACAGCGAAAATGCCAAATTAAATTATCTCCCCTGCTTATCACAGTTTCTAATGGCATGTACCGAAATATAACGCCTTTTTTTGGAATGTGATAACATTAAACGGTGCGATTGATTTGTTTATGTCATTTACTGTGCATGAAGCGAAAAACCACATATTGGGTATCTGAGACAGCATCTGAGACACAGTCACTTTAACCTTCGCGTATACGCGGCATAGAACAAAGGGTAGGAGCGGACTTTAACGTTCCTAGTGTTCGTGTCTATATATATCACACTGGTTAGGCCGAACGCTTGGTCGACAGATGCAACGAATATCCGTACGTTTTGGAACGTGCGGTAGTCAGATAAAATGGCCGAAAAGGAAGCAGTTTTTGAGGTAAGCGTTGTATTTATATTTATTTTTATGATATATAAACGAATTCAGCCTCATGATTGGTCTTACGAAATGCCCCCAAGTATCCGCCGTCTGCAAATACTGCTTTTGAAGATGTGTAAGTGGAATTGATGGAGAAATGCAAAACAAAGTTTGGGTTGTCAACAACAAAACGTGGACTTTTTTTCAAAGTAGCACAAAATGGCCCTGTATGCCCATTATCGTACACATATGTGACCCCCGGTATTGTAAATCATTGAATACAAGTAGATAAATACAATTTGAGACACCTGCCGACACAACAACACATTGCATGCAGAATATTGACATTTTTTTACTGCAACGATGGGCAATGCCGATTGACATGCAACGCATATGCTGCCGATGCAGTATCAATTGAACGAATAATATGCCTTTCGGCAAAAATCTACAGTTTATTTTCCAAACAATGTCATTCTTATCCGACGTTCGTGCTGTCAGATGCGTATTATTGGAAATAGTGCACGTCTTAATTTTATGTTTTATTCATTATTCCACTACTTCTGTGGTGTGGTCTTTAAATTGAAATGTCTCTGTTCGCATGTAGACACACTGCATACAAATTAAACCCATTGAAGCACGACACTAGCAAAATATATTACTGCAACTTATAATGTGAGGATAATGCTCTGTGTACCCATTTATCGTACAAATATATGGCCCCTGGTACATTCATTCCAAAAATATGCGACGTGGACTGATTTACCTTTCAGAATATTCCATTAATAAGAAAGGCCGATGTGTTAAACATAGTTGTAAGCAGTGTATATCCGGTTGAGACGGTTCATCACGAGAGTAATGTGTCCTGTACTCGTATGCCCCAATTCGATAATTCTACGAAGCATTTCCCTGATATTAGAGAGGTTGCGATCTAATACGTCTACGTGTACGTGTAGCAAAGGGAGGCATACACTAATTATGTCCCTTAAACCACTGATAATGCGTAATTGATGATATCAGTGATTGAAGGGACATAATGAGTGTATGCATTCCTTGCCTACACATATACGTACACGTATTAAATCGCACCCTCTATATTGTATGAATACTCTCGTTCACTCACTGGAGTAAACCGTGAATGTACCTCGCTCGTAAACGTAAACGCTAATAGTGTGACATTATATTGCGACAACTCTGCATGAGACGACCACCATCGGTAGAGTATCAGTACGGACAAAACATTCAAATTTTGCCGTACTGCAACTCTGCCGCTTCTGACCTCTCTGTGGCACCAATGATCCTATGAATGTAACCGATAGCTTGTGTTTCTGTTGCAGTTGACATGGGGAAACAACATAAAAAAGTATCGCTGTGGCTCAATCGACCAAAAAGATCACTGTACGTCTTCGAGCATATTTCGCAGACAAATGGTCTCTCCATCTGTGGAAGAAAAATAATAACATATAAATGCTTCAGGTAAAGCATACGCTGTGGATTCATACCATTGTAACCGCCGCGAATAAAACAAAGAATGTATATAATTTGTCAAAATCGGCCAGCTATAATTTTTTGTTATCTACGCGTCGATCACTGGATGCTGTAATGCTGGATGAACACGCGAGACATATGCCGAACATAGAGAATAGTAGGTTAGTGCCGTGAATGGGAAAACATATCTGGCAAGGCTCATGAAACGGGATGGGCGAGGCTCTGCCGAGCACATCCCGTTTCCGTGCAGCGCCAGATATTTTTTCCCATTCACGGTACTAACCTACTATTCTATTTATCCCGTCAACACCTACACATGGCTGTAAAATGCAAAAATAGTATTGACTGGATATCAAAAATGTTTCACGGCACCGTGTTTCACGGCACATACGCACTGTGTTGACGGGATAAGACATATTATTCGTTCAATTGATACTGCATCGGCAGCATATGCGTTGCATGTCAATCGGCATTGCCCATCGTTGCAGTAAAAAAATGTCTATATTCTGCATGTAATGTGTTGTTGTGTCGGCAGGTGTCTCAAATTGTATTTATCGACATGTATTCAATGATTTCCAATGCCGGGGGTCACATATGTGTACGATAAATGGGCATACAGGGCCATTTGGTGCTACTTTGACAAAAAAATGCACGTTTTGTTGTTGACAACCCAAACTTTGTTTTGCATTTCTCCATCAATTCCACTTACACAGCTTCAAAAGCAGTATTCACAGACGGCGGATACTTGGGGGCATTCCGTAAGACCATTCATGAGGCTGAATTCGTTTATATATCATAAATATAAATACAACGCTTACCTCAAAAACGGCTTCCTTTTCGGCCATTTTATCTGCCTACCGTGCGTTCCAAAACGTACGGATATTCGTTGCATCTGTCGACCAAGCGTTCGGCCTAACCAGTGTGTATATGGCGTCAACACGAGGGAACACAATTTAAGATTCTTGCTTTTCGTCTCAACGCAGAGTAAAAACGAATTTCCCGAACGAAAGCCAAGGTTGAAAATAAAATTGGTATATTGTTTTCGTCAAGGGTGTTCGTCCGTTCGTCCATACGTACATACGTACAATGTACGTCCGTACGTCACGTTTATTGTAAGAAGTAAAACATTTGAACCGTATTAGGTAAGGACTTGAAACTTGGTGTATGCCTTCCTTATGGTGTGTAGATGCGCAAAATGAACTTAGATTTTTTATTCTACCTCCGGTCGTGGGTTATCTACTCCTTTTCGACTTAGCATTTGGGAAAAGTGGGAAAATTGCGATGGCGCGCCATCGACTGTGCTCTAGTTTTCTTTCGTTTATACGTGGCGTTGGAACGAACAGACAAGTGTCCCTAACACGCCACCATATATAGAAACTGGTAAAAATCTGCCGCACAATACATTGACAGTAAACCAACACAACGCGCCTATTATGGTCCCGAGTATTATAAACGCATTTTATATCTATATCGTCATTCCCATTTATAACGACAAAATAAACACATATTCAATGTGTCTGAATTGAAATGAATTCAACATTTCCGTCGACTGCCCATGTTGTTTACGGAAAAACCCGAAGCGTTATCAGCAGCGTTCATAAAATACGACAAACGTGGTTTTCCAAGCGATAAGATTGTCAAACATAATGGGACAATTTCGTAATTTCAATAGCGTTTTATCATGACTGTATGTAAACATTCTCCAATTTACCATTCAATTTATGTTTAATGGTTATTTAGCTGTTCTGTCGATATGTTCGCGATAGCTGGCTGCTAATCTGCCAGCTAATCCGCTTACCTGTTCATTTCAGAAGAAGATTACTGCAGAAATATGTGTTTTGAGAAATGGAGCTTATGACAATTGCGAACAGTGTAGATCTAGACCAGACTGCACGTCCGCTTTGATCACCATCGTGCCATAAACATACTCACGGTGTTGCTAACACACATTATATGAGACAAGTCACGTGGTGTTGTAACATAGTACAGATGTGCGCTATCTCCTGAAAAATATTTACAATCTTTTCCATAATTGATGTTGAAAGTTGACACAATTTTCATAGCAAATGCGGAATTCCGCATTTGCTATGAAAATTTCGTCAACTTTTGACGTCATTTACAAAATATTACAACCTTAGGTACAGACTCACATGGCGTGTCGCATATGTCTTTATCAAGCTATGATAGTGCACTAGCAAAACGGGAGTAACACATGCCATCCAATCACAGCCACAAACAGGGCTTATGGCCTTTGTGGCTAGTTTAGCTGTGGCTTGGACTGGAGAGACAGCGGGGATATTGTATCTGTGGTCAGTCAATACTTCATAGAAAAATGCCATTGGTTTAACCCTTACTACGCTGAATTAAATGCTGTCGTCTGCTGGAAATGTTTTATTTTCAATATTTCTCGACAAAAACCTGGTTTTGACAGCACATGAGAATCGTCTCCGGTGGAGACGATTCTCATGTGCTGTCAAACCCAGTTTTTTGTTAAGAATTAAAGCAAAAATGAAAAACAGCAGACGGCAATTTTCGTCAACAGCGTAGGAATGGTTAAAAGCCGCCTGCTTCCTGAGGGTGATGAAATACGTGCATAAACTGCATGTGAACTCGGTCTTGTTAGTGCATGCTATATGGCGCATTGTGTTGCTACCTCGGCCATCTTAGTATGTATAAGCAATCGGCTTCACCTTTTGTAGCGTTTGACACACACAGTTACTAATATAAGATGTCTCGGATTGCAACTCAATGTGCAATATAGTGCAAGTATACACAAATGACAGTCAGATATACTTTATACAGGCATCCAATCACATGTACAAACACCGCTCCAGATAAGTTTTGTATATAAAGAGTATTATACTCCCAGATTTCACATTTAATGCATAGTCGACTTTTACAAATGTATTGTTGATTTTCTTTCTTATTAAGTAGGAACAACTTGATGAAAACATATAAAACACATTTAAAAGTTCACTTATTTGAGTTGTAAAAAGCAAAATAAATTGGCAGCTAAACTAAGTACATTTTCAACTTGATTAAAGTATTTTCACTACTCAATTTTAAAATCAATGCGTATTTTCACATTGCTGTGAGTATGTTGTACTCCCACTTTTGATATTCAATGCGTAATAATTCCAGCACAAAAATATTTACACAATTCCCTAACATTTGATTGGTCCGTAGCAAGTCTGTCCAGAATTTATATCCCAGTAAACTCCATGCCGAACTACTTTCCGTAACCGTCAGGCGCAGTTAAAATAATTCTTAAGAAAACGGAAAATAAACACATTTTCTTGATGAATTTATTTAAAATGCTGGAATTATAAGGAATTAATGGCCTTTTTTGTGGAATTTATCGGGGATATAAACTTGGAAAAGTCGCGGGAATACTGGACGAGACCTTCCGGCCTTCGTCCAGTATTCCCGCGACTTTTCCAAGTTTATACCCCGATACATTCCACAAAAAGGCCATTCATTCCTATATTCAGCTAAAATAAGTGCGTAAAATACGCCAATACGCACCTTATCTGGAGCCCTGCAACAGTAACACAGTACAATGCTATTATAATTGGAACAAATTATAATTTCAGTACTTATTTATGTTTGTATTTATGTATTGTTATTTGTGGCGACTTAGCTACTGTCCGTTATAATAAGGACAACATAAACATATCTGCTTCACATCCTGTGCTATGTTTATGACCGGTTTGTTGATAAACAAACAACGAGTTACCGTCCACGGACCATTTTTGTACAAATCGCTAAAAAATCGGACATTAACCCGAATTTTCTAGCTGCCACGCAGGGCGACTTGCAAGTCGACTTGCGTGACAGCCTGAAAATCCGGGTTAATCAGACAGGTGACTATAACAGCTACATTGCATATCAACGGCCCACAAGCGGTGTTAGCATTGCGTTGTTCGTTTTAATTGCCACGATTGACGATGACCCATAAGAACTGCGGTGACAGTTGTGCTTACATTGATCTTGAAAACATAAGTGCAGCACTTTGTAAATACTACATGCACATTAATGGGCGTATACTACTTAAACATAGGACATCGCTATGCGTTTATTTAGTGTATGTATGTTTTATGCAAGTGGACACTACAATATTGTGCTTGTTTAGTTTGGGACCAGTGTAGCTCCTGATCAATCAGCACTTTCATATCGTTTTTTTTTGTTTGAAGCTCTTTGTAAATGCTGCATGCAAATTGATGGGCGTATACTACTTAAACATAGGGCATCGCTATGCGTTTATTTAGCGTATGTATGTTTTATGCAAGTGGACACTACAATATTGTGCTTGTTTAGTTTGGGACCAGTGTAGCTCCTGATCAATCAGCACTTTCATATCGTTTTTTTTTGTTTGAAGCACTTTGTAAATGCTTCATGCAAATTGATGGGCGTATACTACTAAAAGGTACATGCCCCCTCGGTTCGTTAGAAGAATGTGTGCTCCACCAACATCATGGCGAGTAGCGTAACCCCAAGATCAAGACTAAATAGGTAGCACATTTTATAATTACGGTAACCCTGTTCTTATGTCGCACTGAGAATCACTGGTACTGCACTCCGCACCCGTGTAAAATGTTTCTTGTCGAAAAAGGCTCCTGTTCTCAGCTCTACTTACGTAGATCGCATACACACATTTCTTGCGCCGCTTACCGGCGCAAGGAATGTGTGTATGCGATCTACGCAAGTAGAGCTGATATTGTGTTTATGCGATCTACGTAAGCTGAGATTGTGTTTATGCGATCTACGTAAGTAGAGTTGAGATTGTGTTTATGCTATCTACGTAAGTAGAGCTGAGATTGTGTTTATGCAGTGTCGTTGGCATGTAGCTGAATGGGAATTCGTCAGTAATCCGGCGCCTATTTCGACGTGAAACATGTCACCAGTAAGAGCAGTAGATTGAAAATGATCTGTAGCCGATTTTACCAAAATTGCAAAGCATACTTATCTATCAAAGTGTATTTTTAGGGAGTAATCATTTATTTTTCCCGAAATGCATTATTTCATATAAAACTAATGAGTGCATATATTTGATGATTAAAAGTATGCATAATTATTATACTTAATTTAGTACATTATCACAGCCATGATAATGTAATAAATTCAGTATAATAACAATTAATAAATGTATCCTTATATTGAAAATTTCTACCTCAAAATGTACTTAGCAAGATAAGTATACGTTGCAATTTTGGTGAAATAGGCTACTGCCCGTACAACGAGTAAGAACAATATACATGACGACAAACTTAATGTGACAATGGTTGGAGAAAAAAACAAAATAGGCCAACTATGCAACGTGACGTCAAACCGACAAATTCCGCCAATACTTATTACGTCACGGATGACCCGAGAGTAGTTTTATGGGAAACTACTTGTGATTTTCCAAGTTCGGTCACCTAATTACATGTACATGTATAAGATTAGATTATTGGCGTTTATCTGATAAACGTCAAATTATCTTTGCAATTTAATATTAATACTATAATAAGTGTCAAATAAACCGGCCATCGACTCATGATTATTCAAATATACAACATTGTTCTACTGGGCATGAAGTTATATCAATATGGTTGTCGGTGTAATTCCACACTCAGTGTCTGTCGTAGGTATGTATGTCAGAACAGGGGGCCGTTTCACTAAACTTCGTACAACTAAAATGTTCGTTAGTGCAAATTCAAGGGTCCGTTCCACTAAGCTTCGTACGATAAAGATGTTCGTACGAATATTTTTATCAATTTGCTTTTCACATTAACGTGACTGGCCAGTGCTACAATTTTCCGCCTACTTGTACACATTATAGTGGCCTTTTTGTGGAATTTATCGGGGTATAAACTTGGAAAAGTCGCGGGAATACTGGACGAAGGCCGGAAGGCCTCGTCCAGTATTCCCGCAACTTCTCCAAGTTTATATCCCCGATAAATTCCACAAAAAGGCCATTCATTCCTTATAATTCCAGCATTTGAAATATATTCATCAAGAAAATGTGTTTATTTTCCGTTTTCTTAAGAATTATTTGAACTGCGCCTGACGGTTACGGAAAGTAGTTCGGCATGGGAGTTTACTGGGATATATATTTTGGACAGAGATTTGCTACGGACCAATCAAATGTTAGGGAATTGTGTAAATATTTTTGTGCTGGAATTGTCATACATCACATGTGAACACATCAACTAAAGAACTACCAATCAGTGTAAATGTTGTTGTTTTTTCCAATTTAGCACTTACACACTTCTTAATCATACAAATTTAGTGAAACGGGGCCCAGGGTCGTCTGTAAATTTCCATTGATGGATTTACATGTATTGAGCATATGCAGCCTAAATGTAAATCTAATAACTGTCTACAAGAAAACATTGTTGATGTGAAATTTACAGACTATCATAATTTTGCACTTACGAACATTTTAGTCGTACGAAGTTTAGTGAAACGGTCCCTGATCGTTTCAGACAACTCGTCAATTGGGTCCAAAACAGTATACAATTAAATTATATTTACTAATTTGTTTTATCACTTTTTTTCACATATCTGACGCACAATGCCTTTAATAATTGCAATTTTAAATAAATCACCATTCATGTGAGATAATATATATACTATTGGCATGACCGTCGTGAAAATAATTATCTGTCAGTAAGTAATACATTATTAATCGGCCATTAGGCTCCCAATTACATTTGCTTTTTGGCTAAGTACATAATAGTATGTAGCTCGCCATGACAAAATGGGGCTACTGCCGTTGTGATTTGTCAGACTGTGATCATGGTCTATGATGCCCGACATTCATTTAGTGTTCGTATTATTTATGTTGCTTTTTGACCGGACCTCACTCGCCATTACTACACATACTTATGGCTCAAGGTGCATGATCACGTGGTTACAAAAACAACAACGTCGTCCACTCCAAAGTAATTATTATTTGATATTTTCCTTTATATGCAACGGACTTTGATGACATATGGCGCAGCAAACGCGACTTCATGAGCTGCATTTGGTGGTCCAGGGAGTTCGACACAGACTTATGTCGTTTTTGCGAAGAATCGATTCTTCGCAAAAACGACATAAATTTGGGCGAAAATACAGAGACCACCAAATGCAGCTTAAGATGACGAGTTTGATACGCCATATTTCATCAAAATACGTTACGTAATAAGCACACTATAAAATAATACGTACTTTGAATCAGATGGATTCTGGAAGTTTCAGTACTTGCTGTTGTTGTTAGTACCACGTGATCATACACCTTGTGGCTGTGACTAGAGAACTTATGGCATTTGTGGTCATTGTATCTCCTGATCTACTAGTCCTTTAGGACAGTCCGATACATGATGTTTGTTACAAGCGTCATTGCTTGTCTGACTGAATATCGAACAGTGCAGACCGTGACCAGACTGCGCTGGTCCGAGTCTACACTGGCCGCAAATTTATATCTCCCAGTTCTCCAGTCACAGCCACATTTGTTCCGTTAAATACACGATCTATGTTGTGGATTATACATATTGGTTTTTTAGGAATGAAATGCAAGGGAGCGCCACCGACCGCAGTATTTAGTTCCTTAAAAGTCCAATATGTGAATAATAACATATTTATCGTTCAGCCAAATGTTACTATGCATCTCCCATTCGAGTATTGATTGTCCATTTCCTATCGAACATTTAATCATTAAAGCCACCATATGCGTAATTCGCATAATAGGGTCAGCTATTAACTTATTGGGGTTAGATATTGTAACATGTGAAATAAGTGTAGCTCGATACTGGTCAGCGATTTAGCTTAGAACATAGGGCGAACTATAATCTGTTTTACATATTTCTGACACCCCGACACGAGCATACTGCACATAAACATTGTCATCTGAAATTTGAAGTAATATCGCATGCCGATGACGCTGTCATCATGCTGTCTTGGGAGTTATTTCCAGAAAACATACATTATCACTACTATAACAAGAATGGAATGGAATGGTGCTTAACGGCCCATCAACACAAAAGAGTATCATTTAGGGCCAAGCAATGTAGATGAAGAATAACAATAATAGTAAAATAGTATGTTGGATGTGGTAATCAATCAGACGATCAGGGTAAACATATTAATATGATAAACAATATAAATGAACAACGTGTATAGAATTATAAAATTATAGAAATGAGAAACATGTACACAATGATAAAATTTAATTTTCCGATACAAGTTCGTTTCATGGAGAAAGCGAAGTAACCCTTCAATGTTCTCCACCTGGAATAGCTCCGCAAGTGAAGTAACATTGAAGTGTTTGCCTCGAATATCGGCAAAATCAATACAGTCCAGTAGGATGTGTTGCACGGCCGCCGATTTTTAAGACTAGTTTTCAAATCTCAATCGGTCTCAATCAATACAGTCCAGTAGGATGTGTTTGCACGGTAAATGCGCTGTGGCATGGCATACAACATGGACGCGGCTCAACTTTGAGCATATACGAATGCGTTAGTCGTGTATGTCCAATGCGCAATCGACTAAGGACAACTTCATCCCGGCGTACATGTCTGTAGCCAGGAGTCCATTCGCCCAGAGTCGGTTTCACAGCATGAAGTTTATTATCTGTGAGCAGATCCCACTGGATCTGCATTGTATCCGAGATGAATACGTTGATGGATGATTTAAAATCATGATAGCAAACAGGAAAATGAGAAGTCGGTAGCTCCAGGGCAGCCTTGGAAGCACTATCTGCCCTGTCATTGCCCTTGATACCAGTATGGCTGTGGAGCCAACAAAAATGTTCTTACCAGACGAAAGTAAAATATGGTGTAGCTCCATGATTTGGCGGGTAAGTGGATGTTCAAGATGTACAAAGCTTGTAGTGAAGATAATTTATCGGAAAATAAAATGAATTGCTTTCTCCAAGATATTTTCGCAAAATCAAGAGCAAGTAAAATCGCCCTCAATTCAGCAGAAAATATCGAAGATTTGTCTGGGAGTCTGGATTGAAGATCTCCCTCGGGGACAGCGGCAGCAGCTGCTACCCGGTCCCCGTCCGTTGAGCCATCAGTAAAAAGCGGAGTGTATGTATTGTATCTGTCTTTAACTTCAAGAAAAAGTGATTTAAAAATAGATGGATCAGTTGTTGCTTTCGTGTGCTGACGAAGATCGAAGATCACATTGGGCTGCTGCAACTGCCACGGTGGAGTATCTAGAACAGCGTATTTGGCAATGTGATCCAGATCCAAGCCAGCATCGTGTATCAATGGATCCATTCTCTTGCCGAATGGTGGCTTGAAGCTTGGTTTCTTATCGAATACAGCATCTGTAGTTCGATGAAAGACAGTGTTATAAGCTGGATTAGATGGATTGGAATGTAGTTTAGTGGCGTATTGCAAAGATAATTTGGTGCGTCTGTCGTGGAGAAGGCTCATTTTCTTCGGCATATAAGCTCTGTGCGTTAGACGTACGGAATGCACTCATGCAGTCTTAAAAAGGTGATGTATTGGATCAAGAGTCCGAAGATCGGATTTACTGGCATATCCATATACAGTGCATCCGTAGTCTAGTTTTGAGCGAACATGTGCGATGTAAAGGCGGTGCAGCACCTTTCGGGTTGTCTAAAGAGTGTTCAGGTAAATGCTTAAGCAGTTGGTAGTGGATATCATCAGGGCCAGCTGATGTATCATGTGCTTTCTCGAGGGAAGCTTTTAATTCCCTCATAGAGAAAGGAGCGTTGTAGTGTTCTGAATTGTCTGAATTAAAATTAAGTTTAGTTTTCTCTTGCTCAGATTTCACCTTCAAGAACACCTCAGAATAGTTATTACATGAGGAGTTATTGGAGAAGGTATACTATAACAAGAAATGTACAATTGCGATTATGAGGGCGGTGCCATCAGCGGGTGCTGGTTTAGAGAGGTTCCGAATAGATGTATATGGCAGGCCATTATAAATCATAAATGCAACAAAGTTATACACCGAGGCAAGCTTAGCGAATAACGAAAACACCCGGGTTAAAACAGAAACAAAAATAGGTGACAGCATAGTATACGTAAAGGCACATTGTATTCTTTTATACAATCTTTCCGCGTTAAAGGTGCATGCCCACTCAGTAGGCACACAATGTTATTTATAGGAATTAAATAAGTGTATAATTGTGACACTATTCCACAAGTTCTAAACATTACGAGTACCCGCTATACAGGTATAATCATTTAGTAATATTTATTTTACTGATAGTGACTCGCGGTGGTATCTGGCTATTTTCATATGCAAATCAGGCATGCTATTTATTTTTAAATCTTTATACTAATTTGATCATTGTATGATCATTGTATATCAAAAAATAAATACAGAGAGTAAATAGTAATGTCCGTTAACATTTTAAGGAAACCCGGTTATCGCTCCTGATATCAGTGTGCAAATTTACGTCAGATATAAAATGTGTAATAATGCCAATCAGAACGTGGGGTAATTGTGAAGGAATGTTTATTTTGCCAGAAAATGTTTCAGATGATGTATAGAACAGTTTGCGCCTACTGAATGGACATGTGCCTTTAAAATAATGCATGTACTTCGAACGATAATTAATAAACAACTAACACACTCTTCCAACGGTACGGGCCGGTAAATTAAGACGCCATGCCATGCATGGTAAATGTCTATACCGTACAGATTGTGGCGTCTATACCGTACAGAATCCGTGTGAAACTGTCGATGTCCTAACCGAAATGACCGTCCTCTCGCTGCATTTTCAAAATGAACACATTTTTGGTCGGTTCCTGCTTATATTAGCGAGAGATGTGTTATGTGCTGGTACAAATGCACTTGCAGATTCATGACCTGCATGCCCCATGTGTTCAAACACCTACTTTCAATCATATAAATGTGCGATAGGTGATATTCTTACATGCACATGTACATATTCCCGTTTGTACCAGTATACACGTAGATAACCCCAAACTGTCTACACATTGCATGTTCCACTTTTGTAAGACTGATGTATTTTTAGTTTGTAACTTTGGGTTACACCAACATTGTAAATAGACAGCTTAAGGTGTGATCGGAACTGGTGTATAACAATAGTTTTTCACATTGCAAGACTGCAAATGAAATATGTGTACAAACTCATCTTTGTGTAAAGTGTATCCTATTTTTGCAAGTGTATCATCAGTTTATAGCTGAGAATACCTATACTGAGAAATTACATACACACACATTGTGGAAATGCATGTTGTAGGCTTTTATAAGCATGTTTAAGAAATTAATTTAAGATAATGTAAAATCATTACTAATGGTCCGATTTGTGCCAATATTAGAATCAAAATACTCATTGCTGATCAAGGATTTTATTTATTTTTCCGTAAGAAGTTAGACGAGACTTATATTACGTGAAATTATTATTTTAGATTTTATTTTTAAAAAACAGTCCAGTACAATGTATGCATCTACCTAGACTTTGTAATTGCTAGGACACAAAGTTATCAATTAAGCTGTCCAAACTTATCGAGGCAATCGGCTTAGTTTATGATTGCAACTGTTAGACAAAGCCCAGGAATCTTTGGAGGCTATTAGCATTAGCATTAATGTTAACACGCCAAAACTGAGGAAAACATAATTTATCAAGTTTTATGCTTGGTCATATCACTGTGGTTTTATTGGTTGGCCAGTTGCGATATCACGTGATTTGCAGGATATGCCAATTTGATTGGTGGAACATGAACATTCTCATGATCTGTTTATTATGAAATAATTATGATTTACCTTTTTCATAGTTTGTTTTGGAATATGAATATTATAACTATACATGTTGCTCTAGTTTAAATGTTTTTGAGAAACCAGAATGCAAACAGCGAAAATTAAATAACCTATTAAAGCATGCTTTGCACTTTTAGTCCCCAATGTCCGCAGTAATTTCGACCTAACTGAAATTTGCATGGTATGGTCTTTTTTCACATTTTTACGAATACTACGTAATTTAATTGTACGAAAGTACATGTAACTCAAAAATAGAAAGGATCAGCTATTGGATTATTTTGCCTGATTACTCGTGATATTGCATATCACAATTAGTTGTCTGTAGCCTGTAACTGGTCTTCTGGCGATTCACGGTTATCGTCCTTAATAACTCTCTAAATAGGAGATAGCGGACTCGTGCAGAAGTTGAACTTTTGAAACTTTAACCAGTTGATAAATACTTTTGTGAGTACACACTGTATAGTTACCATGACTATACCTTTAGGAGAAATTCAATTAATGATTTATCCAAATGTGTACTTTGTACGCCTGTTCAATATTGCTATATTATATGTCGATATTTCCTACAAGTCAATTCAGAGTGGCGTCCCCTAGTGAAAAAACAACAACAGGGTTTACCTAAATTGATGATACATATTTACCTGAAGGGGCTGATTTAGTTAAGGAATTGTTACATCATTTTCTGCTGTCTGTCAAGGTATAATTGAAAGATTTATTTAATAATGTCAATGCTGTACTGTACACGGATACTGTAGGATCATGTACATTCCATTTTTCACATCTTTGAGCTTGCCTGTTTTGCATTTGCTACATAATAAGATTGTTGATGTGTAGACACACAGTCAACAAGCCGAACGTTTAACATACTGCTATATATCATATTTTCGGCGTCTATGACGGCCATTTCCCAAATTATCGATTTGAAATTGGCAATCCTATTTGGATGATGTAGAATTTAAAATGGTAACACACACGTTGGTTAAAAATGATTGGAATTGATTAATCCAGCTGTAGCGAATGCGAGCTGCCACATTAGGTATTTTTCTGTGAGAATCTAAACAACATGTATACCGGGATAGCATTCTAAAGATCACACTATTATTATAACGGGTTTAAGTCCCATTGTTTGAAATGTTTGTTAGACCCTTATATGTGTGGTAAAAAACTTACGGGGAAATTATGAAAATATGCAGTTGCCTCTGAAATGGTCTGAAAATGGATGCACAGTTTTAGAATTACTATTATGACATAATGTCAGTGAGCACGCCATATAAATATATTTTAGTAATAAATGGAAATGTTTTATTATAAGTCAATTAACATTTACACAATTTCCATTAAATACCTGTCTGATTTAATGATACAGTGTTGTAATTATAAATTAGGATGAGTTTTGGAAATTGTTCTATTTAGGATACATATTGCTAGGTTACAATCTGCGGCAACAAAATTACTGCTTATGTGTTATTGTTATCTGTATGTTCAGTATATATCTGCGTGAAAAAAAAATGTATTCATGTTTGTTGTGCGAGGATATAATTATGTCATGCATTGTTTTCACCTGGGTAATGTGACATATTGTAATGGAATTTGGATAGAGTGATACGCTCTTATAACCACAACCTGTTCAAAATTCAGTTTAACGGAAGTAGCAAAATATTGGTTGGCACCCTACCAGTATTGATACTGACGTGTGACAATATGCAGTACTATATGCATTACACGCTTACACATCTTGTAATTTATACGCACTGTCACATAACCAATAGTTCTCAGGTATTTATATAAATGCTAATACCGCCTTACAAGGCAAGATAAGAGTTTGTTTAGATACGGATATATAGGCACATGCCATGCCAATATTACTGGTAAATCATAGTCAGTCGATTGGCTAAGTCTGGATTGGAAATGACTGCACCACATCCTTAGGATACAGTCGTCAAGCCAATTCCCAGTCTTGAATATAAGCTACAAATATACTGTGCCATAAACTACATCTATATTTAACGGCCTCGAGTACACATGTATACGCAGTCCCTGTTTAAATATGAAGGTCACATAGCCATTACAAAGGATTAAACTAATTAAACAAACCAATAGGGATTCCGCAAAACGTAACATCTCTGCACGCACTAAGGTTCAAACTGTTCAAAACATCATTTGTCTGCAGCCGTTTAATAAATTACCTGGTTTATAATGTGAGCTCAGATAGTCGTGTGTGTGTATTTAACTATTTTATATTCAGATCGCCTGTGTTAACATATTTTCATTAATATTTGTGTGGAGTATCTGGCTTGACTGTTATATGGTGGACTCTGTTGACTATAATGCCATCACACTACTTCGAGTTTTACTTAGAATGAACGGAAAATGGTCCGAGTATACATCATTAATTGATAAACATGCCCGGAGTTAATTTTACCCATAAGAAGTCAATCGAGTACCACCTGTCATGGCAGTTATTTTCGTGATGGTCCATAAAACATATATATATCGTGCTATTACACGTATGTTGAAATGTTACACTTGTTAAAAATATTCGGCAGTTGCAGTTCGTATGCCGAAGAGTAATAAATGTTTTGAAGATAACGAAATCTCTTTCGATTTTTCAGACCTCGGCTAATTGGTATCCCGTTAAATCGTCCCCAGTCCAAATCGTCCCCTGTCCAAATCGTCCTCAGTTTGGTCATTTCGTCCTCATTTTGTGGTCAAATCGTCCTCATACTATACCAAATCGTCATCAGTTTGGTCAATTCGTCCTCAGTATGGTTATTTCGTCCCCAGTCTTATATATATATATATATATATATATATATATTTACAATGTAATTATATGTATTATGGATATATATATATATATTTACAATGTAATTATATGTATTATGGATGTTTCATTTCGTTTATTGTAGCATATAATAATGTCTTATATATATTATGTTAAGATCAATGTTGGTATTGTGATTTTTTCTTCATATTTTGTAGAAATAATAAATGCATATAGTTTACTACGAGCAGAGAAAGTATTCATATGTTCCGTAACATGTCCACTTGCCGGCGATAATTGCGTTGATTGTAACAAATAATTATAGTGCTAATTATGATGTCTGTTACCACGTACCCAATTCACAAACATTCGGCTGCATCCAAGAAAGGATTTTACTTACTGATTAGTTTGCTAATCCATAATACCGAGTAATTACAGCACTCGTCCCGAATTATTTCCATTGACAATACACCTTTGAACTTAACGGAGTCGCTGATTGAGTAATTAATGCACAAGGGTGGAACTATTTTGATTGTCGAAAGTATATTTTTAGTATTGAACAATACATTTTTTTGATTTTTGAGCGAATCCGTTGATCGTCTTTTGTTACTGCCGCCCGTTGTATATAAAAGGATCGCGATTTTTTCAAAGATTCATTCATTGAAAGTCAGTGTATAGCTCGTGTATCTCACGAGTACGTATAACGTATCTTGGATTTATTGAACGCAAATATTTGGATTTACTTACATTTTAGTTTCTAATTAAACATGTGTCTTTAATAAACTTAAAATGGATAATTGTGTCAGGTGCGACGCTGTGGTTTCCCGCCGCCAACATTCCATCTCTTGTGATGTGTGTGAACGATGGCAACATCGGCTCTGCGACACAGGTAAGCATTATATTCGCATAGTTTCAATGTATTGACCCACTATATATTTAATGTCTTGTCCAACCAATGGAGCAGTCTGATCAGAGCCTACCATATTCGCTAAATATTTGAGAAACCACCACCACAATATAATCCCCTATATTTGTCAATAAACATCCGGTTCATTTCACACCTTGGACTAGAGAAACAATAAATTACCGGCAGTTGTTTGTCCTGTCATAAATGTCACTTTTACAGGCGTGTATATATGCTAACATTTACATAAACGCGGTAGAATCCGAATCTACAATGTCCAACATTATGTTTTTGTGTTTTTTTTTGTATCTCGATGTATAGTTGTATTGTATTTTTTGGGATACATGTAATCATGATCTGTAATATGTTCTCTTATAAATATTGCAATCAACAAGGTGTATACTTGTATGATTTATATGACTGCGTGCAATCAGGGTCTACACTGATCACCACGGATAATTGTATCATTTACACGATGTATATTTGCCTTATTTGTCCCACAAAATATTACCACATATACCTGTTGCAGGTATTACTCTCACACAGTACCGGAGGATGACCGCAGGCGATGCCGTCATTACCTTTATCTGCCAACTCTGCTGTGAAATTCCAACTGAGGTACCTAAATAAATAAAACAAGTAAAAACACGCTAGTCTAAGATAAACTCAATGTTTTGCAACTATTCAGTAGTCGTGTTCGGCGATTAGCATGGATCTCTTGACGCTGTGTAGTTAAATTGACAAATCTTTCAGAGCAAATGCGGAATGAATGCAATATATATGTCACAGTTGCACTTAATGTTTTGCAACTATTTAGTAGTCGTGTTCGGCGATTATCATGGATCTCTTGACGTTGTGTGGATAAATTGAAATACTTGAGGAATAAATGTCACATTTGCACTTTATGTTTTTTAAAGGACACTGTAAACACAGTTGAAGACTCGTCTACTGTCGACACCATTGAAACCATGGACACCGCTGATGCCGATATCTCCACCTTCATGGAAACTTTGGACGCGGACACCACGGGCGCTGAACCCAGTATCTCCGTCGCCGACATCTCCGTGGAGACCACACACGCCGACGTCGCCGACATCTCCGTGGAGACCACGGACGCCGACGTCGCCGACATCTCCGTGGAGACCACGGACGCCGACATCTCCACATCGTTCCGGGTTAACAGATCGTTTGCAGAACGATCACAGATGGCTGAACGGTATGTGATATATATGTGATATATATCAGCGAATGGTTATGTTGTCTGTCCGTTTGTACGTTTGTCCGTTAACTGTTGTCTGCATTTCTTGTTTATAAACAAATTAATAAACAGTGCTAGAGTGATACATTTATCTGAAACATCACTTCTTTTCAGGACTATGATGGACGATTCGCTGTCTGATAGTCTGGTGGACGACACCAAAGTGACGTTTCATGTCGTCGAGGGTAGCACGAACCGCGGGAGGGACAAACCTGTAGACTCAGCTGGTTAGAGTTATACAATAAAGGTACAACTGCCATTATATTTTATGAACAATCATTGTTTCAATAAATTCGAGGTGATTTGTGCAAATTGCGGTTTTATTGCACCTGTATATGTATGTCAAGGACTGCGACAATAGCGTCCCAGTTCATGACATAGGTCTTATTAAAATGCATGCTGACATTATTCACTTCAGGACGTCCGATGCAACACGAGGAACTGGACATGTTCCATGCGGAATTCCCCAAAGCACACCCCACACACAGGCTAAGGGGACGCTACTCTGAATTGACTTGCAGGAAAGGCAATAATCGACATATAATATAGCAATATTGAACAGGCGTACAAAGTACACATTTGGATAAACTGAGCGGTGGTCCGTTGAGTGTGGCAAGGCCTGGCATATTGATTGGGATCCTAACTGGCATTACGAATTTAGACCAATTCAATATACACCGTTTGCCCCTTCCTTACGATTTAGTGGCCTGGACTTTGAGCATGGAGTGACGGTACGTACAAATAACCATGATCTGCACCGAGCGGCCGTGACTGGGGCGTCAAGTGTGAGTTGGCTTGTAACGGCTTATACATATATTAGCGACATAGTTACTGTCGAGGACCCGGATGGACTTTATGAGCCAGGGGTCCTGGCTGAAGTAACAGAAGACTGGGGACCTATTCATGACAAAGCCCGGAATCAGAAGAAACGCATCGTAGTTGTGGGGGACTGTTGGACAAACTTAGGTGATGTACAATACATTGAGATCTCGGCTGAAAACTTAGGTGGGGAGGAAGAACTTGACTGGCGGCTGTAATGAGACCGGTTTATGCGAGGAAGGAACCTGCCAACTAACACCAGCCTCATGTTACTTCGATTATGGGAGTAAATATTGTTCTTTTGGTGATAACGTGTGGGTGGTTAAAGTTGTATATGGCACATATGGCACTAAGGAGTTCTTTGGATCTTTGGATCATATCACCATAAGCGTAAACCTTGGCAACAGACTGCATGGATGTGTGAATTGATTGTACCGAGAGAGAACATTACAAGGGAGCACATCCTTCCACATACTGTTGGTGGCATGGAACAAGGGTTTATTACTTAGATATCAATGTTTGCCTAGAAATTGCCTGTATTTGCCTACAGCAATAACATACACAGTCCAGGCATATACGGCGTGTTTTCCAGTCTGATACTGAAACTTCTAGTCTGATACTGCCATTTCTAGTCTGATACCATCGTTACAAGTCTGATACCGGCGTTTCCAGTCCGATACCATGTCTCACGCGCGTATTAAACCAGTTCCATTGGGCATGCGCATTGCGTATGTTTACTTTATCGGCTGCGTAAATTTTGACAGATGCCGGGAATTTAAATGTGTAGGCTCTGTATTTCATCATTCAATCATGGATAACGGTATAGATTTTAATATAGGATTATCACAACTGCCGGATGATTGATATTGAAATTGATATCTAAGTAATCTAAGTAATAAAGACGTTAATACGTGTCTTGTTTGATATCGGCCTAGGTATTGTCCCTCGGTAACTTGGTATCAGCCTTCGACCTTCGGTCTCAGGCTGATACCAAGTTACCTCGGGCCGATAACTCAGGCTGATACCAAGTTACCTCGGGCCGATACCTAGGCCGATATCAAACAAGTCACGTATTAACCTCTAAATAATTGTTGGCCGCAGACTGTATTTGAAAACAATGATGCCGCGGCTGAGGCGGCTCTGAAGAACATTACAATTTCCGATACAAGTTAGTTTCATGGAGAAACCTCTGAGCATATACGAATGCGTTAGTCATGTATGTCCAATGCGCAATCGACTAAGGACAACTTCATCCCGGCGTACATGTCTGTAGCCAGGAGTCCATTCGCCTATAGTCGGTTTCACAGCATGAAGTTTATTATCTGTGATCAGATCCCATCGGGTCTGCATTGTATCGGAGACGAAAGAGTTGATGGATGATTTAAAATCATGATAGCAAACAGGAAAATTAGAAGTCGGTAGCTCCAGGGCGGCCTTGGCAGCACTATCTGCCCTGGCATTGCCCTTGATACCAGTCTAACTGGGGAGCGAACACAAAATAATGTCCTTGCCAGACGAAAGTAAAATATGGTGTAGCTCCATGATTTGGCGGATAGTGGATGTTCAAGCTTCATGTTGCACAAAGCTTGCAGTGAAGATAATGAATCGGAAAATAAAATGAATTGCTTTCTCCAACATATTTTCGCAAAATCAGAGCAAGTAAAATTGCCCTCAATTCCGCAGAAAATATTGTAGATTTGTCTGGGAATGGAATGGTGCTTAACGGCCCATCAACACAAAAGAGTATCATTTAGGGCCAAGCAATGTAGATGAAAAATAAAAATAATAGTAAAATAGTATGTTAGATGTGGTAGTCAATCAGACGATCAGGGTAAAAATATTAATATGATAAACAATATAAATGAACAACGTGTATGGAATTATAAAATTATAGAAATGAGAAACATGTATACAATGATAAAATTAAATTTTCCGATACAAGTTCGTTTCATGGAGAAAGCGAAGCAACCCTTAAATGTTCTCCACCTGCAATAGCTCCGCAAGTGAAGTAACACCGAAGTGTTTGCCTCGAATATCGGCAAAATCGATACAGTCCAGTAGGATGTGTTGCACGGTAAATGCGTTGTGGCATGGAATACACCGTGGACGCGGCTCATCCTTGAGCATATACGAATGCGTTAGTCGTGTATGTCCAATGCGCAATCGACTAAGGACAACTTCATCCCGGCGTACATGTCTGTAGCCAGGAGTCCATTCGCCCAGAGTCGGTTTCACAGCATGACGTTTATTATCTGTGATCCCACTGGATCTGCGGATCTGCATTGCATCGTAGATGAATGAGTTGATGGATGATTTAAAATCATGATAGCAAACAGGAAAATGAGAACTCGGTAGCTCCAGGGTAGCCTTGTCAGCAGTATCTGCCCTGGCGCTGCCCTTGGTACCAGAATGGCTGGGGAGCCAACACAAAATAATGTCCTTGCCAGACGAAAGTAAAATATGGTGTAGCTCCATGATTTGGCAGATAAGTGGATGTTCAAGCTTCATGTTGTACAAAGCTTGTAGTGAAGATAATGAATCGTAAAATCAAATGAATTGCTTTCTCCAACATAATTTCGCAAAATCAAGCGCAAGTAAAATCGCCCTCAATTCCGCAGAAAATATCGAAGATTTGTCTGGAAGTCTGGATTGAAGATCTCCCTCCGGGACGGCGGCAGCAGCTTGAGCCATCAGTAAAAAGCGGAGTGTATGTATTGTATCTGTCGTTCACTTAAACAAAAAGTGATTTAAAAATGGATGGAGCAGGGAAATGAGAAGTCGGTAGCTCCAGGGCAGCATTGGCAGCAGTATCTGCCCTGGCGCTGCCCTTGGTACCAGTATGGCTGGGGAGCCAACACAAAATAATGTCCTTGCCAGACGGAAGTAAAATATGGTGTAGCTCTATGATTTGACAGATAAGTGGATGTTCAAGCTTCATGTTGTACAAAGCTTGTAGTGAAGATAATGAATCGTAAAATCAAATGAATTGCTTTCTCCAACATATTTTCGCAAAATCAAGCGCAAGTAAAATCGCCCTCAATTCCGCAGAAAATATCGAAGATTTGTCTGGGAGTCTGGATTGAAGATCTCCCACCGGGACGGCGGCAGCAGCTTGAGCCATCAGTAAAAAGCGGAGTGTATGTATTGTATCTGTCTTTCACTTCAAGAAAAAGTGATTTAAAAATAGATGGATCAGTTGTTGCTTTCGTGTGCTGACTAAGATCGAAGATCACCCTGGGCTGCTCCAAATGCCACGGTGGAGTATCTGGAACAGCGTATTTTGCAATGTGATCCAGGTGGAGTATCTGGAACAGCGTATTTTGCAATGTGATCCAGATCCAAGCCAGCATCGTGTATCAAAGTATCCATTCTCTTGCCGAATGGTGGCTTGAAGCTTGGTTTCTTATCGAATACAGCATCTGTAGTTCGATGAAAGACAGTGTCATAAGCTGGATTAGATGGATTGGAATGTAGTTTAGTGGCGTATTTCAAAGATAATTTGGTGCGTCTGTCGTAGAGAGAAGGCTCATTTGCTTCGGCATATAAGCTATGTGCGTTAGACGTACGGAATGCACCCAGGCAGAGTCGTAAGCATTGGTGATGTATTGGATCGAGCGTCCGAAGATCGGATTTACTGGCAGATCCATATACAGTGCATCCGTAGTCTAGTTTTGAGCGAACATGTGCGATGTAAAGGCGGTGCAGCACCTTTCGGTCTGCACCCCAGTCATGATTTGCAACCACTCACATTAAGTTGAGTGCTTTCTGGCATTTAGCCTTCAAGTATCGTAAATGAGGTTTAAAAGTGAGTTTATGATCAAAGATAAGAAATTTCTGCTCCTGAACAACTGGGATGGGATGTGATCCCAGTTTAAGTTCAAAGTCCGGTGGGGACAGCAGCCATTCTCATCCAAGAAAACAAAAGCATTGCTAACGGCAATTAGGGCCAAGCAATGTAGATGAAGAATACAAATATTAGTAAAATAGTATGTTATATGTGGTAGGCAATCAGATGATTAGGGTAAAAATAGTAATATGATGAACAATATAAATGAAAAACATGTATAGAATGATAAAATTATAGTATGTGAAACATGTATACAATGATAAAAATCAGATTTTCCGATACAAGCTGGTTTCGCGGAGAAAGCTAAGCAAACCTTCAATATTCTCCACCTGGAATGGTGCTTAACGGCCCATCAACCCAAAAGAGTATCATTTAGGGCCAAGCAATGTAGATGAAGAATACAAATAATAGTATGTCAGATGCGGTAGGCAATCAGATGATTAGGGTAAAACTATTAATACGATGAGCAATAGAGGTGAGTAAAATGTATACAATGATAAAATTATAGAAATGAGAAACATGTATACAATGATAAAATTAAATTTTCCGATACAAGTTAGTTTCATGGAGAAAGCGAAGCAAACCTTCAATGTTCTCCACCTGGAACAGCTCCGCAAGTGAAGTAACATTGAAGTGTTTGCGTCGAATATCGGCAAAGTCGATACAGTCCAGTAGGATGTGTTGCACGGTAAATGCGCTGTGGCATGGAATACACCATGGACGCGGCTCACCTTTGAGCATATACGAATGCGTTAGTCGTGTATGTCCAATGCGCAATCGACTAAGGACAACTTCATCCCGGCGTACATGTCTGTAGCCAGGAGTCCATTCGCCCAGAGTCGGTTTCATAGCATGAAGTTTATTATCTGTGAGCAGATCCCACCGGGTGTGCATTGTATCGGAGATGAACGAGTTGATGGATGATTTAAAATCATGATAGCAAACAGGACAAGAGTTGTCAGAAGACAACGAAGCTCGCCTGTTGGCAGCCTTCACTCAATGAAATGGAATGGTGCTTAACGGCCCATCAACACAAAATAGTATAATTTAGGGCCAAGCAATGTAGATGAAGAATAAAAATAATAGTAAAATAGTATGTTAGATGTGGTAGTCAATCAGATGATCAGGGTAAAAATATTAATATGATGAACAATATAAATGAAAAACATTTATAGAATTATAAAATTATAGAAATGAGAAACATGTATACAATGATAACATTTAATTTTCCGATACAAGTTAGTTTCATGGAGAAAGCGAAGCACACCTTCAATGTTCTCCACCTGGAATAGCTCCGCAAGTGAAGTAACATTGAAGTGTTTGCGTTGAATATCGGCAAAGTCGATACAGTCCAGTAGGATGTGTTGCACGGTAAATGCGCTGTAGCATGGAATACACCATGGACGCGGCTCACCCATGAGCATATACGAATGCCTTAGTCTGGAGCTCTGCTGCTTGTCAACGTTACCTGTACGAGGACGTGCACAATGACGATGCTGCCCTGCGAGGTGGCGGCGTGGAGCGCGGTCTGATCCTCGAGGTCGGCGTTCGCGTTGTGCCCGTCCTCCAGCATGTACACGGTGCGCTCCAGGTCCTTGTCATACGCCGGCGTGTACAGGCACTTCGGCAGGTGCCGGTACTTCTTGGGTCTGTGCGAGGAAAGTGAAAGGGTTTAACGTCCCAGCAACAGCTAACGTCATATAGAGACGGGACCACAGTTTAAAGTCTCATCAGACAGACCAGTGGGATGGAAATACTATGAAAGTAATGTTGATGCCCAAGGCCAGATTTGAACCCACAACCTCCAGATTGGATGTCAGGTTTTCTAACACCTAGGCCACAACCCATCCGTGACTGTGTGAGGAAATTTGCGAGGTAATGTGATAACTGTCAGAATGCACAATTTGTGAAACATAACATTGTTTTGCTCGTCATATGCGGAGGTATGCAGGCACTTCGGCAGGTGTCGGTACTTCTTGGGTCTGTGGGAGATGACTGCTATGTCTGTACCGGGAAGCAGAATTTGCGAAACATAACTATTTTTTACATTGTCATACGCCACCGTATACCATTGCTCCAGATAAGCTGCGTATTTGCTTAAATACCCAATTAAAATTGCCAAAACCCCAATTGAAATCAGAAGTAGGAAGTATCAAAAAGCAATGCAAATTTTGTGGTACCTTTATCATATTGTAGAAAACAATAAACAGACCACAAATATATTTTAAATGAAAACACATCTTGGTATTTCATTAGAATTGTCTCCAAGGAGACAATTCTAATGAAATGCCAAGACATGTTTTCATTTCGAAGGAAACTATTCAATAATTGCTGTCTGTTTATGTGTAAACGGTAGCGTGATTTTATTTTACCCAATTAAAATTTTAAAATACCCAATTGCTTCAGAAATGATGGAGTGACAATACTCAATTACTCATTCCTTATCTGGATCACTGGTATACATACACTTTGGCGGGTGAGACACATGTGATACATGGACTAACGCTATATGCCCTCTTGCCTATCGGCGAGAGGATAACAATCCCTGGAACAGTGTAGATCCAGATCAGCCTGCGCAGAGCAGGCTGATCTGGATCTGCACTGGTCGCAAAACCCATTTCTCCAATCACGTGCACATTTACCTTTCCTGAGTCAGACTGGACAGCACTCGCTACTCCAATGAGTAGCGGTCAGGTCCAAATGGCAGGTCGTCTGTAATATATCAAAGATTTCTGATTCTCAATTGTGTTTTCACGGCGCTTTAATAACAAATATAGACGTGCAACTTGGTTGAACCAGCATGCATTAGGAATTCCTAAATATACAAGATAAATTCCAATACTTGTATTTTAAACACAATGGTATAACAACTGATGGGCTTATAATGGATGAACAATACACGTCTAGCTTACTAGTGGACAGTGTCTTCTTGACTTTGTCCGGAGTATGCGATATCACAGGCTCCTCTTTCTCCTCGCTAACCGCCCGCTTTTCTCCCATCACGGTCATCTTCGCCTTCGTCCTGCAACACAAACCTAGGTCAACGATACTGGAAAGGGCTTAACTTCCCAGCAACAGCTAAGGTCATATGTGGCCTGATAATGATATATAGTGCTTACTAGAAGCATGACCTGTGTTTCATTGATGTAATGGCGAACAGTGCAGATCCTGATCAGACTGTGCGGATGCACAGGCTGATCTGGATCTACACTGGTCGCAAAACCCATAAGCCCCATTTCTCCAGTCACCGCCACATATATAGACTATAAATGTGGCCTGTCGGCACACGAATGCCCCTGCTGGCAGCCAAAGAAAACGAGGCATATTTAAATTATAAGCCATTTACTCGAGCGTTGTTTCGAACGCACCAAGTATGTGACCTTGACCCTGGGCTTAGCGGGGGCGGGACGACTGTGGATTTGCCACAGGGCTGTAGAGAAGCATTGGAGCAATGTGCGTGTGAAATGGGAAGCAGATTGGAACAAGGAAACAGAAATTATAAGTCATTTACCCGAGCGTTAAGGTTTCGGGACGTACGTACGGACGTAACAGTATATGCCCCCCCTCACCATTCGGTGGCGGGGGCATAACAATAGTGCACATGTATAGCTTACCTGATATCCTGACATTCACATTAATCAAAAACATTTTATAAAATTTATCAATTCAGACTAAACTCTTTGATTTCTTGTATTGCATGACCACGTTGACGTTAACGCCCCAGAAACAGCTATGGTCAGAAAGTGGCGGAACCTCGGTTCTAGTCTCGTCTGAAATACCGGGGTGCCGTTTCACTAAACTTGGTACGACTAAAATGTTCGTAAGTGCAAATTTAGGATCGTTTGGAAATTTTTATTGATGAATTTACATTTATTGAGCAGCCTATGCTCAATAAATGTAAATCTAATAATTGTTAACAAGATAAAAATGGATTATGCAAGGAAACCTGTTTATTACATCCCCAAATCCTTCACTCATAAATTATCACTGTGTAGTTCGGCCAACATATATCAGGGCTCCAGATAAGAAGCGTATGGGCGTATTTTACACACTTATTTTAGCTGAATACACATCGATTATCAAAAGGGGGAGCACAAAATACTCACAGCAATGTGAAAATACGCATTGATTTTCAAATTGAGTAGTGAAAATACTGTAATAAAGTTGAACATTTACTTAGTTGAGCTGCTAAAAAGCAAACACTGTTTGCTGTTTGCAGCTCAACTTAGTAAATTTTCAATTGTATTTCAATATAAATAAGTGAATAAGTAATAATACACTCAAAAAAGTGAATGTTTAAATTTATTTTGATAATTTGTTCCCCATTTAATAATGAAGATCATCAATAATCTATTTATAAAAATAAAATATGCATTTAATTTGAAATCAGGCGTACAATACTCTTTAGACACAAAGCTTATCTGGAGTTCGGATATATGCTATGTTAGAGATGGGTGCACAAACTTACTGTATCCTTGACGACTTGGTCTCCATGACGGGCGCGACCCTGTTGTCGGGCAGGACGAGGGAGATCTCGTACTGCGGCGAGGTCTCCCCACAGTGGGGGCAGTACACCTTGCCGCCCCGCACCACCTGACACTGCTCGTGGAAGTTGTGCAGCGACGAGCTGCCGTCCTTACGGCACTGGAAAAACTTCCCCTACAACGACAGAATCTGAAACCTAACCATCTATGGGGGAAAGCTCTACACCAGTCTAATAATACATGTAGGTTACAGGATAGTGCTTTCATTAACCCATTCCTTTCGGAATACACTTATACGGGTATGAAATATATTAAATTTAATTTTTGTTATTTCTCAATGAAAGTATATGTTGTGACCACTCATTTGAACCGTCTCAACGAGACGGTTCAAATGGTGGTCGCGACATATACTTCTGAGAGCATAGAATGAAAATATTTAGGATTTACCGCAAACATAATGGCCTATCCTCAGCATGAAAAGGGCTAATATTGAATCTCAGCAATTGTTTTGGATATTTATTAAAATTTCAGGGATTATATACATAGACAAAGGAAATTAATAAATTTCAGGATTTTTTGTTTATTTTCAGCGAATAATTGAAGTCCTGTTGATGAAAGCTCTACTGGACTTGGAAAAACACAAGTAACTTCCCTAAGAATGTTTGTTGGTTGGACGTCGTGTTGCTTAAATTAAACTAAGTAACGTAAAGTAATGTAAAACCAATACAAGATGGCCTCGGCCCGCATGTCGCGCCCGCCGAGGCTTTGACCGAAAAACTTTAACCCGGGCGCATGTATGCCAATGTGCCGACTATACCGCGCTGTCCACAAGCAGGCGCGACAAGAATTCTAGCAATTCTAATGTCGAGGATGCCCCAGAAGTTGTTCATGATATTCCAAGTGTGGTAACCTATTTATAAGACTGGTCTATAAAGCAATCAAATGGATAAACAACACGGCAAATAATTTACAGACTCACAAGTTGGAATATATGCAGGTTATGTACATGTACATATTATACTCAACAAACTAAATTAACCATTTCAACACCACAGACCTGTATAGTGGTGGTATTGGCAAATAGTGTAGACCCAGATGAGCCGGCTCGTGGCGAGCCGTCTCATCAGGATCAGCACTTTTTGCAAGTAATTTTCCTATTTTTAGAACAAAAACACCCCCTTTTCAAAAGTGGACTTGTCTGAAAATCATTTTATGACCATTGGATTGGTTGCAAAATTAACATATCAAAATCCATTCCAGTTACTTAGGGGTGAAATGGTTAATGGTTATCCTTTTGTGGATAGGTGGAACAACAAAGACCTACGATACATCAACACAGTTTGGATTTCCTAAATATATACCTTCACGGCGAAGTTCATACACAAATAGAACATTGTTCACTGTCCGCACTTAAGTGGAAGTACATGTATACAAATAGCGATGCTACCCTACAAATGCACTTTACAATGTCAGGTGGGTGGGGTATGAAGATGTTGAATCGTTATATTGTGGTCGGCCATACCCGCACTAAATGATGTTAGTAATGTGTATCAGCACCTCTTGCTCCGACAACCTCACGTTACAACTCGCTGTGACGAACTCCTGAAAAGCTTTCTCATCTCCACCAGCGTAATTTGAACCCATTCTTCCATCAGCGTTCAATGCTCTACAATACAAGTCACTGAGCATTCACCTGTCTCCACATCGACACCGTCCATCATCAAAGTCCAGACAGAATTTAGATTAGTCAAGTGAACAAAATGTGCCTGAAGTCACTCGTCGCCAAACCGTTTGCTATTAAGCAAATTGTAGTCGGTCTCGGCGATGTCCTATATGTATAAGGTATTGTTCACATATAGAATGTTAAATAATTAAATGCGAGGGAGCGCTAGCGACTGCAGCATTTAGTTCCTTAAAAGTCCAATATATGAACAGTGACATATTTACGACATATTTATAGTTCAACAAAATGTTACTATGCATCTCCCATCCGAGTATTGATTTTCAATTTCCAGTCGAACAATTAATGAGTAAATCTGGTAATATGTAACTTATTGAGGTTAGATCTTGCAATATGTGAAATAAGTGTAGCTCGATACTGGCCAGCGATTGGCTAAGAAAGTAGGGCGAACGATAAATGTAATTATTGTTTACCCTAGTTTCTCGACCAATGAAAGAACAGCATTTCGTTTCAATCGCATATTGCGACGCTTTCACCAATATCTATTCAATTAATCATTAAATGTTCAGTCGCTATACTTAGAGTTGGCGTGTACGCGTTGCTGCCATCAGTTCACATGACAAAAAGCATATTACCGCCCACACACGCGCTGACTACGTGACACACTTAGGGGCGGAGCTTCGCGATGGGCAGAATGTAAACAATCAGCAAGTTATAGATCACATATTGAACTTTTAATAAACTAATTTCTTGCTCGCTAGCGCTCGCTCGAAATTAATATATTAAAAATTCAATATGTGATATATAACTATTGCATATTGACCAACCCATATAACTATGTTAATGGAAGTTATGTTTTCAATTTCTGACCCTTAATTATTTTTGTTGACTACATGTATATATTATATACAGACGAACGGTGCAACCACTCCAAACACCATGTACACCCCCAAGTGGGTAATTTTGATAGGTTTCCTTGCCATCTGTCTATGCTAGTACCGTTTGTTAGTAAACGCAAAGCATGCAAACATGTCTTGCAGTGGTCATATGCCGGATTTACAGTATAACATCTATATACCGGACATCCTGGAGACCTCCCAGGGGGCCCCGTTTAGAGAGGCTGCACTGTATACATGTATGTTTGAGGCTCATTGTTTGAAGAATTACATGCGGAATACACATTTACTGTATTTTTTTTTTTTAAATATTTCATTTTTATTTTATTATTTCTCAATGAAAGTATATGTTGTGACCACTCATTTGAACCGTCTCAACGAGACGGTTCAAATGGTGGTCTTGACATATACTTCTGAGCGCATAGAAGGGAAAATCTCAAACATAATGGCATTTCCTCAGCATGATATGGGTTAACCCTTACTACGCTGAATTAAATGTTGCCGTCTGCTGGAAATGTTTTATTTTCAATATTTCTTGACAAAAACCTGATTTTGACAGCACATGAGAATCGTCTCCAGTGGAATGGAATGGAATGGTGCTTAACGGCCCATCAACACAAAAGAGTATCATTTAGAGCCAAGCAATGTAGATGAAGAATAAAAAGAATAGTAAAATAGTATGTTACATGTGATAATCAATCAGATGATAAGGTAAAAATATTAATATGATAAACAATATAAATGAACAACGTGCATAGAATTATAAAAGTATAATAATGAGAAACATGTATACAATGATAAAATTAAATTTTCCGATACAAGTTAGTTTCATGTAGAAAATGAAGCAAACCTTCAATGTTCTCCACCTGGAATAGCTCCGCAAGTGAAGTAACATTGAAGTGTTTGCCTCGAATATCGGCAAAATCGATACAGTCCAGTAGGATGTGTTGCACGGTAAATGCGCTGTGGCATGGAATACACCATGGACGCGGCTCACCTTTGAGCATATACGAATGCGTTAGTCGTGTATGTCCAATGCGCAATCGACTAAGGACAACTTCATCCGGGCGTACATGTCTGTAGTGTCTCCAGTGGAGACGATTCTCATGTGCTGTCAAAACCAGTGTTTTGTTAATAATTAAAGCAAAAATGAAAAACAGCAGACGGCAATTTCCGTCAACAGCGTATGAAGGGTTAAAGTATTATCATGATCATGAAAAGACATGATGAGCATCGTCAGAGATTGAAACTTGTCGGTCATGCCAATCATCATCACTAAACAAGTTGATCGTAGTACCGTATTTTGGCATGTATAAGAACGAGATGGCCGATGTCGCCTATAACCCCATACACTGTCGCAAAAAGGCAATTATCAATACAAGATTATGAAGCGCTCTGTGCTCTTCAGCTCATTAACGGAACGCAAATAACAACATCTCTGTACCATGACGACAATGCTTGTGCGGAATTCATTGACATAATCTCGAGTCATTTTGACGAGGAGCTCTTAAAAAGGCTCAGACAATGTCCCACGATCGGAATTATGATTGATGAAGGTACCGATCTTGGTACAGAAAAGCACTTAATAGTGTATGTGATGGTTAGCGATCTCAGAGCTTGTGATATTGATGTGTCAAAACTATTTGTGTTTAGTTCTGATGGAGCTGCTACTATGATCGGTAAAGACACAGGTGTAGTAAACAGATTGAAATTAGTAAACAGATTGAAATCTGACAATCCATACATGCTGGACATGCACTGTATAGCCCACAAACCTTTTTTTGTTTGTTATTAAATGGTTTATTTCCACTTTTAAATACAACATGTACATTTTATAAAGTTTACAAGAGAATATAGCTAAATGAAATACAATGAGTACATACTATATTAAAAAGTGAAATGTATGGGAGAGTAAAGTAGTTAAGATATACAGAGCATGAAAAAGAAGGAAGAAGGTAAGGGTTTCTTTCTCTGTGTTCACACCTGCTGGACCTGTGTAGTTGTGTAGTTTATATTTAATATAGAGATATGTTGTGCTCGATTTTTCTTGCGGTGCCTATAAGAACTTTATATATTAAACCTGCCCCACTTAATAATATGCTGTTCTCTTTTGTCTTTCTTTGTCGCTATTTCTTCTTCTATATGTATTCTATTTTTCAAGTAACTTACAAAAGATTCGAAAGTAATATCATGCTTTTCATATTTACATTTGAAAATATAGTATTTTGCTAACAAAATTATAAAATTAAATTGTTTTACCATCAGTGCCTTATTTGTTATTCCTAGAGAAATACTTCGAAAATTTATTTCATATGTTAAGTCTTTTTCATTTAGATAATTTCGAAGCTGTGACCAAAAATGTTGCACATGCATACATTCCCAGAACATGTGTTTTATGCTCTCAACATACATAGAGCAAAAATAACATAGACTGCTATTTACTATATTACAACGATAGAGTAGTTTATTTGTCCCAATGATACGCATTAAATATCTATACTAGAAATTGCGTAATGTTGAGTCTATTGTACAATCGAAAGCTAATGTGTAAATTTGTTGCCAGCATAAATTATCATCAGAAAATTCATTTGTCCATTTTCGTTCAGATTTTTTTTCTTCTATATTTTGTTTGTGTGTTTGTCTTGTATATAGTAATTTGTTCACATATTTGCTATCTTGTACTCTCGATATAAGCGACGTAGATTGTGGAGTTGTGTTGATGCTTTCTGTTTTTATTTTCTCGGCCCATAATGGACTTATGCTGTTCACAATACTTTGATATTTTATCAAATCGTCCTGACGTATATTGAATATTGCTGTAAAATCAGTAAATCGTAGAAAATTCCTTACTCTGTAGTCATATAGATGGTCAACATATTTAATGCCTTTATTGTTTATAGCCCACAAACTTGCTCTATTGCTCTATCAAGCCTTGACGCGGCTAAAGAATGGAACGGAATGGTGCTTAACGGCCCATCAACACAAACGAGTATCATTTAGGGCCAAGCAATGTAGATGAAGAATAAAAATAATAGTAAAATAGTATGCAATATGTGATTAGGGTAAACATATTAATATGATGAACAATATATATATATAGAAATATAAAACGTGTATAGAAATATAAAATTATAGAAATATGAGACATGTATCCAATGATAAAATTAAATCTTCCGATACAAGTTAGTTTCATGGAGAAAGCGAAGCAAACCTTTAATGTTCTCCACCTGGAATAGCTCCGCAAGTGAAGTAACACTGAAGTGTTTGCCTCGAATATCGGCAAAATCGATACAGTCCAGTAGGATGTGTTGCACGGTAAATGCGCTGTGGCATGGAATACACCATGGACGCGGCTCACCTTTGAGCATATACGAATGCGTTAGTCGTGTATGTCCAATGCGCAATCGACTAAGGACAACTTCATCCCGGCGTACATGTCTGTAGCCAGGAGTCCATTCGCACAGAGTCGGTTTCACAGCATGAAGTTGATGGATGATTTAAAATCATGATAGCAAACAGGAAAATGAGAAGTCGGTAGATCCAGGGCGCCCTTGGCAGCACTATCTGCCCTGTCATTGCCCTTGATACCAGTATGACTGGGTAGCCAACAAAAAATAATGTCCTTGCCAGACGAAAGTAAAATATGTTGTAGCTCCATGATTTGACGGATAAGTGGATGTTCAAGCTTCATGTTGTACAAAGCTTGTAGTGAAGATAATGAATCGGAAAATAAAATGAATTGCTTTCTCCAAGATATTTTCGCGAAATCAAGAGCAAGTAAAATCGCCCTCAATTCCGCAGAAAATATCGAAGATTTGTCTGGGAGTCTGGATTGAAGATCTCCCTCGGGGACAGCGGCAGCAGATGCTACCCGGTCCCCTCCCCGATCTTTGAGCCATCAGTAAAAAGCGGAGTGTACGTATTGCATCTGTCTTTAACCTCAAGAAAAAGTGATTTAAAAATGGATGGATCAGTTGTTGCTTTCATGTGCTGACTAAGATCGAAGATCACCTTGGGCTGCTCCAACTGCCACGGTGGAGTATCTGGAACAGCGTATTTGGCAATGTGATCCAGATCCAAGCCAGCATCGTGTATCAAAGGATCCATTCTCTTGCCGAATGGTGGCTTGAAGCTTGGTTTCTTATCGAATACAGCATCTGTAGTTCGATGAAAGGCAGTGTTATAAGCTGGATTAGATGGATTGGAATGTAGTTTAGTGGCGTATTGCAAAGATAATTTGGTGCGTCTGTCGTGGGGAGAAGGCTCATTTGCTTCGGCATATAAGCTCTGTGCGTTAGACGTACGGAATGCACCCAGGCAGAATCGTAAGCCTTGGTGATGTATTGGATCGAGCGTCCGAAGATCGGATTTACTGGCAGACCCATATACAGTGCATCCGTAGTCTAGTTTTGAGCGAACATGTGCGATGTAAAGGCGGTGCAGCACCTTTCGGTCTGCACCCCAGTCATGATTTGCTACCACTCGCATTAAGTGGAGTGCTTTCTGGCATTTAGCTTTCAAGTATCGTAAATGGGGTTTAAAAGTGAGTTTAGGATCAAAGATAAGACCAAGAAATTTCTGCTCCCGAACAACTGGGATGGGATGTGTTCCCAGTTTAAGCTCGGGATCAGGGTGAAGACCGCGTCTTTTGCAAAAATGCATGCAGTTAGTTTTAGATTTCGAAAACTTAAAGCCGTTTTCTGTGGTCCACTTGTTTATTCTATTGAAGCTCAGTTGTAATTGGCGCTCAATAGTATGCATGTTCTTTGATTTGTAACATATTAAACAAGAAACGAGGCAAAGCCACGAAGGCCAGGTTTTTTCCAAGCATGGACACTTGGATAACATAATTATACCCACGTTTTGTAGACTAGATGGCCGTGGCCTGCATGTCGCGCCTTGGGGCGAGGCATGGACACTAAAAAAATAGATATAGTAGATGGAAAAACTTTAACCAAAAAACTTTAACCGGACACACGGACAAACGGACGGACGTATGCCAAAATGCCGACGATATCGCGCTTTCCGCAAGCAGGTGTGACAATGATGATGAACACCCATGTGAAGTACCAAGGTATTGGGTGAAGCAGTTGCAGAGATATAGTACACGAAAAAACTTTAACAAAAAAATTCAAAGTAATTTGAACTTGACATAGGGCACAGGATCGCGCTTTCCGCAAGCAGGTGCGACAATGATGATAAACACGCATGTGAAGTATCAAGGTATTGGGTGAAGCAGTTGCAGAGATATAGTACACGAAAAAAAATTAACAAAAAAAATCAAAGTAATTTGACCTTGACATTGGGCACAGGATCGCGCTTTCCGCAAGCAGGTGCGACAATGATGATAAACACCCATGTGAAGTATCAAGGTATTGGTGAAGCAGTTGCAGAGATATAGTACACGAAAAAACACTTTAACAAAAAAAATCAAAGTAATTTGACCTTGACATTGGGCACAGGATCGCGCTTTCAGCAAGCAGGTGCGACAATGATGATCAAACACCCATGTGAATGTATCAAGGTATTGGTGAAGCAGTTGCAGAGATATAGTACACGAAAAAACTTTAATAAAAAAATTCAAAGTAATTTGACCTTGACATTGGGCACAGGATCGCGCTTTTCCGCAAGCAGGTGCGACAATGATGATAAACACCCATGTGAAGTATCAAGGTATTGGGTGAAGCAGTTGCAGAGATATAGTACACGAAAAAACTTTAACAAAAAAAATCAAAGTAATTTGACCTTGACATTGGGCACAGGATCGCGCTTTCCGCAAGCAGATGCGACAATGATGATAAACACCCATGTGAAGTATCAATGTATTGGGTGAAGCAGTTGCAGAGATATAGTACACGAAAAAACTTTAACAAAAAAATTCAAAGTAATTTGACCTTGACATTGGGCACAGGGGCCACACGGTTGGGGTTTAGAATGAAAATATGGATGATGATAAACACCCATGTGAAGTTTCAAGGTAATGGGCGAAACAGTTGCAGAGATATAGTATAACGAAAAAGTTTAACAAAAAAACTCTAACCAGACGTACGTTAAAAAGTTAACGTTGAAAATGGCTAAGTCAATTACGTAGAAATAATAGGTGAAGGTAAAAAAATGGTCACATGTTGGATAGTTGTATGTGGTAGGCACCCCTTGGTTATGAAGCTGTGAAAGTTTTGGTGGTCCTAGGTGTACAGTACCAAGAAATGGACTTAAACACGAAAACTTAACATTGTAAACGCGAAAACTTAACATTGAAAATGGCTAAGTCGACTGCGCGGAAAAAATGGGTGACGTTAAAAAAAAAAAGAACATGTTGGATAGTGATATGTGGTGGGTACCCCTTGATTATGAAGCTGTGAAGGTTTGGTGGTCCTAGGTGGTACAGTACCAAAGAAATGGACTTAAACACGAAAACTTAACATTGTAAACGCGAAAACTTAACATTGAAAATGGCTAAGTCGACTACGCGGAAAAAATGGGTCAAGTTAAAAAAAAAGTAACATGTTGCATAGTGATATGTGGTGGGCACCCCTTGATTATGAAGCTGTGAAAGTTTGATGGTCCTAGGTGGTACAGTAACAAAGAAATGGACTCAAACACGAAAACTTAACATTGATTGTGGACGCCGCCCGCCGCCCGCCCTTCGCCAATCCAATAGCCTGGATTTTTTTTCAAAAAACCTGGCTAAAAATCATCGACATATAAAGAACAGTCAACACCTGGTTGCAGGCATTTTACAATATTATTCAGTTTAATGCTAAAAAGGGTAACAGACAATATACTTCCCTGCGGTACACCCATTTCCTGTTCATGGGGATCAGAAAGGGTTGTACCGACTCGGACTTGGAATTGTCTGTCTTTCAAAAAATTAGAAATAAAATCAGGGAGATGACCCTTCAGACCGAGGTCATGAAGGTCCTTCATAATCCCATACTTCCATGTCGTGCCATATGCCTTTTCTAGGTAAAAAAATACGGCAACTATATGCTCATTGTTAACAAACCCATCTCGAATGAATGCTTAGAGTCTAATCAGATTATGGGCAGTGCTTCTCTGGCGACGAAATCCAGACTGATATTTAGATATCAGTCCATTGGATTCCAGAAACCAGACAAGCCTGTCGTTAATCATTCGTTCCATGGTTTTACAGACGCAGCTAGTAAGTGCGATGGGACGGTAACTTGATGGGTCGGTGTGATCCTTGCCCGGTTTGGGAACAGGTATGATTGTAGCTTCCCGCCATGAAGGCGGAAATACGCCTTGTTCCCAAATGGTATTAACTATTTCAAGGAGGTTGTCTAAAGAGTGTTCAGGTAAATGTTTAAGCAGTTGGTAGTGGATATCATCAGGGCCTGCTGATGTATCATGTGCTTTCTCGAGGGAAGCTTTTAATTCCCTCATAGAGAAAGGAGCGTTGTAATGTTCTGAATTGTCTGAATTAAAATTAAGTTTCGTTTTCTCTTGCTCAGATTTCACCTTCAAGAACTCCTCAGAATAGTTATTACATGAGGAGTTCTTGGAGAAGGTATCTGCTAATGTCTTTGAAATGTCTGTTTTGGAAGATACTGTATGTCCTGCTTTGTTGAGGTGATTGATAGAAGTTGATTTACCTTTACCGTTTATCTTACGAATCACGTCCCATGTTGTTTTCATTTTAGATCGCGAATTCAACTTGGAGACAAAAGATCTCCCAAGTCCTTCTCTTGCTAGCTTTAATTGTGCGTCGAGCTTTCGCTCTAAAAATTCTATGAATTTTTAAATTATCTGCTGTTGCGTTATTATTGATTTGACGAATAGACTGCTTACGAGCAGTCATTGCCTCTTTGCATTCTTCGTCAAACCATGGTTTATTGACACGTTTGGGCTTTGCCGAGGTTTTTGGTATTGTCTTTTCTGCAATATCGTGTAAAAGGGAAACGTAGTGTTCTAGTGGATCTTCCGCATCTCGAAAGCGATCAAAATCTAGTTCAATCATGCACATATTGCGAAATGTGTCCCAATCGGCTTTATGTAATTGCCACCTCTGGACTCTGTCAGTGGATGGTGGTCCATTACTCTGCAAGAAGACAGGAAAGTGGTCACTCCACATAGGTCGTCACCAACTTTCCACGTAAAGTCTAAATACAGAGAAGGATGACACAGAGTTAAATCCAGAGAGGAATATGAACCGGTTGCGGGATGTAAATATGTGCTCGATTTATCATTATAAAGCTGAGATTGTGATCGGAAAGAAAATTTTCAATAAGTATTTTGTTTGTGTCTTTACAACCCCAAAGCATGTTATGTCCATTAAAATCGCCAAGGAGAATGAAAGGTGAAGGGAGCTGAGAGACAAGATTATCTAGTTCTGATTTTAATAGGACTGCAGATGGTGGAATGTAGATAGAACATAACGTAATAGTCTTGTGCATCGTAACACTAACGGCCACAGCCTGAAGATTAGTGTCAAGATTCACGAGACTATGTGGGGTGCTCAAATTAACGAGGATTGAGACTCCACCAGATGCGCGTTCAGCGTTATCTGAACACTTACTGTATAATGCATGTGATTTAAAAGAAAATGTATCGTCAACTTTCAGGAATGTTTCCTGAAGACAAACAGCAATGGGGTTGTGTTCAGTTAATAAAATTGTTAATTCATCACGATTTGCTTTAATTCCTCGACAGTTCCATTGGATAATAGTATCCATGCTTTATGTAGGTGGAAGTATGGGTTTGCGGGGTGGAACAGGTTTGGCAGTTGGAGTGTCAGAAGACTCTTCAGTCTCCATCGAGTCCAACGACTCAAAGCTGTTCTTCAGTGGAATGGGGCCGTCTGTCCCTTTCTGCGAACCAGGGTCATCAGACCCTTTCTGCGATCCAGGGTCATCAGACCCTTTCCTGTGCGGTTTTGTAGGGATCCTCTCCATGGCCGTGGGCCTACCCCTGAGTGGTAGTGGAGAGGCCGACCTGTCATCCGGCCCTTGCCGTGATCGCAGAGGAGACACGGCCGTGTTTTGTTTTAAGGTCTTTTTAGCCCGACCTTTAGGGCTTTTGGAAGGCGTGACCTTTGAGGTTTTGCCTTCCGAAGAAGGTTTTGATGTTGAGGCCTTTGGGCTCCGGCCTCGGGGAGATTGTGTAGATGAGTTAGATGTGGAAGGCTTGTAGTGTGGCGTATTATAGGTCCACGTTATAGTGGGGTGTTCAGCTGGTTTCCAAGAAACGTCCGTTTGGGTTGAAATACTTCTGCTGGGCTTGCGAGAGACTGCAGCCGAAGCGTAAGAAACGCCAGGGATAGGAGTTGTTGGTATTTCAACAATCTTCCTGGCTTCAGGGAATGATATGTTGCGTGTATTTTTCACGCGAACTATCTCCTTCTCGATCTTCCACTTCGGGCAGTCTTTCGAATATGCCGAATGGTTACCATTACAGTTGACACAATGTTCGGCCTCCACACAGTTTTCATTACTGTGCTTGGCAATGCCACAGCGTGCACATGCAAGATCTCTCTTACATCTGTCTTTGTGGTGACCGTACAGTTGGCAGTTGTAACAGCGCAACGGGTTTGGTATGTATGGGTCAACTGTGACGAGTAACCATCTGGTTAGTTTAAGTTCTTTTGGTAGTTCAGTCAGGTTGAAAGTTAGAATGAAGGTATTAGTCGTGACTAGTTGTCCGTTTACTTTTCTATTAATCCTTCGAGCATCAGCAACTCCTTGTGGCTCGAGTTGTTCGATCACTTCTTGCTCACTTACATGAGCAAACTCCGGTGATCGGACAACTCCCTTGCAACTGTTCAAAGATTTATGCGGCTGGATGTCGACAGGGGTATCCAAGAACTTGGTACAAAGCAGTAGATTCTCTGCATGACTCTTTCTGTCAACTTCAATAAGAAGGTCACCAGAGCGCAACCGTTTCAAGTTCTTGGGCTCCCCTGCCACACTATTCAGTATCTTTGATAAAACAAAGACAGACAATTTGTCAAGAGGCTTGTCAGTGTCAGTTGCATGGACCACAAGGAATCGAGGCCAAGTGGCTACATGCTGTAGTTCTGTTTGATGTTGTTGTAGTGTTCGTTGAGGGAAATCAGATGGAGTAGACAGAAAATTGAATTCTGCAGGTCGTGCCCGTTTCTTAGATGGGCCAGCTGAACAGGGTTGGCTAGACGACTTTGTGAAGTCCGAAGCCTTCCAATCAATTGGGTTTATGGATACTTGTGAAGAGGTTAGTTTTTTTGGCGATTCATATCAGTAGGCCGGTATATTCATCACTATGTTCCCCACCCTCCATGGAGCCCTACAAGGGGATGTGCTAATGGTGCGGGTCTCCGCATCGCACACCGAGGATACATAGTGATATACTCGAGCAAGACAAATAACTCACTCGTGTAGCACTAAACCGTGACACCTACTAGAGCCGCGGACTGGTCACACAATGTAAAGGGGAACAAGATAATGTACTCACGTATATATGAAATAATCACAAAACAAAGCAAAAGTAAAAAATATATATGCTCCAGTCACGACTCCAGCACCGGGTGCCACAGAAGCCGATTAATCCCATTGGGCGTGCTCACCCAAGGACCTCCCGTTTGTCTTGAAGTCAGGGCCGAAGTGGTGTATTGTAGTAATGCGTGACATATTGGCCAGAAATTCTGCCAGCCACGCAAGACACTCGCCCACCAGGATCCCTTCCTCCAAAACGTCCGGGTCGCAGGCCACGGCAAACGGCCAGCCAGGTTCCCCTACACACACACACGCCCAAAGGTAAGTGTATCTACCTTTGTGCGGGAATGCATAGAGTACCTATGAGTCACCAAGGGGTGTTTAGGTAATATGTGCATGCACCAATAGCTAGTGCATGCATATAACCCAGTTAGTCCTTAGGAAACCCACCCCTTGTTAGTTCTCTGGGAATTGCAACCGCAATCCCTAGGAATTGCGATAGCAATTCCAAGATTAAGCCCGCAGACCGCGTCAAGGTCAGGGGTGACCTGCGGGCCGGACGAACGGGGACGGACGGACGGGGACGGACGGACGGACGGACGGACGGACGGACGGACGGACTCCAGTATACCCCCCCCCACAACTCGTTGCGGGGGTATAATTAAGGCTTGACTTCGGTGCAGTATGAGCATTGGTACACTCGATCAAATCATGCAACTGTCCATCAACGGACCAAACATAGACGCATTTATGCCATTGCTTATGTATAGTGCATGGCGTGACAAAAAACACAGACATATTTTTAGTGACACAGAAAAGTTGGACAAAATATTCCAAAAATAAACTCGCATGTGGAGCATATAGTGTGCGAATGTATAATTTATTGTGTATATACATGTTGTAAATAGTTGTTGCAAATTTAAATAAATAAAGGGCAAATTAATAAATAAATTCCTGTGTCGAAGTCAGATGTGCTGGGCCTCGACGTGCCACAGCCGCGGCACTTTTATTCAAAACACGACACACACCACAACAATAAATAAAAAAAGACGAAACAAGAAACAGATTTGTGCTTTGTGCTATTTAGGCACACCTCGTGACGCGGTGCATACACAATTTTGTCCACTTTTGTTGTCTATAATCACAACGACTTATTTATCATTATTTCTGATATTTTATTTGAAGTTCGAAATTTCAGTTACACTTAGGTCGGCACCTTCAGGCCGACAGTGTTACGTCTGGACTCTGGACCGATTGGCATTCTGAAATTTTAGAAGCCCTGTGTATAAGAAACCTTTTTTGCCCAGATATTCATCCCATCAAGCCCCTCTATAGCTTTTTTTCCCACCCAGATATATTGACATAATCACCAAGAAAATAAAGATTGTTGCAACATCTGTTGTTGTTGTTAGTCTTTGTGGTAACCAGGGCTGGGAAAAGATAGTATTGGCAAAGTAGATTCTAAACACTTGTTACAGCCCTGTATCGTGAACAATTAATTGATTGCCAGACTGAATGAGTTCTCTTAAATCTTTGCATGCTGGGAAATGTGTGGGCTATAAATAGTTCAAAAATAGCAGATGACAATTCATATCTTTCTGTTTTATTTCTCACCATAAATATCATGAACATGTCTTGGAACTTCATTAGAATTGAGTCAGGAGGACACAATTCTAATAAAATTCCAAGATATATGTACAGAGAGAAATAAGGAACATATTTTTAATTTGTTAGATGTTATTTGCCCTAGTATTATGTGTTCGACCCTTGTAGAAATCGACCGTCTCTATGAAGATATACATGGAATTGAACGTGAAATTATAATAGGCGAGTGCCGTTTATTGGACGAGCAGAAACTGCGAAAACAAGCGGAAGCTGAAGCAACAGCCACTGCCGAACAATGTAAGAAATTAACAGAAGAAAATTCACACTGCATGAGCAAAATGAATCCTTGGAGAGCTCGTTAAGATTTCTCGAGAAACGTTCATCCGATGAACAGACGTCTCGGGGTAAAATGTCAAGTTACAAGAAATGCTCACTACGAAAATGAATCAAGATATACCTGCAATAATAAAGAGTTAAACCATAAACTTTCCGACAAACACAAAGTTCCGGGCCAGTGCACAGTATTTTGGACTGTGTGTGCAAAATGCGAGGAAGCGGGACACAGCACGGCGCAACATGCTGTGGCAACATCTAACTTTAAGTGTAAATCACGATTGCCACAATGAGGAGTATCATCACCCATATAATTGTATTGGCTTCTCGGAAATGTTTATGTTTGTTTGTTTATTGGTGTTTAACGGCCTATCAACAGCTAAGGTCATGTAAGGCCGGGCAAACAGGTTCAATCCCGTTTTAACCTGCTGCATTGGGGGAAAAATCCCAAAATCAGAACAGAATATTTACATCGAGAAAAAATATATTCAGCCCTGAAATTCGAATAACCTGACCTGGTGCCAGGTCCATACCACATCAAAGTCACTTGGCCCCTTCCCCTAAAATAAGAATACAAACAATCGTAAATCTCGCATAAGGGGTATAACCAGATTCAACTGTCGCATACAAAATGCCAAAGACGTATGTGAGGGCCAAACCAGGTCTCCAGTCGCAATTCCGGTAAGGAAGAACCCCGATCGTTAAATTACCCATCGCATTCTCCCACCTGCCACCCACCTCGGAAATGTTTAATGGCGGAGCAGCAGAGGAGTATTTAAACACCATAAAGACATTGCTCGAGCAATACAATAATGTGTAATTCATGTGGCAACAATGGTCATTTCTTGTTAGCATGTAGGACGTATTCACCAAATATATTTAGTGGATGGCCATGTTAAATTGATGTCAACCGAAAAAATATCATTCCATATGGCTTGGTACTTTTTTTCCAAAATTCGGAGACCGAATTTCACGGGGCCCGAAGGAGCTATTATAACAGCAATATTCATATTTCATATTATTACGTGTCAAACATTTCAGATGTCATTAATGGATTATGAAAACTGCCTGGTTGTATCAGATTGCTACAACAGATATGCCAGTTCTCTGCTTAAAGGCAATATTATAGACTGATAAACGTATTTAGATGAAAAACATCATATACTGTAAACATGGATAGCCGAGTGCAAAACATCAACTTCCGGTATTCAACATAAATGCAACGTGAAGCCGTGCGTGTTTGTAGAAAATAAAACATTATTGTATCAATTACAGAGTGTTGGTGCTATTGGACAATTAGTGACGGAAACCTTCCCATGTCCGAGTGATGACGTCAATATCCGTGGACCTACAGATGGCGACACGTGTGACGTCACAGGTTTACTCGTGCTAGCCGACGGCCGGCTGGCTACTACTGTCGGACTGGAACAATAAGAACATAAAGCTGTTTGATGACAACCATACACTGGTGTCCCACGTTCCACTACAATCTTATCCCAGTGACATTGCGGAGACAGCCGGCGGGGAGGTAGTTGTATGTATGCCACACAACAGCACCATCTAATTTGTGTCGGTGTCGGGCACCCTGACCCCCGGGCGGATCATCAAGACCGCAGTGCGATGCTGGAGTATGAACAGATGTGGCGACAACCTGGCGGCGGTAGATGATGAGTCATCACGACACATTGTGGAGAATGACATGAGGAGTAGGAAGGTGACAACTGTATGGACATGTCCTGATGGCTACCTCCTGTATATAAGGCACAACACCCATTGATCACGACAGACCGCGGCCGCGGGGTAACACGTGTGACCCGGGATGGCGTCGTGCTGGCCCGATACAAGAGAGACAACTTGGCGGTTCCATGCGGACTCACCGTCCACTCAGATGGAAGTATCTATGTCTGCGGCTGGAAGTCTGGCAACAGCCACCACATAACGGCGGATTGTACTCGTATTGAAGTTTTTGGGGACGGACGGTTATCGCAACCTTACAACATCGGTTACAACCAACACGACAATTCACTGTATGTATCTCAGGATGGTGGTAATGACTGTATAAAAATATTTCGGCTCGGGTATTAAAGGCACTGGGTCTCAAGATATACGTAGACATGGATGAACCAGATCAGGAAAACATGGGTTGATTGTAGATTTGTATCGTATTTTGTTATCCCAGTTATGCCTATAAGTCGTCTGGAAAAAAATCTGATTGTGAAAAATGGAATTTGTGAAAATAATATTTTTTTATAATGTTTATAATACTGAAAAAAATAACTAGCGTTTTCAACGCTATTTATTTTCCAGTATTATAAACATGTTTATTACAAATGTATTGTATTTAACCCTTAGACCGCTACTCACAACAATTGTCGTCTGCTGTTGCTTTTATATCTTGCCTTATTTCTCAATAAAAACATGGTTCGACAGCACTTTCCAATGGAAATGATTATGAAGTGCTGTCGAGGCATGTTGTAAATTATTCTAAAGTGCGGTCGAAACATGTTTTTGATAATAGAAATGGAAAGTGGAAAACAAACAGCAGACGACAAAATAGTCTTGACTTCATGACTGTCTTGATATAAAAGTAGCATTAAATTTACATATTTTTAAATTATTAAATAACTACTGGGTTATTTCAGTATGCATGTAAATAGTAGTTGTGAAATATTTTAAGCTTTTATTGTCCATATAAATAAACAAAAATTCGTGAATATATGAGAGAAAAAAAACAACAGGTTATTGAAATTAACAATATAATGCTGGCGTATGTTTGTAAATGTAAACTAGGGTTCAATCGAAGTGTTTGTACAGTTAGATGTTGTATATCTTATGTCATGAGCCTGGCTAATATACATTTAGCCCCCATCAAATATAAATCAATTTCTAGACAGAAACAAACAAAATTGGTTTTGACTGTGGAAAGAAAGAAAAACAAAACAAAAATATTAAATACCAGTTAATTGGTAAACATGGCTTCATTCCTTATTTTTCGAAGTGACAATGAGAAGTTCTCATGTCTTGCCTTTAAAGCTGTCAGATTTCGCTGGACATTTCATACCACGTTTTACACATCATTACGCTGACACTAAATTATAAACTTCGCCATATCTATACATCACGATGGGCCGAATCAGAAACTCCTACTCTGCTAAAGAGAATCAACATCATCAAGTATGCCGAAGCTCACGGGAACGGAGCTGCTGGTCATCAATACTCCGTTGGGGAATCAGATATCCGTGACTGGCGCTGCATCAAATCCAAGAAGGCTAACAGAGGCAAATTGGTGAAATATCCCGAGATCGACGGACAAGTATTCAACTGGGTGCACGGCCGCCGTCAACAGAGATGCCGTTTCTACAGTCGAGATTCGCCTACAGGCTCAGCTTATTGCCAGGAAACTACACCAACCTGCGTATAAGGGTTCAACAAACTGGTCATATGGATTTCTTAGCTGCCGTCACCTATCTATTCACCGACGAACCCACATCACCCAGAAACTTCCAGAGGACTATGAAGACCAACTACTACAATTCCAGAAATTCATCATCAAGCAGAGGAAACGACTTTAACCTATCACAGTTTGGCAATGCAGACCAGACGCCACTCACTTTTGACATGCCAAATTAAACCACGGTCGACGCGAAAGGGCCGAACAACATAACTATCCACGACACCGGAAATAATAACAGATTCATCATCATGTTGGCTGCACAGCTGACAGGGAGAAGCTACTGGAAGACGCTGTTGAAAGAAACAAAATGGCAGACCAATGTCATGTGTCAAGAGAAAGGCTGGATGAACGACTGGATTCAGAATGGAGAAAGCGACAATGCGGGATGCTGAAGAAGGGACTGCTCGTGCTCGATGCCTTCAGGTTCCACCAATCTGAATATATCCAGGAGCAACTTAAAGAGGATCACTGGACGACGCTGACCATGACTGTATTGTGCTTTCTATCTGCGGTGCGAACATTTCTCCATGGCCATGCCATATTCGCGGGGACTATAATTATGTGGTGCTCCGGTGATTTCCGGTATTATACATGGTATATATTTGCGCTCTTGTACACATGCATGTAAGTATTTGATTCTATTATTACACTGTGTTGTTACTGTCCCGTTACATGTATTTAATTGGCATCAATCAGACACGCATGACACCCAGGTAAGTCGATCGACGTGTCAAAGGTGCGAACAGATCACAATTGTTAGTGAGCTGCATTGAGCACAAAGCAATACTGCCTTATTCTTTCTTACTAGTACATGCAGTGATCGCTTCAACATGTCGGATCGGATATGAAGTCAAAATGGCTTACAACATGGAAAATTAAGCATCAAGATGCCTCCAAAACTGTGTCTACCAGATCCACGACAAATAGAAGACACTGACGAGACAAGGTGTTGACAAGGTCATTATGCCGTCTCGAAAACGACCAGAGTAATATGGCTTTTATACCCCCGAGACCCATTCCAAGATGGCACGTTACTGCACAGAATATGGACGGCAAAATATTTCACGGCACACAGTGATGACAGTGATGACAATATCCCTCCGCGGAAGATTAACAACACAATTGGTGAAACACTTGATGACATGGGTGAAGTATTATGTTTGTGGTTTACGGAAGTCACCCGCAAATATTTACCACTATATAGTATCCCGGCAGAATGACATCTATTCTTGAGCCACTCGACGTCTGCATCAACAAACAAATGAAGGTGATCCTACTCCAGAAGTGGAACGAATGGTAAGCCGGTAATCAGCATACTTTCACAGCAGGCGGCATCGGGCAAGATGTGCAAACCGTATCGTTTGTATCGTGGGAACAGAGCTGCTGGTCATCAATACTCTGGGAATTTCTATCCGTGACTGGCTCCGCATGAAATCCGGCTTAGATAACATGCTGAATTCCAAGAAGGCAAGCAGAGGGAAATTGGAGAAATATCCAGAGATCAAGGGACAAGTACTCAACTGGGTGCACAGCTGCCGATAACAGGGAATTGCCGTTTCTACCGTCGAGATACGCCTAAAGGCTCAGCTTATCGCCAGGAAACAACATCAACCTGCTTTTAAGGGTTCAGCAAACTGGTCGTATCGATTTCTTCACCGCCACCACCGATTCACTGACAAATCCACAATGCCCAGAAACTTCCAGAGGAATATGAGCACAAATACCACAATTCCAGAAATTCATCATCAGCCAGAAGACATTACATGACTTCGACCTATTACAGATCGGCAACACAGACCAGGCACAACTCACTTTCTACATGTCTGCTGAAACCACGGTCATCGCGAAGGGGGCGAAGAACGTAACAATCAACTCCACCGAAAATAAAAAGAACAGATTCACCGTCATGTTGGGCTGACGGGGGGGAAGCTGCCGCCATTTATTATATTCACACGGAAGACGCTGCCGAAAGGAACAAAATGGCCGACCAACGACCTCGCCGGGTGTCAAGAGAAAGGTTGGATGAACGACATTAGTGCGCGACTGGGTTCAGAATGTATGGGGTGGGATGCAACAAGGTGGGATGCATAAGAAGGGACTTTCGTCCTCGATGTCTGCAGGTGCCAAAATCAGAACATTTCAAGGAGCATCTTAAAGAGGACCACTAGACGACGCTCGCCATTATCCGGGGGGGGGGGGGGGGGGGGGGGGGGGGGGGGGGGGGGGGGGGGGGGGGGGGGGGGGGGGGGGGGGGGGGGGGGGGGGGGGGGGGGGGGGGGGGGGGGGGGGGGGGATAGCACACTTTCACGGCAGGTGGTAAGATACGGAAACCGAAAATACTACATGTGTGCCAGCGTGTGAAGGAAGCCTGGGAGGCGATTGATCCGACGATGATACAACACGCATTCGAGAAGTGCAGCATCAGAAACTACATGGACAGCATCAAATATGACATACTATGTGACACAGGCCTTACTACAAGACAGGCCGGGATCAGTGCAGAATCAGGAAACACCAGCAAGCGACTACTACGAGGAGACACCGAGATCAACACAAACTTACGGGTCGACATGACAGTGTGTATCACGAGAACAGAGCTGCTGGTCATCAATACTCTGTCGAGGAATCGTCTATCCGTGACTGGCTTCGCATGAATCCTACATAGAAAACATGCCGAAATTCAAGAAGGCCAACATAGGGAAATTGGCGATCGAGGCATTTGCACAGTCTGGTCAAAGCCAACAGTCAGTGTCATCTTCTCGGCGTTAACAGACAGATAGTAGAACTTGCTAAATGGCCAGTGAACAAAGCAGTCCACTGGCCATTGCACAGCGGCATCCTTGTTGTCATGTTTTTGTGTACTGTATTTCATTATGATTCGGCTGTTTTTCCTGCTGGGACTGGTATCTTCTTGGGGAATAGTTATTTGTGTTACATGTGATCTATTATGTATTTTATGGGCCTTTGCTCTCCCTTTTCGGACCAGATATCGTTGGTCGCAGAGTGCATATTTGTTCCACAATCACCACTGTATCATTTGTTTAATATTAAGTATTGATTGCGCTTGTTTATTATTTACATAGGATTATGGGTATTATTTGCATATCTTGTTCTTTATCTTAATATTAATTTAATAATATGTGATCGTTATTGACATATACTTGTATAAATTGTAGAATATTGACATGACAATCCATATGTCACACATTAGCTATATGCAGGTTAGCACTGGGCACTCCATACACAGTTGTACATAAATCTGTGATAATATATACACAAATAATGAAATTAATAACAATCTTGTTTAAGTGAATTCATTATACCAATTACGAGCACGTATGTGGTGGTGTTCACCAGAGATGTGGAACAGAAGAAATATGGAAATACACCTTTTGAACATGTATGTGTCAATACTTGTGTTAGCAGCTCATATCGCACCATTTATCCGATTGCTTGTATTAACAAGTTGTCAGAAGACAATGAAGCTCGCCAGTTGGCAGCCTTCACTAAAACTTGGCACAGTTGCATAAAAAAAACATGAATATTATATAACTCGACCTTGGTTGAAATATCAAGGCGTTTCAAGAAAGGAAACGTGTTATAAGACATTTACCGAAACGTTAAGTTGATGAATGTGCTATGGTTGTGACCTTGACCTCGGGGTAAGGGTTGGGTGGTGGGTCATGCATTTGTTACAGCATGATGGAGGGTCATCTGAGGTATGCATGTACGAAATAACAAGGTGTTCCATCAAAGGAAACAGAAGTTATAAGACATATACCCCAACGTTAAGTTTGTGAATGTGCTAAGTTTGTGACCTTGACCCTGGGGTAAGGGTTAGGTGGTGGGTCATGGATTTGCTACAGCATGATAGAGGGTCATCTGAGGAATGCATGTATGAAATATCAAGGCGTTCCATGAAAGGAAACAGATGTTATAAGAAATTAACCCAACGTTAAGTTTATGAATGTGCTAAGTTTGTGACCTTGACCTTGGGGTAAGGGTTGGGTGGTGGGTCATGGATTTGCTACAGCATGATAGAGGGTCATCTGAGGAATGCATGTATGAAATAACAAGGTGTTCCATGAAAGGAAACAGAAGTTATAAGACATTTACCCCAACGTTAAGTTTGTGGACGACGCTGACGCCGACGACGCCGGGGGTATGCCATAAGCTCTTCTGCACTTCGTGCGGGCGAGCTAAAAATGAGAAGTCGGTAGCTCCAGGGCGGCCCTGGCAGCACTATCTGCCCTGCCATTGCTCTTGATACCAGTATGACTGGGGAGTCAACATAAACTGGATTGGTCAGTAAGCGAGGCTTACGGAATACCCCCGCGTGGGCCCAGGTACCCCGCAAATATATAAAAATGTCCAATTGTGTGGGCTTGTGACCTTGACTCTGTGCTTAGCGGAGCGGCATGAACGTGAATTTGTCACAGGGTGGTAGAGGTCCATTGGAGCAATGCGTGTGTGAAATGTGAAGCGGATCCGAGCAAGGAAATAGAAGTTATAACCGATTGCTCTGATGTTAAGTTTTGTAAAGAGACTAACTATGTGACCTTGACCTCGAGATCAGCGGTAATTTGTCACAGCATGATAGTAGAGCATTAGAGTAATGCATGCATGAAATATTAAGAATTTTTGATGAAATAAATAGAAGTTATAACATCTTTCTCTGATGTTAAGTTTTATAAAGACTAATTATGTGACCTTGACATTGGGATCAGCGGGGATTGGACGGTCGTAGATTTGTTACAGCATGACAGTACAACCTTAGAGGAATGCACGAGTGAAATATTAAGAATTTTCAATGAAGGAAATAGAAGTTATAACTTATTTCTCTGATGTTAAGTTTTGTAAAGAGACCCAAGTATTTGACATTGACCTTGGGATCAGCGGGGGTCGGACGGTCGTGGATTTGGCACAGCATGGTAGTAGATCCTTACAGGAATGCATGGTGTCAAATATTAAGCATTTTAGATGAAGGAAATAGAGGTTATAACAATATTTATCTGATGTTAAGTTTTGTACATCGACTAAGTATGTGACCTTGACCTTGGGATCAGCGGGGGTTGGACGGTCGTGGATTTGGCACAGAATGGTAGAAGAGCCTTACAGGAATGCATGTGTGAAATATTAAGCATTTTAGATGAAGGAAATAGAAATTATAACAATATTTATCTGATGTTAAGTTTACGGACGCACGGACGCACGGACAACGTGACTCCAGTATACCCCCCCCCCCCACCCCCACAACTCGTTGCGGGTGTATAAATAATGTCCTTGCCAGACGAAAGTAAAATATGGTGTAGCTACTTGATTTATCGGATAAGTGGATGTTCCAGCTTCATGTTGTACAAAGCTTGCAGTGAAGATAATGAATCGGAAAATAAAATGAATTGCTTTCTCCAAGATATTTTCACAGTAGAGCAGAGGCACAGTCAGTTGGAACGTGAAGCACTGAGCATTACAACAGCTATTGAACATTTTCATTTGTGTTTGTTTGGACAGTCATTCACATTAATCACAGATTAACGACGTATGACTACATGTCGCGACATCCAGACACATATGAGAACAAACATTCGATAGCCGACGAGTACGTAAGCTATATCGCGCAGAACGCCGTTCCAAAATCCATGACTACGACAGAAATTGAAATGTCACACAGACGGACGAAACTTTGCAGAAAGTAATCAAATCTGTGAAGTCCAACACTTGGGAAAGAAAAAAATGGACTTAACTCCCTCAAAGTGTATTGAAGTTTACCCAGATCACAATTAAGTCGCCATGTCAGATGAGGAATCGACAAACTTCTCAAGGGTTATCTCCCTTGTAATTACAATTGGCATCGACGTATTACAAAAGATATTCCGGAACCAGATTCCGCAGAAATATAAAGATCTTGACCAGTTCTTAAGAGATAAACTGTGAACATTGGATGACCTGAAAAGGCAACGTGTTTTGACGCAGCTTCAGTATGACCTGGTTACGGCTCGGGATCCTGATGAGAGACAATTCAACGTCTCATTGCTGGTTATTCTCCTCGGAAACATCTGCAGTATCGGGGAACCTGTTCAGGGCTGGAACGATGTGCCTCCAGATGACAATGATATTTCCATAGCGGCTGATATTCTTCGTCTAAAAGATGTTAGAAAACGTACAATCGCCCATAAGCTGGTGGCACGCTTAGCAACCACATAATTTGAAGACATCCGGAAGGCTGTGGAGACTACGACAGAGTAAGATCACTTGCCTCTCATATCCATGACATAAATACTGTTTTGCGCATGTATCAACTCCATGGCACCACTCACAACCGTCTTCATATACTCTAATGTTGCACGAATCTTCTGGTCCTTAGATTGGGCCCTTCCTCTGACATGTGCGTGTATATCGGTGGTAGGAGTAACCATACTCTTCATCTCCTATCTCAGCCTGGCCACTTCGTCCCGAAGGCTAGATACACTCGTCTGTATGCCTTCATCACGATATCGAACATCATCAGTGAAATTCCGGTCTTGCTCACATTGGACACTGACCTGATCCTGAAGGTTTGATAAAGAACTCTGCTGAGATGCGTATGAAGCCGACAATTGTGTTAGCTAACCCTGTAAACTATGGACTTCTTCACAGTACCACTTCATAAATGCGTCCCGCGCATGGTGTTCTGACTGCGTAGTTGGATCTAGTGGCCGCGTTTTCTCATTGGATATATGTTTAGTTACAACATCCTTTGCATCATCATCCTCATTATCATTATTTACGATTGCCATATGGTCTTAAGATATCACAACTCCTGCGTCAATATAAAAGTGGCCAGTGCCAATGGCTAATGCTTCCATATCATTGGTTCTCGCAGAAAACTAATAGGCTCAGATTGAACATGAATACTGAGGCTTGTTACTTGGTCGGAAACGGTTTCGTTATGTGTACGGACTGACTGTTCAAGTGGAGTAAGATCAATTGCCTCTCATATCCATGACACAAATACTCTATTCAGGTCGTCACATATTACAGTATATTTTATTGCTGCTGAAGCAATACGGCCTGTCATTGAAACACGTTTCTGGCAAAAACAAAATAGTTACTGATACGCTATCCCACGAGTCAGTAACAGACACATATTCTAACTTTATTAATGGTATGAATTTACAGGTATATGTAGTATTCGCGAACCAGTCAGTGCAATGGAATGGAATGGAATGGAATGGTGCTTAACGGCCCATCAACACAAAAGAGTATCATTTAGGGCCAAGCAATGTAAATGAAGAATAAAAATAATAGTAAAATAGTATGCTAGATGTGATTAAGGTAAAAATATTAATATGATGAACAATATAAAAGATAAACGTGTATAGAATTATAAAATTAGAGAAATGAGAGACATGTATACAATGATAAAATTAAATTTTCCGATACAAGTTAGTTTCATGTAGAAAGTGAAGCAAACCTTCAATGTTCTCCACCTGGAATAGCTCCGCAAGTGAAGTAACATTGAAGTGTTTGCCTCGAATATCGGCAAAATCGATACAGTCCAGTAGGATGTGTTGCACGGTAAATGCGCTGTGGCATGGAATACACCATGGACGCGGCTCACCTTTGAGCATATACGAATGCGTTAGTCGTGTATGTCCAATGCGCAATCGACTAAGGACAACTTCATCCCGGCGTACATGTCTGTAGCCAGGAGTCCATTCGCCCAGAGTCGGTTTCACAGCATGAAGATGAATCGGAGATGAATGAGTTGATGGATGATTTAAAATCATGATAGCAAACAGGAAAATGAGAAGTTGGTAGATCCAGGGCGGCCTTGGCAGCACTATCTGCCCTGTCATTGCCCTTGATGCCAGTATGACTGGGTAGCCAACAAAAAATAATGTCCTTGCCAGAGGAAAGTAAAATATGGTGTAGCTCCATGATTTGGCGGATAAGTGGATGTTCAAGCTTCATGTTGTACAAAGCTTGTAGTGAAGATAATGAATCGGAAAATAAAATGAATTGCTTTCTCCAAGATATTTTCGCGAAATCAAGAGCAAGTAAAATCGCCCTCAATTCCGCAGAAAATATCGAAGATTTGTCTGGGAGTCTGGATTGAAGATCTCCCTCGGGGACAGCGGCAGCAGATGCTACCCGGTCCCCGATCTTTGAGCCATCAGTAAAAAGCGGAGTGTATGTATTGTATCTGTCTTTAACCTCAAGAAAAAGTGATTTAAAAATGGATGGATCAGTTGTTGCTTTCGTGTGCCGACTAAGATCGAAGATCACCTTGGGCTGCTCCAACTGCCACGGTGGAGTATCTGGAACAGCGTATTTGGCAATGTGATCCAGATCCAAGCCAGCATCGTGTATCAAAGGATCCATTCTCTTGCCGAATGGTGGCTTGAAGCTTGGTTTCTTATCAAATACAACATCTGTAGTTCGATGAAAGACAGTGTTATAAGCTCGATTAGATGGATTGGAATGTAGTTTAGTGGCGTATTGCAAAGATAATATGCTGCGTCTGTCGTGGAGAGAAGGTTCATTTGCTTCGGCATATAAGCTTTGTGCGTTAGACGTACGGAATGCACCCAGGCAGTCGTAAGCCTTGGTGATGTATTGGATCGAGCGTCCGAAGATCGGATTTACTGGCAGACCCATATACAGTGCATCCGTAGTCTAGTTTTGAGCGAACATGTGCGATGTAAAGGCGGTGCAGCACCTTTCGGTCTGCACCCCAGTCATGATTTGCTACCACTCGCATTAAGTTGAGTGCTTTCTGGCATTTAGCTTTCAAGTATCGTAAATGGGGTTTAAAAGTGAGTTTAGGATCAAAGATATGACCAAGAAATTTCTGCTCCCGAACAACTGGGATGGGATGTGTTCCCAGTTTAAGTTCGGGATCAGGGTGAAGACCGCGTCTTTTGCAAAAATGCATGCAGTTAGTTTTAGATTTCGAAAACTTAAAGCCGTTTTCTGTGGTCCACTTGTTTATTCTATTGAGGCTCAGTTGTAATTGGCGCTCAATAGTATGCATGTTCTTTGATTTGTAACATATTAAAAAATCATCGACATATGAAGAACAGTCAACACCTGGTTACATGCATTTTACAATATTATTCAGTTTAATGCTAAAAAGGGTAACAGACAATATACTTCCCTGCGGTACACCCATTTCCTGTTCATGGGGATCAGAAAGGGTTGTACCGACTCGGACTTGGAATTGTCTGTCTTTCAAAAAATTAGAAATAAAATCAGGGAGATGACCCTTCAGACCGAGGTCATGAAGGTCTTTCATAATCCCATACTTCCACGTCGTGTCATATGCCTTTTCTAGGTCGAGAAATATGGCAACTATATGCTCATTGTTAACAAACCCGTCTCGAATGAATGCTTCGAGTCTAATCAGATTATCGGCAGTGCTTCTCTGGCGACGGAATCCAGATTGATACTCAGATATCAGTCCATTGGATTCCAGAAACCAGACAAGCCTGTCGTTAATCATTCGTTCCATGGTTTTACAGACGCAGCTAGTAAGTGCGATGGGACGGTAACTTGATGGGTCGGTGTGATCCTTGCCCGGTTTGGGAACAGGTATGATTGTAGCTTCCCGCCATGAAGGCGGAAAGACGCCTTGTTCCCAAATGGTATTAAATATTTCAAGGAGGTTGTCTAAAGAGTGTTCAGGTAAATGTTTAAGCAGTTGGTAGTGGATATCATCAGGGCCTGCAGATGTATCATGTGCTTTCTCGAGGAAGCTTTTAATTCCTCATAGAGAAAGGAGCGTTGTAATGTTCTGAATTGTCTGAATTAAAATTAAGTTTAGTTTTCTCTTGCTCAGATTTCACCTTCAAGAACTCCTCAGAATAGTTATTACATGAGGAGTTCTTGGAGAAGGTATCTGCTAATGTGTTTGAAATGTCCGTTTTGGAAGATACTTTATGTCCTGCTTTGTTGAGGTGATTGATAGAAGTTGATTTACCTTTACCGTTTATTTTACGAATCATGTCCCATGTTGTTTTCATTTTAGATCGCGAATTCAACTTGGAGACAAAAGATCTCCAAGTCTTTCTCTTGCTAGCTTTAATTGTGCGTCGAGCTTTCGCTCTAACAATTATATGAGCATTTAAATTATCTGCTGTTGCGTTATTATTAATTTGACGAATAGACTGCTTACGAGCAGTCATTGCCACTTTGCATTCTTCGTCAAACCATGGTTTATTGACACGTTTGGGCTTTGCCGAGGTTTTTGGTATTGTCTTTTCTGCAATATCGTGTAAAAGGGAAACGTAGTATTCTAGTGGATCTTCCGCATCTCGAAAGCGATCAAAATCTAGTTCAATCATGCACATATTGCGAAATGTGTCCCAATCGGCTTTATGTAATTTCCACCTCTGGACTCTGTCAGTGGATGGTGGTCCATTACTCTGCAAGAAGACAGGAAAGTGGTTACTCGTAAAGTCTAAATACAGAGAAGGATGACACAGAGTTAAATCCAGAGAGGAATATGAACCGGTTGCGGGATGTAAATATGTGCTCGATTTATCATTACAAATGCTGAGATTGTGATCGGAAAGAAAATTTTCCCCCTTTTTGTTTGTGTCTTTACAACCCCAAAGCATGTTATGTCAGTTAAAATCGCCAAGGAGAATGAAAGGCAAAGGGAGCTGAGAGACAAGATTATCTAGTTTTGATTTTAACAGGACTGCAGATGGTGGAATGTAGATAGAACATAACGTAATAGTCTTGTGCATCGTAACACTAACGGCCACAGCCTGAAGATTAGTGCCAAGATTCACGAGACTATGTGGGGTGCTCAAATTAACGAGGATTGACTCCACCAGATGCGCGTTCAGCGTTATCTGAACACTTACTGTATAATGCATGTGATTTAAAAGAAAATGTATCGTCAACTTTCAGGAATGTTTCCTGAAGACAAACAGCAATGGGGTTGTGTTCAGTTAATAAAATTGTTAATTCATCACGATTTGCTTTAATTCCTCGACAGTTCCATTGGATAATAGTATCCATGTTTTATGTAGGTGGAAGTATGGGTTTGCGGGGTGGAACAGGTTTGGCAGTTGGAGTGTCAGAAGACTCTTCAGTCTCCATCGAGTCCAACGACTCAAACCTGTTCTTCAGTGGAATGGGGCCGTCTGTCCCCTTCTGCGATCCAGGGTCATCAGACCCTTTCTGCGATCCAGGGTCATCAGACCCTTTCCTGGGCGGTTTTGTAGGGATCCTCTCCATGGCCGTGGGCCTACCCCTGAGTGGTAGTGGAGAGGCCGACCTGTCATCCGGCCCTTGCAAAGTCGATACAGTCCAGTAGGATGTGTTTCACGGTAAATGAGCTGTGGCATGGAATACACCATGGACGCGGCTCACCTTTGAGCATATACGAATGCGTGAGCAGATCCCACAGGGTCTGCATTGTATCGGAGATGAATGAGTTGATGGATGATTTAAAATCATGATAGCAAACAGGAAAATGAGAAGTCGGTAGCTCCAGGGCGGCCCTGGTAGCACTATCTGCCCTGCCATTGCCCTTGATACCAGTATGACTGGAGAGCCAACACAAAATAATGTCCTTGCCAGACGAAGTAAAATATGGTGTAGCTCCATGATTTGGCGGATAAGTGGATGTTCAAGCTTCATGTTGTACAAAGCTTGCAGTGAAGATAATGAATCGGAAAATAAAATGAACTGCTTTCTCCAAAGATATTTTCGCAAAATCAAGAGCAAGTAAAATTGCCCTCAATTCCGCAGAAAATATCGAAGATTTGTGTCGGAGTGTGGATTGATGATCTCCCTCGGGGACAGCGGCTGCAGCAGCTGCTACCCGGTCCCCGTCCTTTGAGCCATCAGTGAAAAAGTGGTCATGTTTCTCAGATATACATAGAACGTGCCGAAACAGAATCGAAAACAAAATAGCTTACTTGTTGATTTGTATCGTATTTCTGAACCGAATCGTACATACAAGTCGACTATAAAAATGGGCATGGAATGGTGCGTAACGGCCCACCAACACAAAATAGTGTCGTTTAGGGCCAAGCAATTTAGATGAAGAAGTACAATAGTATGTTAGATGTGGTAGGCAATCATATGATCTGGGTAAAACTATTAATATGATGGACAATATAAATGAACAACATGTATAGAATTATAAAATTATAGAAATGAGAAACATGTATACAATGATAAAAATCAGTTCTTCCGATACAATCTGGTTTCATGGAGAAAGCTAAGCAAACCTTCAATGTTCTCCACAGGGAATAAATCGCCAAGTGAAGAATGGAATGGTGCTTAACGGCCCATCAGAACAAAAGAGTATCATTTAGGGTCAAGCAATGTAGATGAAGAATAACTAGACTTGTCAGAGACAACGAAGCAGCCTTCACTCAAACTTGGCATAGTTGCATAAAAAAACATGAATAACTTGACCTTGGGTTAAGGGGCGTGCGGTGGACCTTGACATTAGGGTCAGTGGTGCAAGGTGGGTCGTTGCTATAGCATAATATAGCATATTAAGATGAATGCATGTATGAAATATCAATGCGCTCCCTGAAAACAGAAGTAAAACAAAATTTAACCCAGCGTTACGTTTATGAACGCACTAAGTTGGTGATTTTCTACAGCATGATAGCTATGCACATGAGGAATGCATGTATGAATGTGCTAAGTTTGTGACCTTGACCTTGGGAAAAGGGGTGGGGGTCATGGATTTGCTGTAGCACAATAGAGGATCATCAGTCAGATGAATGCATGTATGAAATATCAAAGAGTTCCCTGTAAAGAAACAGAAGTTGCACAACATTTACCCCAACGTTAAGTTGATGAACATGCTAAGTTTGTGACCTTGACCCTGGTGTAAGGGTTGGGTGGTGGGTCATGGATTTGCTACAACATGATAGAGGGTCATCTGAGGAATGGATGTATGAAATAACAAGGTGTTCCATGAAAGGAAACAGAAGTTATAAGAATGGAATGGAATGGAATGGTGCTTAACGGCCCATCAACACAAAAGAGTATCATTTAGGGCCAAGCAATGTAGATGAAGAATAAAAATAATAGTAAAATAGTATGCAATATGTGATTAGGGTAAAAATATTAATATGATGAACAATATATATATAGAAATATAAAACGTGTATAGAAATATAAAATTATAGAAATATGAGACATGTATGCAATGATAAAATTAAATCTTCCGATACAAGTTAGTTTCATGGAGAAAGCGAAGCAAACCTTCAATGTTCTCCACCTGGAATAGCTCCGCAAGTGAAGTAACATTGAAGTGTTTGCCTCGAATATCGGCAAAATCGATACAGTCCAGTAGGATGTGTTGCGCGGTAAATGCGCTGTGACATGGAATACACCATGGACGCGGCTCACCTTTGAGCATATACAAATGCATTAGTCGTGCATGTCCAATGCGCAATCGATTAAGGACAACTTCATCCCAGCGTACATGTCTGTTGCCAGGAGTCCATTCGCCCAGAGTCGGTTTCACAGCATGAAGTTTATTAACTCTGAATAGATCCCACTGCATCTGCATTGTATTGGAGATGAATGAGTTGATGGATGATTTAAAATCATGATAGCAAACAGGAAAATGAGAAGTTGGTAGATCCAGGGCGGCCTTGGCAGCACTATCTGACCTGTCATTGCCCTTGATGCCAGTATGACTGGGTAGCCAACAACAAATAATGTCCTTGACAGACGAAAGTAAAATATGGTGTAGCTCCATGATTTGGCGGATAAGTGGATGTTCAAGCTTCATGTTGTACAAAGCTTGTAGTGAAGATAATGAATCGGAAAATAAAATGAATTGCTTTCTCCAAGATATTTTCGCGAAATCAAGAGCAAGTAAAATCGCCCTCAATTCCGCAGAAAATAACGAAGATTTGTCTGGGAGTCTGGATTGAAGATCTCCCTCGGGGACAGCGGCAGCAGATGCTACCCGGTCCCCGGCCTTTGAGCAATCAGTAAAAAGCGGAGTGTATGTATTGTATCTGTCTTTAACCTCAAGAAAAAGTGATTTAAAAATGGATGGATCAGTTGTTGCTTTCGTGTGCCGACTAAGATCGAAGATCACCTTGGACTGCTCCAACTGCCACGGTGGAGTATCTGAAACAGCGTATTTGGCAATGTGATCCAGATCCAAGCCAGAATCATGTATCAAAGGATCCATTCTCTTGCCGAATGGTGGCTTGAAGCTTGGTTTCTTATCGAATACAGCATCTGTAGTTCGATGAAAGACAATAAGCTGGATTAGATGGATTGGAATGTAGTTTAGTGGCGTATTGCAAAGATAATTTGATGCGTCTGTCGTGGAGAGAAGGCTCATTTGCTTCGGCATATAAGCTCTGTGCGTTAGACGTATGGAATGCACCCAGGCAGAGTCTTAAGCCTTGGTGATGTATTGGATCGAGCGTCCGAAGATCGGATTTACTGGCAGACCCATATACAGTGCATCCATAGTCTAGTTTTGAGCGAACATGTGCGATGTAATGGCGGTGCAGCACCTTTCGATCTGCACCCTAGTCATGATTTGCTACCACTCGCTTGAGTGCTTTCTGGCATTTAGCTTTCAAGTATCGTAAATGAGGTTTAAAAATGAGGTTTAAAAGTGAGTTTAGGATCAAAGATAAGACCAATAAATTTCTGCTCCCGAACAACTGGGATGGGATGTGATCCCAGTTTAAGTTCGGGATCAGGGTGAAGACCGCGTCTTTTGCAAAAATGCATGCAGTTAGTTTTAGATTTCGAAAACTTAAAGCCGTTTTCTGTGGCCCACTTGTTAATTCTATTGAGGCTCAGTTGTAATTGGAGCTCAATAGTTTGCATGTTCTTTGATTTGTAACATATTAAAAAATCATCGACATATAAAGAACAGTCAACACCTGGTTGCAGGCATTTTACAATATTATTCAGTTTAATGTTAAAAAGGGTAACAGACAATATACTAATCTGCGGTACACCCATTTCCTGTTCATGGGGATCAGAAAGGGTTGTACCGACTCGGACTTGGAATTGTCTGTCTTTCAAAAAATTAGAAATAAAATCAGGGAGATGACCCTTCAGATCGAGGTCATGAAGGTCCTTCATACTTCCACGTCGTGTCATATGCTTTTGTTCTAGGTAATAAATACGGCAACTATATGCTCATTGTTAACAAACCCGTCACGAATGAATGCCTCGAGTCTAATCAGATTATCGGCAGTGCTTCTCTGGCGACGAAATCCAGACTGATACTCAGATATCTGATACGCAGTCCATTGGATTCTAGAAACCAGACAAGTCTGTCATTAATCATTAGTTCCATAGTTTTACAGACGCAGGTAGTAAGTGCGATGGGACGATAACTTGATGGGTCGGTGTGATCCTTTCCCGGTTTGGGCCAGCCTGTGCGAATGAAGTCTGATCAGGGTCTGCGCTGTTCCCAAACGAATATCTATGTCTACTTTGGTCCGGTGTTTCTCAACCAGACCGAGTCGGATCAGTTTGTGCATTTGCACAGTCTGATCTGGATCCACACCGTTTGTGAACATTGGAATATGATGCATAAGTATTCACTCCGGATCTATGCTGTTAGGATTACGTTTGTAGAACAGACAAATTTATGATTAGGTTATTGACCCCGATATGTCCTTCGGAGTCCGTGCGACCCGTAATACCCTTTGGTTAAACCCAAACCACTCATTTATCACAGCCAAATTGCTGTTTGAACCAATTGATGGAAATGGTGTCTGTAATCCCATTCGGGGAGATAAATATAGATCTATTAGAATAATAAATGTTTATTGTATCTGCACCTGTAGATTTTCCATCGGTTGGTAAACTGAGCAAGGAGTGATTTAGGAATAGCCATTTTCCCTTGTTCGAGCTCGAGTATATACTCACTTGTCTGCTTTTACTCTGCTTGCTTTATGTGCGGATACCGGAGGTTTCGGTAAATTACCAGCTCGGTAAATTGATATTATAGTGTGAATGGTTCGGAGGTTTCGGTAAAATGATACAAATATCGATACAACTAGAGTGATATGGTTTGGATCGAAATCTGGTAGTACTAATACACAATTATGCTGGGACCAAGATACCTTTTACATTGCTAGGCGTACGTTTTTCAACCGATCTCAGCAGACTTATTGATCTAAATTACACCGCTAAGATTCAAGAAATAAGGGCTCTACGATATCTAAAGTGAACCATCTATTTTTAAGCTTACCAAGTCCTAACGAGAATGTAATCAAACAACTAAATAAACTATTTTTCAATTATCTATGGAATGGTCCCATGGATCAAACGTGATGTTGTTATTCAACCGTACCAACTTGGTGGGCTGAAAATGCTCGATGTCAAATCTTTTATATCGACAATGAAAGTATCGTGGATAAGAAGAATTTCAAATAAAGATTAGATCTGCACCTACAGGTTTGCCCTTTTTTTAAAAAAATTATGAAAAATGGACCGAATTATATTTATAGAAATATACATAGAATAAATAATGCCTTTTGGAAAGACGTTTATAAATTTTACGCTGATTTTTCGAACATACTTTCGAGGAATTCATTGCACAACTTATATGTTACAATAAAAAATTCCAGGTCGGAGACCAACCGATTGCTGACCAACGGTTTCACTCTTAATAACATATCGTTGGTACGGGACTTGCTTAAACCCTATTGATTGTTGTTATTGCAAGAAGAATTTACTGATAAATACAATATGTTAAACATAAACTTTATATATTTTAATGGCATAATATCGATTAGGATCCATATCGATTAGTGGTGTATATATGGCCTTCGTTGCTGGTTGAACAGCCTGTCCACTTTCTCTGCAGAGCTTCGTATTGAAACCAGCGAACTCTGGTACATTCTGGTCAGATGAGCATGCAATTGCCTTCAGGAACGAGAAATCCAAATCGCGAGTTCTTGCAAGCTGTACCAACTGGTGGGCCAATATGCAGAGAGGTAATACGCTGCGCTTTGCTTCACTGGTTGGCATCGCGGGCTTCTTAGGGCCTATGTATCGTTCAACCGGAACATCTTCAGCTATAGGTATTTTCATCTCGTCACGGGTCACTCGCCTGATGGTAGATTCTTCATGGCGTGTAAATTGTGTCGTGTCATCCTTAGCGGTTAGAAGCACTGCAAGGGAATGGGTAGATACAAGTCCGTTCTGCGAAGAAATGTTGGCATCAAAATTATCCGCAACAACTTGAACAAGGCCACTGCTTGCATTTGCAACCCCACTTGTTCGCGAATGAATAGCTGCTGCCCTTGCCGCTGATGTCTTGAACCTGTTTACTTCATCGTAAGAACAAGTCACACCATAGTCATACATATGCTTTATGAGACTTTTACGGCTGACTAGTACGCCCAGTGCTACTTGAAGTGGGGTCGGTCGTTTGGTGATAGCATTAGTTAAAATGGTTTCCTATAAGAGCTCCCGGAAGTGAATGGTTTAGTTTCTCAGAAATTTTGGACAGTAATGAGTGTAGAGTGGGACTCACAGACTCGAGCGCAATATCAATGTTCATTCTAGTTTGGTAAGTGTTACATTCGGATGATAACTGTTTAGATTCTTCAGAAATCGTCTTGGTGAGTCCTTGTAGTGACACGTCTGAGGTGTCGTCTTCATCTGAGGCTATTAAATTGATCACCGTAGATGCTTTATTGCGAAACAGTATCAAACTTGCGAAGACAGCTCCAGACAGAATCAAAATATCGGAACCAAGTAGATCGGATAACTTGGACAATAATGTACGACGAGAACAGAGCTCGCCACCATGCTCTTTGTATAACTTATGCACTTCTACTGAATTTCAGATGTGTAACATGTCACGTTTCATAGACGTAATTGTAGACATTATTGCGGGTTCAACTTCATTAATATGCTCCGAAGATTGCGCTGCGGTCGAGACAGATCGAGCTGACATGAAAGATTTTCTACAATCGTCATGATATCTCGCGTCTGCAGCATGCAAATCACTAATTGCACCGATTACGCGTGCCTTAACCTGAAGCCCGTGTTCATCTTGGCGGGATTTGCATTTATCGAGAATCGCGTCCTTGGAATGTTTGTTGTTCACCACGGCCAGTCGTTCGACACAACACAGTCCGTCTCCATCGAGTAGGATTCTTTCTGTCATAGTCCATTAAACAGTTTTCGCCACAAAATAAACAGTGTAGTTTAAAGTCAAAATGTTTTGTTTCGAACCTGCGCAATCGCTTGCTTAACGGCGCGTTTTCATAATTACTAGAATCAGCACTCAAACGTTTCAAATATCTGTTTATGTGCGAACGTGATGTGTACGACGAAACACAGTTCTTAATGGTATTTCAGTTCGCCTGCATTTGATCTTTCAAACGCTTTGTGTTTGCCGTCTTGTCGGGCTTTGCTCGCCTCAATTATGCTTCGTACCCGATCCGGGCCTGCAGTAATTAACGGTTTCCCAGCCTGCGTATCACCACAATCGAAGATACAGTCATCCATAATGGAACATAAATCTGAAAGGCAAATATACATGTGTTCAGAACACGTTACAACTTTTTGAGCACACACTGTATATTTTAAATTGAAATAATTAGTGATGATGTAAAGCTACCCCAATTGGATCGCCGCACATTCGGGAATGTATGTTTGCTTTGCACGCACTGATCGTGGTTGGTGTTTTAAATTATTGGTTACCTTATAATATTGACACCTTAGCCGGTGCTATAGACCGTATTAACCCCCCACTCCCCGCCCGAAAGTCAAAAACAATTCCAATTCAACACATCCGAATAATTCTGCGAGGGGAGGTGGGCTATATACTGATTTTTATGTTTTTTTCCAGGATATTTGTGTTGGAGGTAGAACATTGAATGTTATTGGTTGTAAACAACGTTGAAATCAGCAACAAATAGCAATAGTGCAGCTCAAACGGTCACAACAACGTGGCGAAAACACTAGTGTATGTACATTAAGCATTATTACCTTTCTTGTTACCCTCTTCCATCATGTAGGTGGCCGGATATGCAGCGTACATGTGTCTGTAAACTGGAAATCGGTAAACGCGTAGCAAGCTTCTGCTAAAACAAATGGCGCGTTGTCGCACTAAGGGAAGTAACTAAGCGATGGAGTGCCGCTTCCGATATCGGTTTTCTTTTCCCGGAGGAAACCGCAAATGTCCGTAAATATAGGGAATATAGGAATTAGGCGGCCATCTTGGATTTAACCAATAGAGGCAATACCATATTTACCTCATACACGTTCTCAAACATTGTTATGTGCCGGGCACCATGAATATATTATATTAAAACACTCAAAATGGTCGATGGATGTCAAGGATAGGAGATTGTTAAATTGTTTCTTGATATTGATAATATTTATTTTTGGCAGCCATCTTGAATTACATAAATGTTACAATGTTAATTTAACTCGGGAACACTTTCTCAATCTAGTCAACGGGTAAAAAAAACGAAACATAGCGACCTAGAGGTCAGAAAAATAGCACTTATATGAAATATACGGAAATTCGGTGGCCATCTTGGATTTACGCAAATTATTCAAAATGCTCAAGGAGTGGCACCCGACGGAATATTAAATAGTATTGGTTGGTAATCACGAAAATGCAATAAAACTTCGTGCGGACGCTAATGCACGGTCATCCAATAATTGACGCCCGGACTAATTGTAATGTTTATGTTGTATTGTTGCAGGCGTCGGGCCTACTACATATTGTCATATACTAGATAAAGTGATAGAAGCTAAATGTCGTTGTCTTCATGACCCACCCCCTCCAATAGTATTTTCTAACCTGGCTATGGCCGGGGAGATACTATTACATTTGCGCGAGACGCTTCTTGCTTCTTGCTTCTTTTAAATGCTAGCGGTGTTAACTAGTGCCAGCGAATAAAACGACGCGTTCCGTAACGTAAACGTGTAGTTGAATGGACAAAATGGACACATACAGCCTGAAGGCTTTGCAGATTGAAGATAGCCAGGCGCGGATCCAAGGGGGGGGGGGGGGGAAGAATACTCGAATAGTTGCATGACTTTTTTCGTGGCCTAGGTGTGTGTCAGGGAATCGCATCTGCGGCGATGTGGCATCTAAAGATTTCCTGGGGCAGGACCCCCAGACCCCCCTACTTTACGATTTCGCGTTCGCGGCGGAGGTCGGCTATGCCGACTTGTAATTACCCCCTGCAATTATTTCTGTATCCGCGCCTGATAGCGTCCTTACCAAGTCAATTATCCACAGGTTTTAAATTATAGAATACATAAAACAGCAGCACATGTTTGTCGGCTGCTCCTAATGTAGAACAGTAATATCCGCCATAATTATATTAGGCTTGATGCTTGCTGGATGCTCCTAATGTAGAACAGTAATATCCGCCATAATTATATTAGGCTTGATGCTTGCTGATGCCCTTCTAAGTTCTATCCGTCTTATTACAATTATATGCACAGGCAATGTTGAATATCCCCCACCCATTTGAATTCATGTACAGGGCTGTACAAATCGGCACGCCCGACGCCCGGGACAAGTCGGTTTTGGTCTCGGACAAGTGGCTCTATGCTGAAAGTTAGTCCCGGGCAAGTCACTATTTTCCGTTGAAACGTCCCGCCACAAGCCTGTTTTCTTCACTAGACTAATCCTAAATTGTAACATTTCATCGATCGATAACGCCTCGGGCGTGTGTCGGCTTCCCTGTGACGATACACACTTACACAGAAGCTGCTATACTGTGTATATAGCAAGAAAAGTGATATACTAGCTGTGACCCTGATCAGATTAATTTATTCGAATTTGAAAGAATAATCCCACCGACAATTCCGCATGAACTCTGAATTTTGTGTCAACTTTTCAACACAATTTACGGAAAATATTTTCGAAATCAATATCGTTATATATGGCGACAGATCTGCGTATGATTCAGAGTTTTTATGCCACCGGGTTTTGAAGAAACGGGTGGCATATAGTGTTTGGACCGTCCGTCTGTCTGTCTGTCTGTCTGTCACACTTTTCGGTTAACCAATTTGTCACAGTTTCTCAAATATGCTGCAGGTGGCATCCGCGTTCGACAGACGCATTTCTTGTTTTTTAATCCATTCCTTTCGGAATACTACGGAAGCCGATAAGGGTCACCAAGTCAAAAATATATTATCTCGTAATTACGACATCATCTCGTAATTACGAGATAATATTATCTCGTAATTACGACATCATCTCGTAATTACGAGATAATATTATGTCGTAATTACGACATCATCTCGTAATTACGAGATAATATTATCTCGTAATTACGAGATGATGTCGTAATTACGAGATAAAATTATGTCGTAATTACGACATCATCTCGTAATTACGAGATAAAATTATCGTAATTACGACATCATCTCGTAATTACGACATAATTTTATCTCGTAATTACGACATCATCTCGTAATTACGACATCATCTCGTAATTACGAGATGATGTCGTAATTACGACATACTCTTATCTCGTAATTACGACATCATCTCGTAATTACGAGATAATAGTATCTCGTAATTACGAGATGATGTCGTAATTACGACATAATTTATGACTCTGTAATTACTTAAATCGCTTGATGTCGTAATTACGACTAATTTTATCTCGTAATTACGAGTCAACGATCAGATGTCGTAATTACGACATAATATTATGTCGTAATTACGACATCATCTCGTAATTACGAGATAATATTATCTCGTAAATTACCGAGATGATGTCGTAATTACGAGATAATATTTTTCTGATTTGGTGACCTCTATCGGCTTCCGTAGAATACACATTTACGGGTATGAAATTTAAAAAAAAAATATTTTTATTTTTGTTATTTCTCAATGAAAGTATACGATGTGACCACTCATTTGAACCGTCTCGACGAGACGGATTAAATGGTGGTCGCGGCATAGAGTGCATAGAAGGACAATATTTGTCCGCAAACATAAGCGTATCCTCAGCATGAAATGGGTTACTGCATGATTTCCCCGTGATGCGATGATGAAAGTCGCACGTTTGCCACGTCTGTGGCACATCAAAAGGCGTGTTGACCAATCAGTAACATTTCAAAACATAGCCTAAAGGTCACACAGTTTACAGCCTTGTGCTGAATGATGTCATACAATAAACACCTGTACACACAGCTGGGTGTATCGGGTTTTTGCACAAAGCATCACACAAATCTCGTCTGTGTAATATGTGTCGGGTGTAATCGCATCTGGATTTGGAATTCATATATCCTGGCACGGATATTGCACGGTTCGGATAAGCAACACAGAAGGTCGTATGTCGCCGGACTTCCGTGCAATAGGGGGGTCGCACTGTATGCATATTAACATGATTACCTGATTACAAATTACATTTGCTAACATACTAATAATAATTAGTTCATGTACTTTGAATGTCGTTGTTTTAATAAACTTACAGAAATCACGAATCAACTAATTACACGATGACTACGACGTCGGGCGATTTTTTTTCTTTGTTTTCCTTTTTCTTCTCTATTTTGTTAATGTATTTTCTGGGATCCACGAGAGCCCCGCGTTATAATGGAGATTGCGCTATACGCGATCGCGTTATAATGGAGCTGCAGTGTAAGTAGCGAATTAACAGCTGTTGCCAACAAAAAAAACCTGAAATTTCAAAAAGTTTATTATTTACCGTTCCGCGAACATACTGATAGACATTAAATATTGTAAATATAGACGTGATTTCATTTTCGAGACGGTCAAATGAGTAGACTCCGTAATTTAATTCACAAAACGTCGATGTTTTTACACCGAAAATTCTGGAATATACGCTCGAAATTATAGATAGACCATTAAACACCAATCAATCTATCTTTCCTGATTGCCAGGGTTCCCGTTACTAGTAATATATGTTATTGCCAACATTTTTATAGCAACTAAAGTGCATGTATTATGCACACATGGATATACATACGCCGAGAACCGTTGGTTGGAAGCTTCTATATGGAGTTGGTAATGTGTGTCCATGTGTTCATATTACATGTACTAACGGCACTATAGATATACCGTTAAACACCAATCAATCCAATTTGTGATGCACTGATATATTGCGTGATTGAGACATGATTGTTTATGTAATAAATTGTTGATTGATGAGCTGTAGTTATTCCCTCTCTCTTTGCACCCGGAAAAGAAAACATTCAATCTGGCTTTTCTATTTTTGAGTAACTGACCGGGAACGACTGGTCCTAATTGCAGACTCTGCAACCACCGTTATACCCGTGCCATAGTTCTCTATGGTTGTGTTGTTACAGTTTCGTATAAGAAGTTTTATGAGGACAAGTCATTTTTTCAAAACCACTTGCCCTGAAAATTATAATTTCCAGGACAAGTCGGGACAAGTCACTTTTGTCAAGTCACTTGTCCGGGACAAGTGGCTAAAAAATCAATTTGTACAGCCCTGATGTAGTATAACTCTATCTATACAGATTGAATACAATGGAATTATTTTAGTAGCCCTGTGAGTATATGTGGCTTGATGCTTGCTGACTGGTGCCATTACAACTTACTTCATGTTATTGTATTCGTCATTCGTGTTTGTGACATTTGAAATCTTCTTGGTTGTAGTCTAAATTGCATGTGCATTTGGATTGATGCTTTATTCATTCGCACTGTTTCAAGTGACATCCGGAGTTCCATTATTGATTATTGCATCGCTGTTTTGCCATGCGTTTCGGTCACCCTAAACACCCCAAAGGCCGAATTGTGAGACATCAGCTAATTATCTACCTTGAAAATGGGTATCCACACGGTGATACAAAATATGTTTATGAGCGCTACGTACGGCTCTGCAACGAATATTTCCTCAGATTGCGGAAGCAAAATCTTTTATTTACACGGCCGAATAAACGTGTAACTAGTTGTAAAAGACATTTACGCTAGCAGACATGTTCCCGTCAATTAACCCAATTAACCCATAGTATTTAGCACAGTTTATTCCACGAACATTTTCCTTCCCGTGTCCTGTATTTGTAATTAACGTCAATTATTGGCAGTAAACTGTTCCTTTTGAAATTTAAAATTAAACTTTTTATTTTCTGTGACGGGAGATGCTGGTACTGGAATAATAAAGTAGGCAACAGGTAGTTATATAAATTATAAGAAAAACGGGTGGAATAGTTACACAATTACGTGTTTATTTTTCGAAGTGACATTGTAACACCGTACATTTCATTTTTCATTCAACACAATGTGCGTACATCACGTGCGGATACTGAAACGTTTGCAAACTGATATTTACAGATGCACACATACGAGGGTAATCCAATATATATAGTGAAAATGGCTCAGTATTATCATCACCGTGTTCATGACCCTTGCCGTATGTGATTATAACGTCACATGAATATGACGTCATACAACGTAGTGACGTAATATAATGCGACATCATTGACGAAGTGTCAATATAGCGGTAGGCCAAATTTCATTCAGGTATATGTACAATATATCAACTTATATTCGCTTTCACTATTTATTGGATGACCCTCGTATATGCACATATTAAATTATATTTATAGATAAAATACGACCGTTTAATGATTATGGGTCCAGCTTGTGACAAATTTAACAAGCCCCAATTGATGCTTGCGTGCTGATGACATTACAACTTATATTCATGTTATTGTATTCGTCATTTGTATGTATTACATTTGAAATCTGCTTGTTGTAATTGTATTTGTCTTTCTTACATGTCCATTCGTCTTATTTACATTACAATTATTGATACGTCCTTATTTGTGTGTCTATTTTATTACACTAAGCATTTGCAATAGAAAGTAAGAACAAAGCACTTAGCACTTTGAATAAGGCCGAAAGCAGGAAGGACACATGAATGAAACATCAAGCCAAATGCGCATGCAATAAAGACAAATATATATTCTGTACAGCAACAGGTGCACTAGACGAACACTTGCAACGCATACTTTGTTCTGGTAGTCGTGTTCCCCAATTATCACGGATCGCTTGACTATGTCTTGTATTTTTAAACTCACACCAGCGAAGTTAAGTGCAGCTATAGAAATTATCCAGGTGTGTCCTTCCAGTGATGCTATTATTTTCTCGATCCCTGGTGGTCTTTGAGCACATTTTGACTATTTTTCGTATTAGTTTTGTCCTTTTTACATACAGCTTCATTTCTACTGTTGGTAAGAGGTACTTGTGTCATGGACTGTGAATACAGCACAGGCCGTGACACAACCGAACAGGCGCAATAAAACAGCAGTTGCAATGCATACTTGTTTCTGTTAATCATGTCCACAGAGTATCATGGATCGCTCGACTTTGTCTTGTAAACAAATGTTGCCAATATATTTAAATTGACTTATATTTCCTAAACACGCAAAATAGTAATTAAAAGAATATTTACATTTATAAAAAATTCTCTAAAGAGGACGTAAAAATCACGGTTTATTCAATTCAATTCAATTCCTTTATTGGCATTAAACAGCAAACAGCACATTTATAGCCATATAACAAACATGTATGCTGGTTTCATGGAAATGTGTTCTCACTAGACATATTAGCCAAGAGATATGATTAGGCTAAATCATTTCACAATCAGTTTGTTGCTTGCTAATCCACTGCATTCTAAACTCTTTCTGTCCTCATTCAATTTCATATACTATTTTCATCTTTCTCACCCAGGCTGCATGCCGCGACAAGCCATTCAAACCGTTATAATCAAACGGTTCAAATGGCGACCGCGACCTACACCGAGTGAGATATATGAACCATATATAACACGTCCATGACCAAGTTTGGATATACCCAGAAGTTATTGGGGTTCGGTTTCTATTCAAGCAATTATCAGAATGCAGTACTAGCTAGACATTGTTCCGTGTGCATGCCGATGTGCACCCACACTCCCGCTTGGGGATACTGGTGTGTCCATAGAAATGCATCCAAAACAGTGAGTGGTGGCCGATGTTATTTATCAACGTTCATGGTTTCTATTCAAGCAATGATCCTAATGCAGCACTATACATTGTGCCGTGTGCATGCCGATGTGCACACCACAATCCCGCTTGGGGATTCTAGGTGTGTCCACAGAAATGCATCCAAGACATTCGTTAAGATCGACTGTGCGATTGATTCCCTGCGTTTGGCTTGAAGTTGTACTGGTTCCCAGTGCTCGTCAACAAGCAAGCGGGAGCTGAAAATAGTTCAAGTTCCGCGATTGCAGATTACTACAAGCCTTTACCCAGATATTCCCAACGACAGACACCTGACCGATACACAAGTAGAAAGGTAATACATTTAAGTTATTACTGCCACTAATTATTTGTTCGAAACTGCTGCTATGCGGAATTTAATTCAGCATACACATAACGTGTTCTTATTTCCGACAAGAGGTAGAAGCCGGCAAATTGTTTCGTAATTTGGCTAGCGGAATTGTTACAACGCTTTAAATTAATGCACGGACCGTAGCGATGGATGATAAATGAGCAGTCAGTTTTGTTACGTTTCTGTAGTTCATTAATTGATTGATTTATTGGTGTTTAACGGCCTACCAACAGCTAAACCTTATGGCCGGGAGGGTGGACAAATGGGCTCATGGCAGTTGTGACCAGTGTAGCTCCTGATCAAATTGCACGCTCCTGTGGCCTGATAAGGATCTATGTTGATTGTAGAAGCATAGCGGGTCTTTCATTGAGAGACTGGCGAGCAGTGCAGATCCTGATCAGACTGTGCGGATGCACAGGCTGATCTGGATCTACGCTCGTCGTAAAATCCGTAAGCCCTATTTCTCAAGTCCCAGTCACAAATTAAGGTTTAATCTACAATACTGGGATTCACGCCTGGTTCCATCACTTTCCATCACTAAGACAATATTGGGTAATCTGATTGCAATAAGGGTGCCTGACACTTGATCGGGATATTTTGTTCTCGGTATGGAAAGCAGGCGCGTATCTAGGTTTCTGAGAACGGGGGGGGTTGTCGAGGTGCACGCAGTGGACTGACTTTGCTAGGGGGGGGGGGGGGGGGGTGGGGGGGGGGGGGGGGGGGGGGGGGGGGGGGGGGGGGGGCATTGAAATACAGATGTCCTGAAATGCATTTTCCTGGGTTTTACAGGATTTAAAATCCGTCTCGAGCTGGTAATAAACTGTTATATTATGTACCGCTATGATGATATTCTTTTGTAAGTTAACTGATTATCAAAACCACATACCTGTAATCAGCTGAAAAATGATTTCATGCTGGTCTATCGCATCTTTTTCGCGACAGGCTCCATCGTGCAAATCTAGAGCAGTCAGGTTATTGTTGTTGTTGTTGTTTCTGCTGCGTGCACATGTTTCCCGCGTTTACTTTTCATGGCACCGTAAATGATCAACGCTCTATGATCAATCGTGAATCATGCGAATACAATGTAAAATAGCTACAGTAACAAACACAATACATATACATATTCAATCGTTTAATTGTGTATGGTTCACGTTTTTAAACATATATCGAACATGTTTGTCCATCATGAATACCATCATGACAATTTCATATCGGTTCATATTTGCGTAACCTCCGTGGCTGAACGGGGGGGGGAGGGGTTTGCAACCCCCACAACCCAGTGCTAGATCCGCGCCTGGAAAGGCTGATAGTGTAAATTGACGGATATTTGCAGAATTAGCAATTTAGTTTTCTTACCAGGTGAGCTGATTATCTTGAATTAATACACATCAGGCGCGGATACAGGTCCGGACCCCGCCCCCTGCTCCCGGCAAAAAAAAGAAGAAAATCTACAATACTCGAATAGTTGGATGACCTAGGTGTCAGGAAATCGCATCTGCGGCGATCTGGCATTTAAAAATTTCCCGGGGGCTAAATAATGGCTAAAAATGGCTTGGCTAAATAATGCTATTTAATACAAACATACTATTTCTCTATGGGAATTTAACATGGAAATGATTTTACAAACTATAAAGAAAACAAAACTTAAATTTTGATAAAAGATGTTTCACTGTTATCCTCGTGAATGTTTAAAAAGTACACGTACATGCCCACTCAGTAGGCACTAAATGTTTTTTATAGGAATTAAATAAGTGTATACTATAATTGTGCCACTATTCCACCAGTTCTAAAAATTATGAGTGCCCGCTATACAGATATAATCATTTAGTAATATATATTTTACTGATAATGACTCGCAGGCTATTTTCATATGCAAATGAGGCATGATATTTTTTAATTATTTATTCTAGTTAAATGCGTCACCTGAAAATATAATACTTTCGACAGATAATAAAGTATGATCATTGCACATCAAAAAATAAATACAGAGAATAAATAGTAATGTCCGTTAACATTTTAAGGAAATGCGGTTATCGCCCCTGATATCAGTGTGGAAATTGACATCTGATATAAAATGTATAATAATGCCAATCAATACATGGGGTAATGGTGAAATAATGGTTATTTTGCCAGACAATGTCTCGGATTATGTCTGATATAAAGAACAGTTTGTGCCTACTGGGTGGGCATGTACATGTACCTTTAATTTAGTTACAAAACTCCGGCCTTAGGAGATTTATCTGCTCATCCAAATTTTGTGGGGGGTGGGGGGGTGGTTTTCATACTGAGACTGTGTAGTGTCCTGAGATTGCTTTTGAAATGTTTTGAAAATAGATACATCTCTAGCATGAACTAAAGTTGATAAATACATGTATCATGTATCCTGCATATTTTACAACCTTTTTGTATTTTTCCTGTCTTCTGCAGATTTTCAACCCACAGACGCATTAACCGCCTATACTGGGACACCTGGTTTGCGAGCATTTACCAGTTGTGGAGAGACAAATAGACAATAAAAGTTACAGAAAATACTGAGAAGGTATGATTTTGTTACTATGCTGAAAAAAAAAAATATCTGTTGTGTGAATTTAGGCCAGAAAACATAATTCTGCCTTGTCAGAAAAATATCTGTGTGTCAGAGCTTTTTATGGGAATTTACCCTTGTCCGTTCCGTCCTTCCATCCGTCCGTCACCTACCTTGTAGCTCGTAAAACTTTTAAACCATACTAGCTACATGTACAAACTTTGAACTTAGTATGTACATGTAGCTTCCTTATGATGAGTCGATTTTTGATTCGCCCCCCCGGGTCATGGATTATCTCCCACTTTTTAGCTCGACTATTCGAAGAATAGTTAGAGCTTATGTTGTCACCCCGGCGTCGGCGTCACCGTCACGCCTTGGTTAAGGTTTTTAGTCAAGCTTGTATATGCAATACTACTGGCCCTACAACCACCATACTTGGACAACTTCATCTCCTAGTGATGTGCATCAATAACCCCTGATCTATATTTGACCTTGACCTACATTTCCTCTTGAATTACTTAGTTAATTCCCCTTGGTTAAGGTTTTTAGTTAACCTTGGTTAAGGTTTTTGTCGCGCCCGCTTGCGGAAAGCGCGATATAGTCGACACTTTGGCGTACGTACGTACGCGTGTCCGGTTAAAGTTTTTGGTTAAGTTTTTTGGTTAAGTTTTTTGGTTAAGTTTTTTTGGTTAAGTTTTTTGGTTAAGTTGTTTGGTTAGTTTTTTTGGTTAAGGGTTTTTTGTTTTTTAAAGGTTGGTTTGGTTAAAGTTTTTGTTAGTTTTTTGGTTAGGTTTTTCTATATAAATTCTTCTGCAATATGACTTTGCCCATTACCTTGGAAACATTCACATGGGTGTGTTTATTCATCATCTGATGATTTTCATTCTACCCCCCCCCCCCCCCCCTCCCCCACCCCCCCCCCCCCTCCCCCCACTCCTGCCTGTGCGGCCCCTGTGCCCAATGTCAAGGTCAATTACTTTCAAGTTTTTTTATTAAGTTTTTGTGGTTCCGCCTGCTTTAGCAGAAAGCGGGACATAGGCATAGCTTTTCCGTCGGCGGCGGCGGGTGGCGTCGGCGGCCGCCTTGGCGCCTCAACATTTCACGTTAAGTTTTTGCGTTTTAGGTCAGTTTCAGAAAAAAAACTATAACCAATTACGACCTCCATACTTGGTTTATACATCAACACTGTGGTGTAACCATCTCACAGAGGGAGCCCAAGTGACCTTGACCTAGTTTTTCATGGTTGATTTGACCTACTTTTCACATGCATTCAACGTTAAGTTTTTTTTGCGTTTAGCTCTGTTTCTAAAACTTAACGCTCAGGTTAATTCATTGTAACTTTCTGTTTCCTCAATGGAATGCTTTAATATTCCATACATGCATTTGTAACAAACATCCCACATCATTCTCCAGAAATCCCATGGTGCCCGCTAACCCCAAAGGTCAAGGTCGCTGACTTAGAAAAATTTCCGTGTTTGCAAAAGTTGAATGCTCAGTTTATGCTTTAATTATTCCATAACATACTTTTTGTTAAACAACATCCCACATCATTCTACAGAAAGCCCAGCCCTGTGCCCGCTAACCCCAAAGGTCAAGGTCACTGACTTACAAATTTCCGTGTTTGGAAAAGTTTAACGCTCAGTTTATGCTTTAACCTATTCCATACATGCATTTGTAACAACATCCTGCATCATTCTACAAAAGCCCATGGTGCCCGCTAACCCCAAAGGTCAGGTCACTGACTTAGAAATTTCCGTTGTTTGGAAAAGTTAACGCTCTTGTTTATGCTTTAATATTCCATATATGCATTTGTAACCACATCCTGCATCATTCTACATTAAAGCCCATGGTGCCCGCCAAAACCCCAAAGGTCAAGGTCGCTGACTTAGAAAATTTAATTTCCGTGTTTGGAAAAGTTAACGCTCAATTTATGTAAGCTTTAATATTCCATACATGCATTTGTTACACATCCCGCCATCATTTCTACAGAAAAAAGCCCATGGTGCCCACAAACCGCAAAGGTCAAGGTCGCCTGACTTAGAAATTTCCTGTGTTTGGAAAATGAAAGGTTAATGCTCAAGTTTAGCTTTGATATTCCATACATGCATTTGTAAACAACATCCCCGCATCATTCTACAGAAAGCCCATGTTGCCCGCTAACCCAAAAGGTCAAGGTCACTGACTTAGAAATTTCCGTGTTTGGAAAAGTTAACGCTCAGTTTATGCTTTAATATTCCATACATGCATTTGTGACCACATCCTGCATCTTTCTACATAAAGCCCATGGTGCCCGCAAACCCCAAAGGTCAAGGTCGCTGACTTAGAAATTTCTGTGTTTGGAAAAAAAAAGTTAACGCTCAATTTATGTATGCTTTAATATTCCATACATGCATTTGTAACAACATCCCGCATCATTCTACAGAAAGCCCATGGTGCCCGCTAGCCCCAAAGGTCAAGGTCACTGACTTACAAATTAACGCTCAGTTTATGCTTAAATATTCCATACATGCATTTGTAACAACATCCCGCATCATTCTACAGAAAGCCCATGTTGCTCACTAACCCCAAGGTTATTACAAGCTCCATATATACTATCAAACTGCGCCAGGCGGGACATTTTGCTCCGCGGAGCTCTTGTTTGGTTAAAGTTTTTCGTTGTACTATATCTCTGCAACTGCTTTGCCCATTACCTTGAAACTTCACATGGGTGTTTATCATCATCTATATTTTCATTCTACCCCCCTCCCGTGTGGCCCCTGTGTCCAATGTCAAGGTCAAATTACTTTGAAGGTTTTGGTTAAACTTTTTTGAGGGGGGGTTGCAACCCCCACAACCCAGTGCTAGATCCGCGCCTGGAAAGGCTGATAGTGTAAATTGACGGATATTTGCAGAATTAGCAATTTAGTTTTCTTACCAGGTGAGCTGATTATCTTGAATTAATACACATCAGGCGCGGATACAGGTCCGGACCCCGCCCCCTGCTCCCGGCCAAAAAAAAGAAGAAAATCTACAATACTCGAATAGTTGGATGACCTAGGTGTCAGGAAATCGCATCTGCGGCGATCTGGCATTTAAAAATTTCCCGGGGGCTAAATAATGGCTAAATGGCTTGGCTAAATAATGCTATTTAATACAAACATACTATTTCTCTATGGGAATTTAACATGGAAATGATTTTACAAACTATAAAGAAAACAAAACTTAAATTTTGATAAAAGATGTTTCACTGTTATCCTCGTGAATGTTTAAAAAGTACACGTACATGCCCACTCAGTAGGCACTAAATGTTTTTTATAGGAATTAAATAAGTGTATACTATAATTGTGCCACTATTCCACCAGTTCTAAAAATTATGAGTGCCCGCTATACAGATATAATCATTTAGTAATATATATTTTACTGATAGTGACTCGCAGGCTATTTTCATATGCAAATGAGGCATGATATTTTTTAATTATTTATTCTAGTTAAATGCGTCACCTGAAAATATAATACTTTCGACAGATAATAAAGTATGATCATTGCACATCAAAAAATAAATACAGAGAATAAATAGTAATGTCCGTTAACATTTGAAGGAAACGCGGTTATCGCCCCTGATATCAGTGTGGAAATTGACATCTGATATAAAATGTATAATAATGCCAATCAATACATGGGGTAATGGTGAAATAATGGTTATTTTGCCAGACAATGTCTCGGATTATGTCTGATATAAAGAACAGTTTGTGCCTACTGGGTGGGCATGTACATGTACCTTTAATCTCCTGGGCCCGGTTGCTCAAAACATCAGTTAGCTTAACGGACTGTTAAATCCTTAACTGAATGGTTAAAATCTCTGTGTTAAACAGAGATTTTAACCATTCAGTTAAGGATTTAACAGTCCGTTAAGCTAACTGATGTTTTGAGCAACCGGGCCCTGGTAAACATCTTCACTTATATGAAACTATGATGTATCTATGAAGATTTAACATGCAGAAATTATTTTCATAATATAATTATTATTTGACTAAATTTCGTGAAATAAAAATTCATTCTTACATTTTGCTAAGTAGTAATAATAGTGGAAAATTGTGTTTCGTATGGTGGCATATGTTTGCCATCAAGATGTCGACATAATTTCTCGCAACATGTTGACTTAAATAAATCATGACATGTCAACATAACCTGATAAGTTGCCACAAGTCAAGATAATGCGAGTTATCACAATTAGTCAACATACCGTGATAAGTTAACACAATATGTCGACATAACGTGATATTTTATCTCAACAAGTCGACATAACGTGATATTTATCTCAACATGTTGACTTTTTTTTAACGTGATAAGTTAACACAACATGTCGATATAATATGATAGTTTTACACAACATGTCGACATAATGTGATATTTTATCTCAACATGTCGACATAGTTTCGCGTCGGCATCTCAACAGCACGTATATGCCACCATAGTTTTGCAATGTTTATATATATATAACCTTATAAGGTGGCAAGTTTACACAAAACTAAACTGACAGCAGTGTTAGTGTGCATGTATATCATGTATTAAGGCCATAGAAATTTAGTTACAAAACTCCGGCCTTAGGAGATTTATCTGCTCATCCAAATTTTGTGGGGGGTGGGGGGGTGGTTTTCATTTTTCATACTGAGACTGTGTAGTGTCCTGAGATTGTTTTTGAAATGTTTTGAAAATAGATACATCTCTAGCATGAACTAAAGTTGATAAATACATGTATCATGTATCCTGCATATTTTACAACCTTTTTGTATTTTTCCTGTCTTCTGCAGATTTTCAACCCACAGACGCATTAACCGCCTATACTGGGACACCTGGTTTGCGAGCATTTACCAGTTGTGGAGAGACAAATAGACAATAAAAGTTACAGAAAATACTGAGAAGGTATGATTTTGTTACTATGCTGGAAAATAAAATATCTGTTGTGTGAATTTAGGCCAGAATAATTCTGCCGTGTCAGAAAAATATCTGTCAGAGCTTTTTATGGAAATTTACCCTTGTCCGTTCCGTCCTTCCATCCGTCCGTCACCTACCTTGTAGCTCGTAAAACTTTTAAACCATACTAGCTACATGTACAAACTTTGAACTTAGTATGTACATGTAGCTTCCTTATGATGAGTCGATTTTTGATTCGCCCCCCCCCCCGGGTCATGGATTATCTCCCGCTTTTTAGCTCGACTATTCGAAGAATAGTTAGAGCTTATGTTGTCACCCCGGCGTCGGCGTCACCGTCACGTCACGCCTTGGTTAAGGTTTTTAGTCAAGCTTGTATATGCAATACTACTGGCCCTACAACCACCATACTTGGACAACTTCATCTCCTAGTGATGTACATCAATAACCTCTGATCTATATTTGACCTTGACCTACATTTCCTCTTGAATTACTTAGTTAATTCCCCTTGGTTAAGGTTTTTAGTCAACCTTGGTTAAGGTTTTTGTCGCGCCCGCTTGCGGAAAGCGCGATATAGTCGACACTTTGGCGTACGTACGTACGCGTGTCCGGTTAAAGTTTTTGGTTAAGTTTTTTGTTTAAGTTTTTTTGGTTAAGTTTTTTGGTTAAGTTGTTTGGTTAAAGTTTTTGGTTACGTTTTTTGGTTAAAGTTTTTCGTTATACTATATCTCTGCAACTGCTTTGCCCATTACCTTGAAACTTCACATGGGTGTTTATCATCATCTATATTTTCATTCTACCCCCCCCTCCCCCCTCCCCCCCCCCCTCCGCCCCCTGCGGCCCCTGTGCCCAATGTCAAGGTCAAATTACTTTCAAGTTTTTTTATTAAGTTTTTGTCCCGCCTGCTTTAGCAGAAGCGGGACATAGGCATAGCTTTTCCGTCGGCGGCGGCGGCGGCGGCGGCGGCGGCGGCGGCGGCGGCGTCAACATTTCACGTTAAGTTTTTGCGTTTAGGTCAGTTTCCAGAAAACTATAACACCTACGACCTCCATACTTGGTATACATCAACACTGTGGTGTAACCATCTCACACAGAGGGAGCCCATGTGACCTTGACCTAGTTTTCATGGTTGATTGACCTACTTTTCACATGCATTCAACGTTAAGTTTTTGCGTTTAGCTCTGTTTCTAAAACTTAACGCTCAGGTTAATTCATTGTAACTTCTGTTTCCCTCAATGGAATGCTTTAATATTCCATACATGCATTTGTAACAACATCCCGCATCATTCTCCAGAAAGCCCATGGTGCCCGCTAACCCCAAGGTCAAGGTCGCTGACTTAGAAATTTCCGTGTTTGCAAAAGTTAATGCTCAGTTTATGCTTTAATATTCCATACATACTTTTGTAACAACATCCCACATCATTCTACAGAAAGCCCATGTTGCCCGCTAACCCCAAAGGTCAAGGTCACTGACTTACAAATTTCCGTGTTTGGAAAAGTTAACGCTCAGTTTATGCTTTAATATTCCATACATGCATTTGTAACAACATCCCGCATCATTCTACAGAAAGCCCATGATGCCCGCTAACGCCAAAGGTCAAGGTCACTGACTTAGAACTTTCCGTGTTTGGAAAAGTTAATGCTCAGTTTATGCTTTAATATTCCATACATGCATTTGTAACAACATCCTGCATCATTCTACAGAAAGCCCATGGTGCCCGCTAACCCCAAAGGTCAAGGTCACTGACTTAGAAATTTCCGTGTTTGGAAAAGTTAACGCTCAGTTTATGCTTTAATATTCCATATATGCATTTGTAACCACATCCTGCATCATTCTACATAAAGCCCATGGTGCCCGCAAACCCCAAAGGTCAAGGTCGCTGACTTAGAAATTTCCGTGTTTGGAAAAGTTAACGCTCAATTTTATGTATGCTTTAATATTCCATACATGCATTTGTTACAACATCCCGCATCATTCTACAGAAAGCCCATGGTGCCCACAAACCGCAAAGGTCAAGGTCGCTGACTTAGAAATTTCCGTGTTTGGAAAAGTTAATGCTCAGTTTATGCTTTGATATTCCATACATGCATTTGTAACAACATCCCGCATCATTCTACAGAAAGCCCATGTTGCCCGCTAACCCAAAAGGTCAAGGTCACTGACTTAGAAATTTCCGTGTTTGGAAAAGTTAACGCTCAGTTTATGCTTTAATATTCCATACATACATTTGTGACCACATCCTGCATCATTCTACATAAAGCCCATGGTGCCCGCAAACCCCAAAGGTCAAGGTCGCTGACTTAGAAATTTCTGTGTTTGGAAAAGTTAACGCTCAATTTATGTATGCTTTAATATTCCATACATGCATTTGTAACAACATCCCGCATCATTCTACAGAAAGCCCATGTTGCCCGCTAACCAAAAGGTCAAGGTACGACTTAGAAATTTCCGTGTTTTGGAAAAGTTAACGCTCAGTTTATGCTTTAATATTCCATATACATTTGTGACATCCTGCATCATTCACATAAAGCCCATGGTGCCCGCAAACCGCAAAGGTCAAGGTCGTGATTAGAAATTTTCTGTGTTTGGAAAAGTTAACGCTCAATTTATGTAGGCTTTAATATTCCATACATGCATTTGTAACAACATCCCGCATCATTCTACAGAAAGCCCATGGTGCCCGCAAACTGCAAAGGTCAAGGTCGCTGACTTAGAAATTTCCGTGTTTGGAAAAGTTAACGCTCAGTTTATGCTTTAATATTCCATACATGCATTTGTAACAACATCCAGCGTCATTCTGCGGAAATCCCATGGTGCCTGCTACCCCCAAAGGTCAAGGTCACTGACTTAGAAATTTCCGTGTTTGCAAAAGTTAACACTCAGTTTATGCTTTAATATTCCATACATGCATTTGTAACAACATCCTGCATCATTCTACAGAAATCCCATGTTGCCTGCTAACCCCAAAGGTCAAGGTCACTGAATTTGAAATTTGCGTGTTTGGAAAAGTTAACGCTCAGTTTATGCTTTAATATTCCATACATGCTTTTGTAACAACATCCCGCATCATTCTACAGAAAGCCCATGGTGCCCGCAAACCCCAAAGGTCAAGGTCGTTGACTTAGAAATTTCCGTGTTTGGAAAAGTTAACGCTCAGTTTATGTTTTAATATACCATATATGCATTTGTAACAACATCCTGCATCATTCTACAGAAAGCCCATGATGCCCACTAACCCCAAAGGTCAAGGTCACTGAATTAGAAATTTCCATGTTTGGAAAAGTCAACGCTCAGTTTATGCTTTAATATTCCATATATGCATTTGTAACAACATCCCGCATCATTCTACAGAAAGCCCATGGTGCCCGCTAGCCCCAAAGGTCAAGGTCACTGACTTACAAATTAACGCTCAGTTTATGCTTAAATATTCCATACATGCATTTGTAACAACATCCCGCATCATTCTACAGAAAGCCCATGTTGCTCACTAACCCCAAGGTTATTACAAGCTCCATATATACTATCAAACTGCGCCAGGCGGGACATTTTGCTCCGCGGAGCTCTTGTTTGGTTAAAGTTTTTCGTTGTACTATATCTCTGCAACTGCTTTGCCCATTACCTTGAAAATTCACATGGGTGTTTATCATCATCTATATTTTCATTCTACCCCCCTCCCGTGTGGCCCCTGTGTCCAATGTCAAGGTCAAATTACTTTGAAGGTTTTGGTTAAACTTTTTGGTTAAATTTTTTGTCGCTTGCGGTAAGCGCGATATAGTCGGCACTTTGGCGTACATACGTACGTACGTACGTGTGTCCGGTTAAAGTTTTTGGTTAAGTTTTTTGGTTAAGTTTTTTGGTTAAAGTTTTTCGTTACTGTATCTCTTTTCTTAGTGTCCATGCCTCGCCACAAGGCGCGACATGCAGGCCGCGGCCATCTAGTTAGTCAAGCTTGTACATGGAATACTATTGTGCATACAGACACCATACTTGGACAACCTTTTCTCATAGGGATGTACATCAATAACCCCTGATCTATATTTGACCTTGACCTACATTTCCTCTTGAATTACTTAGTTAATTCCCCTTGGTTACGGTTTTTAGTCAAGCTTGTATATGGAATACTCCTGGCCCTACACCCACCATACTTGGACAACTTCATCTCCTAGTGATGTGCATCAACAACCCCTCACCTATATTTGACCTTGACCTACATTTAACCTTGAATTATTCAGTTAATTCCCCTTGGTTAAGGTTTTTAGTCAACCTTGGTTAAGGTTTTTAGTCAAGCTTGTACATGGAATACTAGTGTGCATGCAGACACCATACTTGGACAACCTTTTCTCATAGGGATGTACATCAATAACCCCTGATCTATATTTGACCTTGACCTACATTTCCACTTGAATTACTTAATTAATTCTCCTTGGTTAAGGTTTTTAGTCAAGCTTGTAGATGGAATACTCCTGGCCCTACACCAACCATACTTGGACAACTTCATCTCCTAGTGATGTACATCATAATCCCTGACCTAATATTTTGACCTTGACCTACTTTTATCCTTGGATTACTTAGTTATTTCCCTTGGTTAAGGGTTTTTATTCAAGCTTGTATATGGAATACTCCTGGGCCTACAGCAACCATACTTGGAAAACTTCATCTCCTAATGATGTACATCAATAACCCCTGACCTATATCTGACATTGACCTACATTTAACCTTGAATTACTTACTTAATTTCCCTTGGTTAAGGTTTTTAGTCAACCTTGGTTAATGTTTTTATGCAAGCCGCGGCCACCTTGTTTGTCAAGCTATGTGTACATCGACAACCCTCGTAGTCGAGCTATGCTGTTCTCCTACAGCTCTTGTTTTACTTAGAATTTCCCAATTTTGCATTGTAACTCGTAAAACTTTTAAACGTACTAGCTACAGACCTGAAACTTGGTATGTAGCTTCCTTATGATGAGTAGATGTGCAAAAGTTTACTTCTATTTTTTATTCGATCACCCGGGTCATGGATTATCTCCCTGTTTTTTACTTAAAATTTTGGCAAGTTTGCATTGTAACTCGTAAAACTTTTAAATCGTAATAGCTACAGACCTGAAACTTGGTATGCAGTTTGCTTAGTATGATGAATAGATGTGCAAAGCTTATTTCAATTTTTGATTCGAGCCCCGGGACATGGATTATCTCCCACTTTTTAGCTCGACTATTCGAAGAATAAGTAGAGCTTATGTTGTCACCCCGGCGTTGGCGTCGGCGTCACCGTCACGCCTTGGTTAAGGTTTTTAGTCAACCTTGTATATGGAATACTACTGGCCCTACACCCACCATACTTGCACAACTTCATCTCCTAGTGATGTAAATCAATAACCCCTGATCTATATTTCACCTTCACCTACATTTCCTCTTGAATTACTTAGTTAATTCCCCTTGGTTATGGTTTTTAGTTCATTCCAACCCCTTGGTTAAGGTTTTAGTCAAGCTTGTACATGGAATACTAGTGTGCATACTGGTGGAACACCTTTTTTCTCATAGCGTTGTACAATTCATAACTGACTATATTTGACTTGCCTACATCCTCTTGAATACTTAGTTAATTCAATTGGTTAAGGTAGTCAAGCTTGATATGGAATCTGGCCCTATCCCACTACTTGACCAACTTGCATCCTAGTGTACATCAACCAACCATGAACTATATTTTTGAACCTTCACTACATTTAACTTGAATTACTATTAATTCCCCTTGGTTAAGGTTTTTAGTGAAGCTTGTACAAGAATATATTGTGCAATACACCATACCTTGGACAACAATCTCATAGCGATGTACAATCAATAACCCTGATCAATGACCTTGACTACTCCTCTTGATTACTTACTTAATTCTCCTTGTTAAGGTTTTTAGTGAAGCTTGTAAGCATACTCTGGTCCTACACCACCTATTGGACAACTTACTCCTATGATGTACATCAATAATCCCTGACCTATATTTGACCTTGACCTACTTTTATCCTTGGATTACTTTCTTATTTCCCTTTGGTTAAGGTTTTTAGTCAAGCTTGTATATGGAATATTCCTGGGCCTACAGCAACCATACTTGGAAAACTTCATCTCCTAGTGATGTACATCAATAACCACTGACCTATATCTGACATTGACCTACATTTAACCTTGAATTACTTACTTAATTTTCCTTCCTTAAGGTTTTTAGTCAACCTTGGTTAAGGTTTTTATGCAGGCCGCGGCCACATTGACCTACATTTAACCTTGAATTACTTACTTAATTTCCCTTGGTTAAGGTTTTTAGTCAACCTTGGTTAAGGTTTTCATGCAGGCCGCGGCCACCTTGTTTGTCAAGCTATGTGTACATCGACAACCCTCGTAGTCGAGCTATGCTGTTCTCCTACAGCTCTTGTTTTACTTAGAATTTCCCAATTTTGCATTGTAACTCGTAAAACTTTTAAACGTACTAGCTGCAGACCTGAAACTTGGTATGTAGCTTCCTTATGATGAGTAGATGTGCAAAGATTATTAAAATTTTGCTTCGACCCCCAGGTCATGGGTTATCTCCCACATTTTTACTTAGAATTTCCCAAGTTTGCATTGTAACTCGTAAATGTTTTAAAGGTACCGTACATGCCCACTCAGTAGGCACACAATGTTCTTTATAGAAATTAAATAAGTGTGTCGCTATTCTACCAGTTCTCTAAAATTACGAGTGCCCACTATAGAGATATAATCATTTACTGGTAGTAATATTTATTTTACTGATCGTGACTCGTGGTGGTATCGGGCTATTTTCATATACAAATGAGGCATGATATTTTTTAATTATTTAATATACTAATTAAATGCGTCGCCTGAAAAAATGATATTTTCCACAGATTATAAAGTATGATCATTGCACATCAAAACATAAATACAGAGAATAAATAGTAATGTCCGTTAACATTTTAAGGACACACGGTTATCGCCCTTGATATCAGTGTGAAAATTTACTTCTGATATAAAATGTATAATATTGCCAATCAATTCGTGAGATAGTTATGAATGAATGTATATTTTCCAGAAAATGTATCAGATGATTTCTCTGATATAAAGAACATTTTGTGCCTTACTGAACGGGCATGCACCTTGAAACTGTACTAGCTACAGACTTGAAACAGTACTAGCTACAGACTTGAAACTGTACTAGCTACAGACTTGAAACTGTACTAGCTACAGACTTGAAACTGTACTAGCTACAGACTTGAAACTGTACTAGCTACAGACTTGAAACTGTACTAGCTACATACTTGAAACTGTACTAGCTACATACTTGAAACTGTACTAGCTACAGACTTGAAACTGTACTATCTACAGACTTGAAACTGTACTAGCTACAGACTTGAAACTGTACTAGCTACATACTTGAAACTGTACTAGCTACAGACTTGAAACTGTACTAGCTACAGACTTGAAACTGTACTAGCTACATACTTGAAACTGTACTAGCTACATACTTGAAACTGTACTAGCTACATACTTGAAACTGTACTAGCTACATACTTGAAACTGTACTAGCTACAGACTTGAAACTGTACTAGCTACATACTTGAAACTGTACTAGCTACATACTTGAAACTGTACTAGCTACATACTTGAAACTGTACTAGCTACAGACTTGAAACTGTACTATCTACAGACTTGAAACTGTACTAGCTACATACTTGAAACTGTACTAGCTACAGACTTGAAACTGTACTAGCTACATACTTGAAACTGTACTAGCTACAGACTTGAAACTGTACTAGCTACATACTTGAAACTGTACTAGCTACATACTTGAAACTGTACTAGCTACAGACTTGAAACTGTACTATCTACAGACTTGAAACTGACTAGCTAGACTTGAAACTGTACTAGCTACAGACTTGAAACTGTACTAACTACAGACTTGAAACTGTACTAGCTACATACTTGAAACTGTACTAACTACAGACTTGAAACTGTACTAGCTACAGACTTGAAACTGTACTAGCTACAGACTTGAAACTGTACTAGCTACATACTTGACACTGTACTAGCTACAGACTTGAAACTGTACTAACTACAGACTTGAAACTGTACTAGCTACAGACTTGAAACTGTACTAGCTACAGACTTGAAACTGTACTAGCTACATACTTGAAACTGTACTAGCTACATACTTGAAACTGTACTAGATACAGACTTGAAACTGTACTAGCTACATACTTGACACTGTACTAGATACAGACTTGAAACTGTACTAACTACAGACTTGAAACTGTACTAGCTACATACTTGAAACTGTACTAGCTACATACTTGACACTGTACTAGATACAGACTTGAAACTGTACTAACTACAGACTTGAAACTGTACTAGCTACAGACTTGAAACTGTATAGCTACAGACTTGACTGTACTACTACATACTTGAAACTGTACTAGCTACATACTTGAAACTGTACTAGATACAGACTTGAAACTGTACTAACTACAGACTTGAAACTGTACTAGCTACATACTTGAAACTGTACTAGCTACAGACTTGAAACTGTACTAGCTACAGACTTGAAACTGTACTAACTACAGACTGAAACTGTACTACTACAGACTTGAAACTGTACTAGCTACAGACTTGAAACTGTACTAGCTACAGACTTGAAACTGTACTAGATACAGACTTGAAACTGTACTAACTACAGACTTGAAACTGTACTAGCTACAGACTTGAAACTGTACTAACTACAGACTTGAAACTGTACTAACTACAGACTTGAAACTGTACTAGCTACAGACTTGAAACTGTACTAGCTACAGACTTGAAACTGTACTAGCTACATACTTGAAACTGTACTAGCTACAGACTTGAAACTGTACTAGCTACAGACTTGAAACTGTACTAGCTACATACTTGAAACTGTACTAGATACAGACTTGAAACTGTACTAGCTACAGACTTGAAACTGTACTAGCTACAGACTTGAAACTGTACTAGCTACATACTTGAAACTGTACTAGATACAGACTTGAAACTGTACTAGCTACATACTTGAAACTGTACTAGCTACAGACTTGAAACTGTACTAGCTACAGACTTGAAACTGTACTAGCTACAGACTTGAAACTTGGTATGTCGCTTCATTATGATGCATTATCTCCCCCTTTTCGACTTATAATTTTGCCTTGTAACTTATAAAACTTTTGAAACCGTAATAATAGAATTTCACATTTGCCTTGTTGATTATCAACGCGATCTAGTTGTTAATTTTAAAAGTTTTGCCAGAGTTTCTCAATGCTGTTATACATGTAACACTTATAGGATTATTTTAATATTGTATTACATCATACTTGTGCACAAATTCAACACTCCATGCGTGGTTGGTTGGGAGCACGTGACGGGTAATTCAACGATCGATATTCATCCTTACCGGAATTCTGACTGCAGACCTGGTTTGACCCTCACATACGTCTTTGGCACCAGATAGATTATTCTAATTTTAGGGCTGAATGTATTTTTTCTCAATGTAAATATTCTGTTCTGATTTTGGGATTTTCCCCCCAATGCAGCAGGTTAAAACGGGATTGAACCTGTTTGCCCGGTCTTACATGACCTTACCTGTTGATAGGACGTTAAATGCTAATAAACAAACAAACATAAACACTACATGCTGGCCTGAATCTGACCTTGACCTTTTGACCTTCACAACTCTGCTTAAACACTTTTCTATTTCGGTTAAGAAGTTTGCCAGACTTATCCAATCTGACATCGGGGGCATTCGTGCCGACAGACCACATTTTGTTGTTTTGTTTGTGCTCATATGATAAATAAGCATTATATGTATTTATTGTTTACTCTAGTTTCTCGACAAATGAAAGAATGGCATTTCGTCTCAATTAATCGGATATTGCGACATTTTTGCCAAAATGTATTAAATTAATCATTAAATGTTCAGCACTATATTTAGAACTGGTTTTATGCCTTGTTGTCATCAGTTCATAATACTCAAAGCATATTACTGCCCACACACACGTTTACTTTGTGTTGCACCGCCAATCACATACTAGTATATAGTGATTCGAAATCATGTTTAGGGGCTTCGCTTCGCAGTGGGCTGGGTAAACAATAAGTAAGTTATAGTTCACATATTTAATTTTTAATAAACTACTTTCTTGCTTGCTAGCGCTCGCTCGAAATTAATTTAATTAAAAATTCAATATGTGAACTATAACTATTACATTATATGCCTATGTGGAATCATAAAGAGAGGCATGTCCATGGTCTGTTCACATTTTCCCCAACTTTGTTGCATATCATACTTTTTATTTCTCACAAAACTAAAGGGCTCCAGCCCATTCACAATGCCTAGGAACACAGTTCTGAAACATTTTGCAAACACTTGTGACTGCAGTCTGATGGTATTTCTCTTCTATAGTAAATACTCTGTTATTATTACAGGAGCTCGATGAAGGCAACTCTGGTTATTCGAAGTTTAGCACCAATTCGTTCCAACCGAAGAACATTCCCACCTGTACCACAACCAACAACTGAAGCAAGACATCATCATAGCAGAAATAGACAACAAACTAAATAAGACTGGGATCCACCAAACCTATTGCCAGTCATTTACATGACATGTGTCAAATTGTTAAAGTTGAAGTTATGGAGCCTAGCACCATAGATGAATTCCTTACTGTATATTGAAGAAACTGATCATACACAGTATACACAGTGCCTATGAAGTTGTTTTGACTGCATAGATATTCTGGTTACAAGACAGTGATTTTGCCATCCATGATTTAGCAATGCCACAACCATTCTGAACAGCAACAAGTGACAACAGTGAATGAAGTTTAATTTCATCATAACTTCTATATTCCTTGAAGAATTACTTAAAGATTTCAACACAGCATACTTGCGGACAAATGCCACACATCCATGCTGCCCTTAATGTGACCTTGACCTGTTGACCTTTACAACTTTTTCACACATTAAAGGTACATGACCACGCAATAGGCACAAACTGTTCTTTATAGGAATTAAATAAGTGTATAATTGTGTCACTATTCCACCAGTTCTAAAAATTACAAGTGCCCGCTATACAGATATAATCAATTAGTAATATTTATTTTACTGATAGTGGTGGGTGACAGGTGGGAGCATGTGATGGGTAATTTAACGATCGGGGTTCATCCTTACCGGAATCCCGACTGGAGACCTGGTTTGGCCCTCACATACGTCTTTGGCATTTTGTATGTGACAGTTGAATCTGGTTATACCCCTTATAAGAGTAATCCTACCGGTATTACTTTTAAATAGGGGAAGGGGTCAAGTGACTTTGGTGCAGTATGGACCTGGCACCAGGTCAGGTTATTCTAATTTCAGGGCTGAATATGTTGTATCTCGATGTAAATATTCCATTCTGATTTTGGGATTTTCCCCCCAATGCAGCGGGTTAAGACGGGATCGAACCTGTTTGCCCGGCCTTACATGACCTTAGCTGTTGATAGGCCGTTAAACACCAATAAACAAAAATAAATTTACTGATAGTGACGCGCGGTGGTATCAGGCTATTTTCATATGCAAATGAGGCATGATATTTTTTAATTATTTATACTAATTAAATGTGTCACCTGAAAAAATTATATTTTCGACAGTTTATCAAGTATAATCATTGCACATCAAAAAATAAATACAGAGAATAAATAGTAATGTCCGTTAACATTTTAAGGAAACACAGTTATCGCTTCTGATATCAGTGTAAATTTACGGCTAATATAAAATGTATAATAATGCCAATCAATACGTGGAATAACGGTGAATGAATGTTTATTTTGCCAGAAAATGTGTCGGATGATGTCTGATGTAAGTAACATTTTGTGCCTATTGAGTGGGCATGTAAGTTCGCAGGAGTTTCTCAATTATGTCATAACTTCTTTATCCCTTGATGGATCACTATAATATTTCAATACATCACACTTGTGGACAAATGCCACGCATCCATGCTGTCCTTAATATGACCCTGACCTTCACAACTTTGAACTTTTTCACACATTATTTATTTTACCGGAGTTTACACAAGACCTGTGCACAAATGTCACACATCTATGCTGCCCTGAATATGACCTTCACATTTTGACCTTCACACCTGTGTTTATGAATACTTATCACTTTTGGTAAATTAACTTTGCCACAGTTTCTGCCAATCTGCCACCGGGGGCATTCGTGTGCCGACAGGCCACATTTTCTTGTTTTTAAGTGTTGTAAAAAACGACAATTAATGATTTTTCCTCAAATATATATAAATAAAAGATTAATCTGACATTATTTTGTAAGGGGCAGGTGGGGATGATATTCAGTAATTTAATTTCATGCGGGCCTTAGCCGGACGTAAAATTTCAAAAAATGTTATACTAATTACCAATGGAATGAAACGGTCAAAATGTCCAGATCAAAATTTGATTGATTTTTGTCTGATGAATTTAAAAGTCCAGGTGCATATATATTCCTTATACATGCTGTTCCTGTCATGACATATTATTGTGACTGACTAAAAGATGCACCAAGTGTAACCCCATTGTTAGTGCTGAATTTAGAATGCTCCCAAATTCTGGTGTGTTTCTCTATGTATATGACATTTTGAAGTCACTGCAGCTATTCAGTATGTAGTTTGTCTCTTGATGTACTGCAAATAAATTTCACTCAGTATAGCGAAAAAGGTCACTGTATATCAATTGAGTGCCGTTAACAGTTCAAAGTGAATATGGTTGGTGAAATGGAGCTTTGGACATTTGTGTTCAGTGTCTGCACATACCAGCATGCACATTTGTCTGATCAAGTATACATGTGCTATTAGCCATTTAGTCAGCAAAACACCCACCATGCTACAAATAAACAGTATAAATCCTAAACAAGCTGCAGGAGTGTGCTAGCAGATCATGAGGTACTGGCCACAAATACCATAAGCCCCCATTTCTCCAGTGAAAAATACAAACATTTTACAGGCTTGTTGACATCATTTTCATGAATATTTGTAATTCAAAAATGTCTTTAGTATGTTGCTCATGTGACTCATGTAAACATGGTGGTGGTGCATGTTGCCACATAATTTTACATTTTAGCAGGGTTAAAACAGAAAAGTGCATTTTAGTGAATCTACGTTTTGATCTGGGTGGATTCAGTGCATTAAGGTTTCAGTTTATGGAAAAGTACTTTCCACAACAAACATATATTATTCCTCCGAGTCGACTTTTCTTTCTGAAGTTAAATCATAAATACATGAAACATCTCACACAACAATTTAATTTCGGGGGTCTTGGTCTCCGAGTCGACTTTTCTTTCTGAAGTTAAATCATAAATACATGAAACATCTCACATAACAATGTTTGTTGATTATTTTTTTTTATTTGTGTAGATGACCCTAAGCTTACTTTTGCTCTTGGCGGCAACCGTGGGCTTGGCGACTTTTTTCGACTTAGTCTTGGCGGCATCGGCCTCGGAGTTGACAGGGGATTCCTCAAAGTCCGAGTCGGGTTCCAAGTCTTCGGTGCTCGATGATGGCCTGATGGCTGCTGCCTTGGAGTTGACAGGGGATTCCTCCGAGTCGACTTTTCTTTCCGAAGTTAAATCATAAATACATGAAACATCTCACACAACAATTTAATTTCGGGGGTCTTGGTCTCCGAGTCGACTTTTCTTTCTGAAGTTAAATCATAAATACATGAAACATCTCACACAACAATTTAATTTCAAAATAATTTGTTGATTATTTTTTTTTTATTTGTAGATGATACTAAGCTTACTTTTGCTCTTGGCGGTATCGGTGGTCTTGGCGACTTTCTTGGCGGCATCGGCCTTGGAGTTGACAGGGGATTCAGGTAAGTCCGAGTCGGGTTCCGCCTCGGAGTTGGTCTTGGTCTCGGCATCAGGGGAATAATGGTACAAAGTATATTATAATAAGCTTAGAATTGCCAATGTATTTGGTTAAGTGATGCATGTACGTGTACAGTCAAATCATTTTACATCATTTAGATGGAATGTCAAATAATTGTGTAATTTGTCCACAGTATGAATGAATACATGAAATAAACTGATGTATGTCATTTTCATTGTTATTTATCAATTATTATTTCAATCATGATTTATAAAACTGGCTGAGCAAGTCAAAATAAACTCGGAATAAACATGAGGAAGCATGTTGATTGGTTGACTGAATTTGATTTTGGGTGTGTCCAACAGTAAGATTATATAACATGTAGACGGCGTTTTGATTCGTCATGCATTAAGGCTTATGTGCTCAGAAAAGTTTATAATCTTTAATTCAGGCCCAGTATGTCAAACACACCGTTAATGTTCAAGCCTGCTTGCAGAGAGCTTGTAGTAGTGGTTACATTGACGCCATTGTGTCTGTGTTAAAGTTATATCCCATCGCGTAGCGAACATGGGATATAGGGATGCAAAAATCGTCCGTCTGTCCATCCATCACATTTTCCATTCTGCTAAGACTTTGTTACCGTATGGCTGATTGGCTTGAAACTTCATGTGCATGTCTATTATCCATATGTTCATTCCCCGCCACACCCATGCCCAAGGTCATGGTCAAATTGCTAGAAATTTGCATCCAGTAGATGCGTACACGTATCTCCATTCTCTAATAACTTCTTCACTGTGCATGTTTACTATCATCATCCATAGTTTGGTTATGGGCAAATCATTTTTTAGCTCGCCTGCACGAAGTGCAGAAGAGCTTATGGCATACCCCCGGCGTCGTCGGCGTCATCGTCGGCGTCGTCCACAAACTTAACGTTGGGTAAATGTCTTAAAACTTCTGTTTCCGTTCATGGAACACCTTGTTATTTCATACATGCATTCCTCAGATGACCCTCTATCATGCTGCAGCAAATCCATGACCCACCACCAAGCCCTTACCCCAAGGTCAAGGTCACAAACATGGCACATTCATAAACTTAACGTTGGGTAAATGTCTTATAAATTCTGTTTCCTTTCATGGAACACCTTGTTATTTCATACATGCATTCCTCAGATAACCCTCTATCATGCTGCAGCAAATCCATGACCCAGCACCCAGCCTTTACCCCAAGGTCAAGGTCACAAACTTGGCACATTCATAAACTTAACGTTGGATAAATGTCTTATAACTTCTGTTTCCGTTCATAGAACACCTTGTTATTTCATACTTGCATTCCTCAGATGTCCCTCTATCATGCTGTAGCAAATCCATGACCCACCACCAAGCCCTTACCCCAAGGTCAAGGTCACAAACTTGGAAACATTCATAAACTTAACGTTGGGTAAATGTCTTATACCTTCTGGTTTTTTTCATGGAACACCTTGTTATTTCATACATGCATTCCTCATATGACCATCTATCATGCTGTAGCAAATCCATGACCCACCACCAAGCCCTTATCCCAAGGTCAAGGTCAAACTTGGCACATTCATAAACTTAACGTTGGGTAAATGTCTTATAACTTCTGTTTCCTTTCATGGATCACCTTGTTATTTCATACATGAATTCCGCAGATGACCCTCTAAATTCCATTGCTGTAGCAAATCCATGACCCACCACCCAGCCCTTACCCCAAGGTCAAGGTCACAAACTTGGCACATTCATAAACTTAGCATTGGGTAAATGTCTTATAACTTCTGTTTCCTTTCATGGAACACGTTGTTATTTCATACATGCATTCCTCAGATGACCCTCTATCATGCTGTAGCGAATCCATGACCCACCACCCAGCCCTTACCCCAAGGTCAAGGTTACAAACTTGGCACATTCATAAACTTAACGTTGGGGTAAATTTCTTATAACTTCTGTTTCCGTTCATGGAACAGCTTGTTATTTCATACATGCATTCCTCAGATGACCCTGTATCATGCTGTAGCAAATCCATGACCCAGCACCCAGCCTTTACCCCAAGTCAACGTCACAGCACATTCATAAATTAACTTGGGGTAAATGTCTTACATCTATTTTCCTTTCATGGAATTGATTTCATCATGCATTCATGTGATACTATTGCATAGCAAATCAGACCCACCCAGCCTTTACCCCAAGGTCAACGTCACAAACTTAGCACATTCATAAACTTAACGTTGGGGTAAATGTCTTATAACATCTATTTCCTTTCATGGAACGCCTTGATATTTCATACATGCATTCATCTGATGATACTCTATTGTGCTATAGCAAATCCATGACCCACCCAATCGTTACCCCAAGGTCAAGGTCACAAACTTAGCATGTTCATAAACTTAATGTTGGTGTAAATGTTGTGTAACTTCTATTTATTTACAGGGAACGCCTTCATATTGCATACATGCATTCATCTGATGATACTCTATCGTGCTATAGCAAATTCATGACTCACCGCCCACCCCTTTCCCCAAGGTCAAGGTCACAATCTTAGCACATTCATAAACTTAATGTTGGGGTAAATGTATTATAACATCTGTTTCCTTTCATGGAACGCCTTGATATTTCAAATATGCATTCATCTGATGATACTCTATCATGCTATAGCAAATCCATGACCCACCGCCCATCCCTTACCCCAAGGTTAAGGTCACAAACTTAGTACATTCATAAACTTAACGTTGGGGTAAATGTCTGTTTCCTTTCATGGAACGCCTTGCTATTTCATACATTCCTCAGATGACCCTCTATTATGCTTGTAGCAAATCCACAACCCACCACCCAACCCTTACCCAAAAGTCAAGGTCACAAACTTAGCATGTTCATAAACTTAACGTTGGGGTAACTGTTGTGTTACTTCTGTTTCTTTACTCTTTGAACACCTTGATATTTCATACATGCATTGGCATCTGATGATACTCTATCGTGCTATAGCAATCCTGATCAACCCCCACCCCTTTCCCCAAGGTCACGGTCACAAACCAGCACATTCTAAACTTTAACGTTGGGGTAAATGCTTATACATCTGTTTCCTTTCATGAACGCCTTGATATTTCTACGCATTCATCGTATACTCTATCGTGCATAGCAATTCCATGACCCCACCGCCCACCCTTATCCCAAGGTCAAGGTCACAAACTTGACCACATTCATAACTTAACGTTGGGGTAAATGTCTGATAACAACTGTTTCCTTTGATGGAACGCCTTGATATTTCATACATACATTCCTCAGATGACCCTCTATCATGCTGTAGCAAATCCACAACCCACCACCTAACCCTTACCCCAAGGTCAAGGTCACAAACTTAGCATGTTCATAAACTTTACATTGGGATAAATGTTGTGTAACGTCTGTTTCTTTACACTTTGAACCTTTGATATTTCATACATGCATTCATCTGATGATCCTCTATTGTGCTACAGCAAATCCATGACCCACCACACCCCTTTCCCCAAGATCAACATCATAAACTTAAAGTTGGAGTAAACTTTTTTTTATAACTTCTGTTTCTTTACAGGGAACACCTTCATATTTGATACATGCATTCATCTGATGATACTCTATTGTGCTACAGCAAATCCATGACCCATCGCCCCCACCCCTTTCGCCAAGGCCAAGGTCACAAACTTAGCACATTTATGCATGCATTCCTCATGTGAATAGCTATCATGCTATAGAAAATCACCAACTTAGTGTGTTCATAAACTTAACGCTGGGTTAAATTTTGTTTTCCTTCTCTTTTCAGGGAGCGCATTGATATTTCATACATGCATTCATCTTAATATGCTATATCATGCTATATCAAATCCACGACCCACCTTCCACCACTGACCTCAATGTCAAGGTCCACCGCACACCCCTTATGCCAAGGTCAAGTTATATAATATTCATGTTTTTATACCCCCGCAACGAGTTGTGGGGGTATACTGGAGTCAGGTTGTCCGTCCGTCCGTCCGTCTGTCTGTCCGTCCGTCCGTGCGTCCGTAAACTTAACATCAGAGAAATATTGTTATAACTTATATTCCCTTCATCTAAAATGCTTGACATTTCACACATGCATTCCTGTAAGGCCTACTTACATTGCATTTCATGCTTTATTCCTGTAAGGCTCTACTACCATGCTGTGCCAAATCCACGACCGTCCAACCCCCGCAGATCCCAAGGTCAAGGTAAAATACTTAGTCCGTAAACTTAACATCAGAGAAATATTGTTATAACTTCTATTTCCTTCATCTAAAATGCTTAATATTTCACAGGCATCCTGTAAAGCTTTATACATGCTTCCTGTAAGGCTCTACTACCATGCTGTGCCAAATCCACGACCGTCCAACCCCCGCAGATTCCAAGGTCAAGGTCTCTTAGTCCGTAAACTTAACATCAGTATTGTTATAACTTCTATTTCTTCATCTAAAATGCTTAATATTTCACACATGCATTCCTGTAAGGCTACTACCATTGCTGCCATCCAACGACCGTCCAACCCCCGCAGATTCCAAGGTTCAGCTCAAATAAAACTAGTCTTCTTTACAAAACTAACATCAGAGAAATATTGTTTACTTGTATTTCCTTCATCTAAAATGCTTAATATTTCACACATGCATTCCTGTAAGGCTCTACTACCATATTTCCTTCATTGAAAATTCTTATTATTTCACTTGTGCATTCCTCTAAGGTTGTACTATCATGATGTGACAAATCTACGACTGTTCAACCCCCGCTGATCCCAAGGTCAAGGTCACATACTTAGTCTCTTTACAAAACTTAACACCAGAGAAATATGGTTTGCATACAAACATAATACATACATGTCCAATTATTTAACAACAATTATCGGGAATATAATGACTAGTGATAATTGGTTCAGGGAATTTGGGACATTGGATATTGGTCAGTTACAACAAAAATAATCAGTTTGAGTTGAACCAAGTTGGTACGTCACCCCTAAATGGTTTAAGCCTGTCGTGGTGAACAACCCTTGGCTTGTGCCTCTGACTTTCTCTAATTCGGTAGAGAATATCACTCATCTTTGTGATTATCTTGTACGGACCGCTATCATGCATCTGTGTCAATATTGTGGTTCGTAACCTTCTTGGATCGACCACCTGTAGCTCAACTTCAGTACCATAATCATTTTCCCACTTTCTATATAGTACTCCATTTTGTACCACTAGAGATTCCCATCTATACCAGTATAGTATTTTAGCTCGTCAGAATCAGTCTGGAGGGTCGGTATTGTCTGAGTATTGTCATTTCCGGTGGATTGACTAACCAAGTTAGAAGGGCATGGATCACACTGGACATTCGCACTGTTTTTGTCTGTACTTGTACAGGCCTCTATTAAAACATTGCATCTTATTCTGTCACAGTCTGACTTACTGGTTTGTCTTGTTTGAGTTCTATTGGTCGCCTCGGTTCCATTTTCCAACGTTTCTACTACAATCCTACTATTCTCTTCACTACTAGTGTCCTTACTACCCATCTCCACCTTGCCAGTACAACGGTTGAATTGTAGTGTATCCGGGGTTCTTGTCATACTGCAAGGTCTACTGCTATCGCTACTTATCTCCCTTTGACTAATCAACATGTCTGAGGGCAACAGTGTGATCTTGCCAAATCATTAGATTTTGTTACACTACAACATTTACAATGGCTATCAGAGTCGATATCTCTGGTTCCATACTGGTTAACACTCTCGGGTACCTTTTCTCTACGTGGTGCACCTCGGCACTCACTTCTACGTTGTTCCTCAGTTTTGGAGGCATGCACCTCTTTCTGCTTGGTAATTTCATCAGAGTTTTCAAATCTCACCTCACACGCTCACAATATTTACATTTTTTGTCTTAACATGGTCGTCGGCTTAGGGCATCACAGTTTGTGTGTAGTTTCCCTTGTCTATGCTCAACTACAAAGTCATATGTCTACAATTCTGTCAACCATCTACTAAGTTGACCCTCTAGTACTTTAAAGTTCATCAACCAGCGCAAGCTCGCAGTCAGTTCTAATTTTGAACTCGTTTCCATACACATAGTGGTGAAACTGGCGTAAAGCTAGAATCACTGCATACAGCTCACGTCTCGTGGCACAATATTGCCGTTCAGTTCTCGAGAAACATTTCGAGTAGTAGGCAATTACTTTCTCCTGCCCATTCTGTACTTGCGCCAATATGGCACCTGCCGCAATACCAGACGCGTCTGTACTGACGACAAAATAGTCATCATCTGTCGGAAGTGCCAAAACTGAAGATGACATTAATGCCTCTTTCAAGCTATTGAATGCAGTCTGACATTTCTCACTCCAAATAAATCTCTTCCCCTTCTCTGTCAGTTCATGCAAGGGTTTTGCTATTTCTGAGAAGTGATAAATATACTTTCGGTAAAAAGAAGTGTAAGAGTACTTCCCTAGCCCGGTAAGGGAATACCATTGGAGGGGGGTGGTTCATGAAGATAACGACAATTGGTTGTATCACTTTATGCGAGTTAGGCCCGACGCCTGCAACAATACAGCATAAACATTACAATCATGCAAGGTTACAAACAATACAAGACAATACAATTAAAGCAAGTGATTGCACTTACTTTCCCATTATCAAATATCTCAAGACAACTTAGTGAAGAACGGTTCACTAAGTGCAATCACAAGATGTTATGTTACCTTGACCTACTTATGCAAGCACAAATAACATTTAACATAAAGCACACAAAGCTGACATTAAGCACATAAAGCAAGCAGGGTAAAAGCGGACAAGTGAGTATGTACTCACTTGTAGAACTGGAGTAAATGCTCGAGCTCGAAAAAGGCTATTCCCAAATCACTCATTGCTCAGTTTATTATGCAAACCAACTGATGGAAAAATCTACCATTGCAGATAAAATAACTAGCTATTATTCTAATAGCCCGTTGAATTATCTCCCCTTAATGGGATTACAGACACCATTTCCATCAATTGGTTCCAACAGCAATTTGGCTGTAATAAATGTGATAAAGGTGAATGTTTGGGTTTAACCAAAGGGGTATTACTGGTCGCACGGACTCTGAAGAACATATTGAGGTCAATTAACTATAATCCTAACAGCATAGATCCGGAGTGAATAAGTATGCATCATATTCCAATGTTCGCAAACCCTGCGACCCCAGATCAGACTGTGCTAATGCACAAACTGATCCAGCTCACACGGATTGAGAACACCGGACTAAAGTAGACATATATATTCCCTTGGGAGCAGCGTAGACCCTGATCAGACTGTGTATTCGCACAGGCTGGTCTCAAGTCGCACTGACTAAAAGCAATATAAAATAATAATTCACAAACAGTGTAGACCCTGATCCAACTGCGCCGATGCACAGGTAGATCAGGATCAAACTGATTGCGACTAACAAGGCTAGATTATAACCAACATGCTGTGGGCAAACGCCCTGGCCCTGACTTATCTCCCTGCTTCCTCTCACCTCTTTATCTGAGTAGAAAATAATAGTATGGTTGAACGCAATCTACTTTGCATATTGGTCACATGAATTACAGTTAACGTTAAAAATACGACAATATAGATTGCATTATTTAGTCCTTAGCATGTTATTTGCCAATCCAGAGCCAGAAACGACCCGTAACCTTAATCCGACAGTGTCTAGAGCCACAGACATTTATACAGAGGGGACACTGTGCGGAAACATTTTATTTTTACGGGATTCGCTCTACCTCCAGTCCAGCTCACAACAGAGATATCAGGGGGAATGGGGCATTATCGTGGCAACAAATATCAGGATAAATAACGTATTTTTTACACTGGTAAAACTAGGTCATGCAACAGATAGGTGTAAAGTAAATCCAGCTCTAACTACTGCACATTTATGAACATACAAAGTTGCCACGATAAGTCTAAATTAAGGAACCAAATTATCAACCATTTAGGTTGAAATGAACCAAGCTTTTCCACAATAATAAATATTGTACAGGACTCATTTCCCTGTGTAAACAGTGGTGCAGTCCATGCGGACTCCAACAATGCATAACGTACTCAGACAACTAAAACCCATGTTAAAACAAGACACCATATGACAGTATATTTACCGCTCCCTGCTCTTTCTCCAGCTTACTCGAAAATATAAATATGTGTTGTCTTCCAACTACTATCGTGGACCGAATGATCGAAATATAATAAAAACCCCGCGCAAGAAAAATTTGACAGCTCATGCAAAGTGTTAGTGAGCGATTTTTATATAAGCCAATCAAACTGCCGGTTAGAATAAATATCTATCAATCAGAAATTAGGTTATATTATGATATTGGCTATACCTACGGCTGTTGAGAAATTTCGCCCCCAAAAGAGTTCGGACCAATATTGGCTAATATAACGGGATATAGGAGACGGTCAATATAATGTCGTTCTGTCATGTCATGTCAGAAGCGTGTCGCTATCCGCAATACGTTTTGCATTAATCTGCAAACACGGAAACATATGTTAAAATAACAAGAGCATGAATACAATGTGGTTAAAAATATAAAAGAGCACATAAATCTCATCCGGCCACACTGTCCCCCTTCTTCGAAAAAAGAAAAAATGTCCTCCCGCGACATTTCCATGGAAGAATCTGTAATTAAAATATTAAGAATTAATAACTGCTGAAAACACGGCTGATGAAATATCTTCCGGCATGACTGAAAAAAGCAGAATCTTCAAGCAGTGTCTTCAGCAATGCAGCTTTATTCTTCCATGGCACGTGGGATTCTGTAGGCTAGTTGGGACATGTGATATGCTCCAGATGCCATCCAATTCGGTCTCTTTCTCTCTCTCTCCGATCTTCTAAGTTGCACCTCCTCCGCAGTCTCTTCCCCATCTGAAACCTCCAAAGGAGTTTCCAACTCTGCGGTTATCCCCGAACTTCTGCAGCTTCCTCCTCTTCAGAAGTGTGAGTGTCCTCACCCTGCTCCATCCCGGGGTCTCCCTGCACAGATCCAAGATCGTCATCCGGCTGTACAGGAAGAATATACTCACCTGTACTGGCCCCAGAGCCTTCTACAACACCGGTATTGACGTCGCGCTCTGTGCCTGGAGTGGAAAAATAAATTTCCGACTCCGCGTCACTCACTTCGTCGTCTTCTTCCTCTTCTTCTTCTTCTTCTACTACTTCTATTTCTCTCGGTGCGGGGACTGGTCTCGTACGTGGTTCTGGTATCGGTCTTGTCCGGGGTTTTGGAACAGCTCTCGGTCTAGGCCTCGGCGTAGGTTTTGGCTTGTCGTCTGGAAGTGGTGGTGCTGTATCTTCAACGGATTCTTCTTCATGGAGCGATCCAATCGGTAAAAGAAGGTTCCTATGAAGAGTCCTGTACTTACCTGTACCATTTTCCCGACAAACTTCGAAGACCGGCACATCACTACTTACCTGTTTATGGATGACATAAACATCTTCAGACCACTGATCAAGTTTGTGCCGACCTTCGAAGGCCAAAATCTTTACGAGAACTCTGTCACCAGGTTGTAAGTGTGCTCCACGAATCCTTGTGTCGTAGAACTTCTTTTGATTTCCTTGCGACTTCTCAATCACTTCCTTGGCCTTCTCATAGGACCGCTGAATCGTGCGCGTAAATCTGACGCATACTTTCCCAGTGGCTGGGTTACTTCATTCTGGTCTAAGCCGAACGTAAGATCCACAGGAAGACGAGGTTCTCTCCCAAACATCAAGTGGAATGGAGTCTGTCCTGTGGTATCGTGTCTCGTAGAGTTGTACGCATGGACAAGTGGTCCTATGTGAGCGACCCAATCAGACTTCTTAGAGACATCCAAGGTGCCAAGCATGTCAATAAGAGTCCGGTTGAACCGTTCACACATACCATTGCCCATGGGATGGTACGGGGTCGTCCTAGACTTCGCAATCTTTGTAACCGAGCACACTTCCTTCATCAACTTGGACTCGAAGTTGGCTCCTTGGTCTGAGTGTACCTCTTCGGCAGCCCGTAGTGGCGTACAAATTGGTTGATGAAGGCATCAGCGGTGGTTTTCGCCGTCATGTTCTTTGTAGGAATGGCCTGTGCGTATCTGGTGAAATGGTCCGTAATGACTAGAACATACTGGATTCCACCTTTGGCAACATCCAACTGTAAAAAAATCCATACACATTAATGGTGTGTAGTCAGGATGCTAACCAAAGGAGCTCTGTGGGTACCCTGGGTCTTGAATCGGACACAGCGGCCACAATTTATAATCACAACATGTGAAAAACAACAGCACATCACATGTTTACTACACAAGGCACATACATAAACGACAGAAAAATAAACGAGCAACATGCACTACAAGCAACTATAAAGCAAACACAAATACAAGCAGGTACATGGACAACACAAATGCGTGCGCATGCAGGCTGGCTGTGACGCGCGCGTGTGTTTGTGTGTGTGTGTGTCTGCCTCCTGTCTCTATCAGGTCTATCTGCTCGGATTCACCAGTCTGAGTACGTACTACCAATCACCCGCGTGATAAATTCCTAATTGTCGGTCTCCACACGTCGTTGGGCGCCATTTGTAAGAGTACTTCCCTAGCCCGGTAAGGGAATACCATTGGAGGGGGGTGGTTCATGAAGATAACGACAATTGGTTGTATCACTTTATGCGAGTTAGGCCCGACGCCTGCAACAATACAGCATAAACATTACAATCATGCAAGGTTACAAACAATACAAGACAATACAATTAAAGCAAGTGATTGCACTTACTTTCCCATTATCAAATATCTCAAGACAACTTAGTGAAGAACGGTTCACTAAGTGCAATCACAAGATGTTATGTTACCTTGACCTACTTATGCAAGCACAAATAACATTTAACATAAAGCACACAAAGCTGACATTAAGCACATAAAGCAAGCAGGGTAAAAGCAGACAAGTGAGTATGTACTCACTTGTAGAACTGGAGTAAATGCTCGAGCTCGAAAAAGGCTATTCCCAAATCACTCATTGCTCAGTTTATTATGCAAACCAACTGATGGAAAAATCTACCGTTGCAGATAAAATAACTAGCTATTATTCTAATAGCCCGTTGAATTATCTCCCCTTAATGGGATTACAGACACCATTTCCATCAATTGGTTCCAACAGCAATTTGGCTGTAATAAATGTGATAAAGGAATGATTTGGGTTTAACCAAAGGGGTATTACTGGTCGCACGAACTCTGAAGAACATATTGAGGTCAATTAACTATAATCCTAACAGCATAGATCCGGAGTGAATAAGTATGCATCATATTCCAATGTTCGCAAACCCTGCGACCCCAGATCAGACTGTGCTAATGCACAAACTGATCCAGCTCACACGGATTGAGAACACCGGACTAAAGTAGACATATATATTCCCTTGGGAGCAGCGTAGACCCTGATCAGACTGCATTCGCACAGGCTGGTCTCAAGTCGCACTGACTAAAAGCAATATAAAATAATAATTCACAAACAGTGTAGACCCTGATCCAACTGCGCCGATGCACAGGTAGATCAGGATCAAACTGATTGCGACTAACAAGGCTAGATTATAACCAACATGCTGTGGGCAAACGCCCTGGCCCTGACTTATCTCCCTGCTTCCTCTCACCTCTTTATCTGAGTAGAAAATAATAGTATGGTTGACGCAATCTACTTTGCATATTGGTCACATGAATTACAGTTAACGTTAAAAATACGACAATATAGATTGCTTATTATTTAGTCCTTAGCATGTTATTTGCCAATCCAGAGCCAGAACGAACCGTAACCTTAATCCGACAGTGTCTAGAGCCACAGACATTTATACAGAGGGACACTGTGCGGAAACATTTTACGGGATTCGCTCTACCTCCAGTCCAGCTCACAACAGAGATATCAGGGGGAATAGGGGCATTATCGTGGCAACAAATATCAGGATAAATAACAGTGTTTACACCTGGTAAAACTAGGTCATGCAACAGATAGGTGTAAAGTAAATCCAGCTCTAACTACTGCACATTTATGAACATACAAAGTTGCCACGATAAGTCTAAATTAAGGAACCAAATTATCACCATTTAGGTTGAAATGAACCAAGCTTTTCCACAATAATAAATATTTGTAACAGGACTCATTTACCTGTGTAAACAGGTTGATGCAGTCCATGCGGACTCCAACAATGCATAACGTACTCAGACAACTAAAACCCATGTTAAAACAAGACACCATATCACAGTATATTTACCGCTCCCTGCTCTTTCTCCAGCTTACTCGAAAATATAAATATGTGTTGTCTTCCAACTACTATCGTGGACCGAATGATCGAAATATAATAAAAAACCCGCGCAAGAAAAATTTGACAGCTCATGCAAAGTGTTAGTGAGCGATTTTTATATAAGCCAATCAAACTGCCGGTTAGAATAAATATCTACCAATCAGAAATTAGGTTATATTATGATATTGGCTATACCTACGGCTGTTGAGAAATTTCGCCCCCAAAAGAGTTCGGACCAATATTGGCTAATATAACGGGATATAGGAGACGGTCAATATAATGTCGTTCTGTCATGTCATGTCAGAATGCGTGCCGCTATCCGCAATACGTTTTGCATTAATCCTGCAAACACGGAAACATATGTTAAAATAACAAGAGCATGAATACAATGTGGTTTAAAATATAAAAGAGCACATAAATCTCATCCGGCCACACTGTCTTCTTCGAAAAAATGTCCTCCGCGACATTTCCATGGAAGAATCTGTAATTAAAATATTAAGAATTAATAACTGCTGAAAACACGGCTGATGAAATATCTTCCGGCATGACTGAAAAAGCAGAATCTTCAAGCAGTGTCTTCAGCAATGCAGCTTTATTCTTCCATGGCACGTGGGATTCTGTAGGCTGTTGGGACATGTGATATGCTCCAGATGCCATCCAATTCGGTCTCTTTCTCTCTCTCTCCGATCTTCTAAGTTGCACCTCCTCCGCAGTCTCTTCCCCATCTGAAACCTCCAAAGGAGTTTCCAACTCTGCGGTTATCCCCGGAACTTCTGCAGCTTCCTCCTCTTCAGAAGTGTGAGTGTCCTCACCCTGCTCCATCCCGGGGTCTCCCTGCACAGATCCAAGATCGTCATCCGGCTGTACAGGAAGAATATACTCACCTGTACTGGCCCCAGAGCCTTCTACAACACCGGTATTGACGTCGCGCTCTGTGCCTGGAGTGGAAAAATAAATTTCCGACTCCGCGTCACTCACTTCGTCGTCTTCTTCCTCTTCTTCTTCTTCTTCTACTACTTCTATTTCTCTCTGTGCGGGGACTGGTCTCGTACGTGGTTCTGGTATCGGTCTTGTCCGGGGTTTTGGAACAGCTCTCGGTCTAGGCCTCGCGTAGGTTTTGGCTTGTCGTCTGGAAGTGGTGGTGCTGTATCTTCAACGGATTCTTCTTCATGGAGCGATCCAATCGGTAAAAGAAGGTTCCTATGAAGATCCTGTACTTACCTGTACCATTTTCCCGACAAACTTCGAAGACCGGCACATCACTACTTACCTGTTTATGGATGACATAAACATCTTCAGACCACTGATCAAGTTTGTGCCGACCTTCGAAGGCCAAAATCTTTACGAGAACTCTGTCACCAGGTTGTAAGTGTGCTCCACGAATCCTTGTGTCGTAGAACTTCTTTTGATTTCCTTGCGACTTCTCAATCACTTCCTTGGCCTTCTCATAGGACCGCTGGAATCGTGCGCGTAAATCTGACGCATACTTTCCCAGTGGCTGGGTTACTTCATTCTGGTCTAAGCCGAACGTAAGATCCACAGGAAGACGAGGTTCTCTCCCAAACATCAAGTGGAATGGAGTCTGTCCTGTGGTATCGTGTCTCGTAGTTGTACGCATGGACAAGTGGTCCTATTGTGAGCGACCCAATCAGACTTCTTAGAGACATCCAAGGTGCCAAGCATGTCAATAAGAGTCCGGTTGAACCGTTCACACATACCATTGCCCATGGGATGGTACGGGGTCGTCCTAGACTTCGCAATCTTTGTAACCGAGCACACTTCCTTCATCAACTTGGACTCGAAGTTGGCTCCTTGGTCTGAGTGTATCCTCTTCGGCAGCCCGTAGTGGCGTACAAATTGGTTGATGAAGGCATCAGCGGTGGTTTTCGCCGTCATGTTCTTTGTAGGAATGGCCTGTGCGTATCTGGTGAAATGGTCCGTAATGACTAGAACATACTGGATTCCACCTTTGGCAACATCCAACTGTAAAAAATCCATACACACCAATTCTAATGGTTGTGTAGTCTGGATGCTAACCAAAGGAGCTCTGTGGGTACCCTGGGTCTTGAATCGGACACAGCGGCCACAATTTATAATCACAACATGTGAAAACAACAGCACATCACATGTTTACTACACAAGGCACATACAGAAAAATAAACGAGCAACATGCACTACAAGCAACTATAAAGCAAACACAAATACAAGCAGGTACATGGACAACACAAATGCGTGCGCATGCAGGCTGGCTGTGACGCGCGCGTGTGTTTGTGTGTGTGTGTGTCTGCCTCCTGTCTCTATCAGGTCTATCTGCTCGGATTCACCAGTCTGAGTACGTACTACCAATCACCCGCGTGATAAATTCCTAATTGTCGGTCTCCACACGTCGTTGGGCGCCATTTGTAAGAGTACTTCCCTAGCCCGGTAAGGGAATACCATTGGAGGGGGGTGGTTCATGAAGATAACGACAATTGGTTGTATCACTTTATGCGAGTTAGGCCCGACGCCTGCAACAATACAGCATAAACATTACAATCATGCAAGGTTACAAACAATACAAGACAATACAATTAAAGCAAGTGATTGCACTTACTTTCCCATTATCAAATATCTCAAGACAACTTAGTGAAGAACGGTTCACTAAGTGCAATCACAAGATGTTATGTTACCTTGACCTACTTATGCAAGCACAAATAACATTAACATAAAGCACACAAAGCTGACATTAAGCACATAAAGCAAGCAGGGTAAAAGCAGACAAGTGAGTATGTACTCACTTGTAGAACTGGAGTAAATGCTCGAGCTCGAAAAAGGCTATTCCCAAATCACTCATTGCTCAGTTTATTATGCAAACCAACTGATGGAAAAATCTACCGTTGCAGATAAAATAACTAGCTATTATTCTAATAGCCCGTTGAATTATCTCCCCTTAATGGGATTACAGACACCATTTCCATCAATTGGTTCCAACAGCAATTTGGCTGTAATAAATGTGATAAAGGAATGATTTGGGTTTAACCAAAGGGGTATTACTGGTCGCACGGACTCTGAAGAACATATTGAGGTCAATTAACTATAATCCTAACAGCATAGATCCGGAGTGAATAAGTATGCATCATATTCCAATGTTCGCAAACCCTGCGACCCCAGATCAGACTGTGCTAATGCACAAACTGATCCAGCCCACACGGATTGAGAACACCGGACTAAAGTAGACATATATATTCCCTTGGGAGCAGCGTAGACCCTGATCAGACTGCATTCGCACAGGCTGGTCTCAAGTCGCACTGACTAAAAGCAATATAATAATAATCACAAACAGTGTAGACCCTGATCCAACTGCGCCGATGCACAGGTAGATCAGGATCAAACTGATTGCGACTAACAAGGCTAGATTATAACCAACATGCTGTGGGCAAACGCCCTGGCCCTGACTTTCTCCCTGCTTCTCTCACCTCTTTATCTGAGTAGAAAATAATAGTATGGGTTGACGCAATCTACTTTGCATATTGGTCACATGAATTACAGTTAACGTTAAAAATACGACAATATAGATTGCATTATTTAGTCCTTAGCATGTTATTTGCCAATCCAGAGCCAGAACGAACCCGTAACCTTAATCCGACAGTGTCTAGAGCCACAGACATTTATACAGAGGGACACTGTGCGGAAACATTTTACGGGATTCGCTCTACCTCCAGTCCAGCTCACAACAGAGATATCAGGGGGAATGGGGCATTATCGTGGCAACAAATATCATGATAAATAACAGTGTTTACACCTGGTAAAACTAGGTCATGCAACAGATAGGTGTAAAGTAAATCCAGCTCTAACTACTGCACATTTATGAACATACAAAGTTGCCACGATAAGTCTAAATTAAGAACCAAATTATCAACCATTTAGGTTGAAATGAACCAAGCTTTTCCACAATAATAAATATTGTACAGGACTCATTTCCTGTGTAAACAGTGTTGCAGTCCATGCGGACTCCAACAATGCATAACGTACTCAGACAACTAAAACCCATGTTAAAACAAGACACCATATGACAGTATATTTACCGCTCCCTGCTCTTTCTCCAGCTTACTCGAAAATATAAATATGTGTTGTCTTCCAACTACTATCGTGGACCGAATGATCGAAATATAATAAAAACCCCGCGCAAGAAAAATTTGACAGCTCATGCAAAGTGTTAGTGAGCGATTTTTATATAAGCCAATCAAACTGCCGGTTAGAATAAATATCTACCAATCAGAAATTAGATTATATTATGATATTGGCTATACCTACGGCTGTTGAGAAATTTCGCCCCCAAAAGAGTTCGGACCAATATTGGCTAATATAACGGGATATAGGAGACGGTCAATATAATGTCGTTCTGTCATGTCATGTCAGAAGCGTGCCGCTATCCGCAATACGTTTTGCATTAATCTGCAAACACGGAAACATATGTTAAAATAACAAGAGCATGAATACAATGTGGTTAAAATATAAAAGAGCACATAAATCTCATCCGGCCACAGAAGCAAGCCCCAAATCTCGCATCCTAGTCTGGGACCAGTTTCCATTCCACATTCATGTACTGTTACCGGTTGAAATACAGCAGCAACCGTGTTTTCATATATAGTGCACGGGGTCTTGTTAAAGTTTGCAATGCGTATTGGTACATTTCCAAACTTTGGGTCAACCAAAACTTTCGCTACCAACAATCCGGTTTTGTCAATAAAACCTTCAGTTGGCTCCAACATTCCCATACTATTTCGGCTAATGTTGTCGATCGGTTTACCCGGGACAATTACCTCGGTTTCTGGCGGTATATCTATTGTTTCCCCAACTGCAATTCGACAACAGTTCTTTTGTCCATTTTCGGTGTTCATAAAGAATGGAATTCTCTCCCCTTTCAGTGTTATATAGCCTTTACTAAGCATAATGTCACACTGGTGTTTTGAGAGGAAATCTAATCCCAGTATTCCATCCAGCTCAATGTCGGCTACGAGCACCTTATGCTCCATTTTTTGTCTTCCAAGACACATTTCTACTTCAGCTTGACCCAAAAATGGAGACGATTCTCCTGTAACAGTTCTCAATGATGAATGTACCAGTGTCAGATTTGGTCGGGTAAAATATGGCCAATTTTCAATAGTTTTCTTGCTTAGAATTGTGGCATTTGCTCCAGAATCAACTAATAATGTTACAAGGTTATTGTTTATTTTTGCAGAAAGAAAATAACCTTGTTTTGCGGCAGCATTGTTTGTGCGATCTGGGGGCGGTTTGGTTTGTCGGGTTGCGATCGCTCCATCCCGACGTACCCTCGTTTCCATGCCTTCTGCTGTATTCCACATTGTGTGGTCTATTTCTAGGGCTGTGTGAGAAATTTGGATTATCTCCCCTAGACTGATCAAAATTTGGTCTGGCATTTTGAGCTAAACATTGATCATGGTATCTGGGTCGGTTTTGAGGTTGGTGTGGCATGTTTGCTCGGTTTTCAGGATTATTAAACTTCCTGTTGTTTGGGTATTGATTGTTTGGTCTAATGTTTTGTCCACTGCTATTTTTCTCATTTAGCAGTTTGTCTAATTTGTAGGACATGTTATTGATTTGTTCAGTCAAGGCGTCAATAGTCGATGTCTGTTTTACATCCGCCTGATTGCCAGTCATACAAATTTATAGCGCTGTCTGTCAGCTAATCTATGTGCCTCCATTCTCACCGCAGTCTTTTCGGCTTCATCCAATTATTTGGACCCCATTTCTCTCAATCTCAACCGAATGTCGGTGTCCGTTATGGCGTCAATGAAACAATCTAAGGCCAGTGCCTCCACTATATCTTGGTTTGCACCAGGATAAGCCTGTCTAGTCATTTTCTTGATGGATTGGGCCAGTTCAGATATGGATTCAGTTCTACCTTTCACACGCGACTTCAGTTGAGTGCGGAATACCTCTGCACACCCCTCAGATCCATATCTGGACTTCATTTTCGATACAAGAGAATTAAAGTCCCTCTGTTCCCGTGGTCCTAGTTCATTTAGCAGAGATCTAGCTCCCCCAGTCAAAGAATTAGCTAAGTACAGAGATTTAACCTGATGGTTCCAGCCATTTATCTCTGCAGTAATCTCAAACTGTGTCAGAAAATCAGCCAAATCTTCCGTCCCATTAAAATGCTGTGGTTTCATTCTAATGTTTGGATTATCTCCCTTTCACCAATTCTCCCCATCATGTCGGTTTTGTTCAACTATGTCTATGTCATATGGCCTTTCCCCAGTGTGCAAATGTGATTGGTGTTCACCTTGGTCAGTTAGACTGTGGCTTTCATACAGTCTTATTCGGGATTCAAAGTCTGCCATTCTCCGTTCAATGTGGTCGGTCATGGTCGTCATTGTATTTTTTACCTCCCTGACATTTGTGCATTAACACGGTCATCATGTTTGTTAAAAATAATCTCCGAGTCAGCAGACTCTGATCTACTTTCATCCGTAGTATGTCTCTCATCATCATCACCGTTTTTATTTGCAGCATAAGTGTGATCATCAGCCATTTTGACTTATATCAGTTTGTTGCTTCTATTTTCAGATTTTAACCAGGATGGCGGTTACAGATGTCGGATGTTAGATACAGATCTATATCAGATGCCGGTGTTCAGTTATATTGTGATACTTTGTCAAATTTACTTTTATTATTGTTGTTAAAATAAATGTGGGTGTCTGGGTCCTTTGGAGTAGCACCAGGCTTACACTTGGTATAGCAATTAAACTTTATACACAGTCCAATCAGATCAGGATTTCCAAATTCAGTTATTGAGTTAAATCAGATCAGATTCCATATTGATGTTCAAATTGTAACAAGCAGGCAGATTTATAAGAAATCCCACTCTATGACACCAATATGGAATCTGATCTTGGATTTATGACGTAACAGCCAGACTCGCTTTCACCGTCCGACTTCGGATTACCGAAATCGGCCGAGTTAACCCGAAGACGGTATGATGTCAACTCCGGGGTTCCCTCGCGTGATGACGTGGGTATAAAACGGAATGTACTATTTGACTATTATTTTTATTCTTCATCTGCATTGCTTGGCCCTAAATGATACTATTTTGTGTTGATGGGCCGTTAAGCACCATTGCATTCCATTCCATTCTGGTTTAATATACTACAAATCAAAGAACATGCAAACTATTGAGCGCCAATTACAACTGAGCCTCAATAAAATTAACAAGTGGGCCACAGAAAACGGCTTTAAATTTTCGAAATCGAAAACTAACTGCATGCATTTTTGCAAAAGACGTGGTCTTCACCCTGATCCCGAACTTAAACTGGGATCACATCCTATCCCAGTTGTTCGGGAGCAAAAATTTCTTGATCTTATCTTTGATCCTAAACTCACTTTTAAACCACCTCATTTACGATACCTGAAAGCTAAATGCCAGAAAGCGCTCAACTTAATGGCAGTGGTGGCAAATTATGACTGGAGTGCAGACCAAAAGGTGCTGCACCGACTTTACATCGAACATGTTCGCTCAAAACTAAGACTACGGATGCACTGTATATGGATCTGCCAGTAAATCCGATCTTCAAACGCTCGATCCAATACATCACCAAGGCTTAAGACTGCCTGTGTGCATTCCGTACGTCTAACGCACAGAGCTTGTATGTCGAAGCAAATGAGCCTTCTCTCCACAACAGACGCACCAAATTATCTTTGCAATACGCCACTAAACTACATTCCAATCCATATAATCCAGCTTATGACACTGTCTTTCATCGAACTACATATGCTGTATTTGATAAGAAACCAAGCTTCAAGCCACCATTCGGCAAGAGAATGGATCCTTTGATACACGATGCTGGCTTGGATGTGGATCACATTGCAAAATACGCAGTTCCACATACTCCACCGTGGCAGTTGGAGCAGCCCAAGGTGATCTTCGATCTTAGTCAGCACACGAAAGCAACAACTGATCCATCCATTTTTAAAACACTTTTTCTTGAAGTTAAACACAGATACAATACATACACTCCGCTTTTTACTGATGGCCCAAAGGTCGGGGACCGGGTAGCAGCTGCTGCCGCTGTCCCCGAGGGAGATCTTCAATCCAGATTCCCAGACAAATCTTCGATATTTTCTGCGGAATTGAGGGCGATTTTACTTGCTCTTGATTTCGCGAAAATATCTTGGAGAAAGCAATTCATTTTATTTTCTGATTCATTATCTTCACTACAAGCTTTGTATAACATGAAGCTTGAACATCCACTTATCCGCCAAATCATGGAGCTACACCATATTTTACTTTCGTCTGGCAAGGACATTATTTTTTGTTGGCTACCCAGTCATACTGGTATCAAGGGCAATGACAGGGCAGATAGTGCTGCCAAGGTCCCTCCTGGATCTACCAACTTTCTCACTTTCCTGTTTGCTATCATATAAATCATCCATCAACTCATTCATCTCCGATACAATGCAGATCCAGTGGGATCTGCTCACAGATAATAAACTTCATGCTGTGAAACCGACTCTGGGCGAATGGACTCCTGGCTACAGACATGTACGCCGGGAAGTTGTCCTTAGTCGATTGCGCATTCTGGACATACACGACTAACGCGTTCGTATATGCTCAAGAGTGAGCCGCGTCCATGGTATATTCCATGTCACAGCGCATTTACCGTGCAACACATCCTACTGGACTGTATCGACTTTGCCGATATTCCACGCAAACACTTCAATGTTTCGTCACTTGCAGAGTTATTCCAGGTGGAGAACATTGAAGGTTTGCTTAGCGTTCTCCATGAAACCAGTTTGTATCGGAAGATCTGATTTGTATCATTGTATAAATGTTTCTCATTTCTATAATTTTATAATTCTATACATGTTGTTCATTTAGATGTTTTACCCTGATCATATGATTGCCTACCACATCTAACATACTATTTGACTATTATTTGTATTCTTCATCTGCATTGCTTGGCCCTAAATTATACTATTTTGTGTTGATGGGCCGTTAAGCACCATTGCATTCCATTCCATTCTTGTAAATATACTACAAATCAAAGAACATGCAAACTATTGAGCGCCAATTACAACTGAGCCTCAATAAAATTAACAAGTGGGCCACAGAAAACGGCTTCAAATTTTCGAAATCGAAAACTTAACTGCATGCATTTTTGCAAAAGACGCGGTCTTCACCCTGATCCCGAACTTAAACTGGGATCACATCCCATCCCAGTTTTTCGGGAGCAGAAATTTCTTGGTCTTATCTTTGATCCTAAACTCACTTTTAAACCACCTCATTTACGATACCTGAAAGCTAAATGCCAGAAAGCACTCAACTTAATGCGAGTGGTGGCAAATTATGACTGGGTGCAGACCGAAAGGTGCTGCACCGACTTTACATCGCACATGTTCGCTCAAAACTAAGACTACGGTTGCACTGTATATGGATCTGCCAGTAAATCCGATCTTCGGACGCTCGATCCAATACATCACCAAGGCTTAAGACTCTGCCTGGGTGCATTCCGTACGTCTAACGCACAGAGCTTGTATGCCGAAGCAAATGAGCCTTCTCTCCACAACAGACGCACTAAATTATCTTTGCAATACGCCACTAAACTACATTCCAATCCATATACTCCAGCTTATGACACTGTCTTTCATCGAACTAAAGATGCTGTATTCGATGAGAAACCAAGCTGCAAGCCACCATTCGGCAAGAGAATGGATCCTTTGATACACGATGCTGGCTTGGATGTGGATCACATTGCAAAATACGCAGTTCCAGATACTCCACACCGTGGCAGTTGGAGCAGCCCAAGGTGATCTTCGATCGTAGTCAGCACACGAAAGCAACAACTGATCCATCCATTTTTAAATCACTTTTTCTTGAAGTTAAAGACAAATACAATACATACACTCCGCTTTTTACTGATGGCTCAAAGGTCGGGGACCGGGTAGCAGCTGATGCCGCTGTCCCCGAGGGAGATCTTCAATCCAGACTCCCAGACAAATCTTCGATATTTTCTGCGGAATTGAGGGCGATTTTACTTGCTCTTGATTTCGCGAAAATATCTTGGAGAAAGCAATTCATTTTATTTTCCGATTCATTATCTTCACTACAAGCTTTGTACAACATGAAGCTTGAACATCCACTTATCCGCCAAATCATGGAGCTACACCATATTTTACTTTCGTCTGGCAAGGATATTATTCTTTGTTGGCTACCCAGTCATACTGGTATCAAGGGCAATTACAGGGCAGATAGTGCTGCCAAGGCCCTCCTGGATCTACCAACTTCTCACTTTCCTGTTTGCTATCATGTTTTAAATCATCCATCAACGCATTCATCTCCGATACAATGCAGATCCAGTGGGATCTGCTCACAGATAATAAACTTCATGCTGTGAAACCGACTCTGGGCGAATGGACTCCTGGCTACAGACATGTACGCCGGGATGAAGTTGTCCTTAGTCGATTGCGCATTGGACATACACGACTAACGCATTCGTATATGCTCAAGGGTGAGCCGCGTCCATGGTGTATTCCATGCCACAGCGCATTTACCGTGCAACACATCCTACTGGACTGTATCGACTTTGCCGATATTCCACACAAACACTTCAGTGTTACTTCACTTGCGGAGCTATTCCAGGTGGAGAACATTGAAGGTTTGCTTCGCTTTCTCCATGAAACTAACTTGTATCGGAAAATTTAATTTTATCATTGTATACATGCTTCTCATTTCTATAATTTTATAATTCTATATACGTTGTTCATTTATATTGTTTATCATATTAATATTGTTACCCTGATCGTCTGATTGACTACCACATCTAACATACTATTTTACTATTATTTTTATTCTTCATCTACATTGCTTGGCCCTAAATGATACTCTTTTGTGCTGATGGGCCGTTAAGCACCATTCCGATCTTCGAACGCTCGATCCAATACATCACCAAGGCTTAAGACTCTGCCTGGGTGCATTCCGTACGTCTAACGCACAGAGCTTGTATGTCGAAGCAAATGAGCCTTCTCTCCACAACAGACGCATCAAATTATCTTTGCAATACGCCACAAAACTACATTCCAATCCATATAATCCAGCTTATGACACTGTCTTTCATCGAACTACAGATGCTGTATTCGATAAGAAACCAAGCTTCAAGCCACCATTCGGCAAGAGAATGGATCCTTTGATACACGATGCTGGCTTGGATCTGGATCACATTGCAAAATACGCAGTTCCAGATACTCCACACCGTGGCAGTTGGAGCAGCCCAAGGTGATCTTCGATCGTTATTCACACACGAAAGCAACAACTGATCCATCCATTTTTAAATCACTTTTTCTTGAAGTTAAAGACAAATACAATACATACACTCCGCTTTTTACTGATGGCTCAAAGGTCGGGGACCGGGTAGCAGCTGATGCCGCTGTCCCCGAGGGAGATCTTCAATCCAAACTCCCAGACAAATCTTCGATATTTTCTGCGGAATTGAGGGCGATTTTACTTGCTCTTGATTTCGCGAAAATATCTTGGAGAAAGCAATTCATTTTATTTTCCGATTCATTATCTTCACTACAATCTTTGTACAACATGAAGTTTGAACATCCACTTATCCGCCAAATCATGGAGCTACACCATATTTTACTTTCGTCTGGCAAGGATATTATTCTTTGTTGGCTACCCAGTCATACTGGTATCAAGGGCAATTACAGGGCAGATAGTGCTGCCAAGGCCCTCCTGGATCTACCAACTTCTCACTTTCCTGTTTGCTATCATGTTTTAAATCATCCATCAACTCATTCATCTCCGATAACAACATGCAGATCCAGTGGGATCTGCTCACAGATAATAAACTTCATGCTGTGAAACCGACTCTGGGCGAATGGACTCCTGGCTACAGACATGTACGCCGGGATGAAGTTGTCCTTAGTCGATTGCACATTGGACATACACGACTAACGCATTCGTATATGCTCAAGGGTGAGCCGCGTCCATGGTGTATTCCATGCCACAGCGCATTTACCGTGCAACACATCCTACTGGACTGTATCGACTTTGCCGATATTCCACACAAACACTTCAGTGTTACTTCACTTGCGGAGCTATTGCAGGTGGAGAACATTGAAGGTTTGCTTCGCTTTCTCCATGAAACTAACTTGTATCGGAAAATTTAATTTTATCATTGTATACATGCTTCTCATTTCTATAATTTTATAATTCTATATACGTTGTTCATTTATATTGTTTATCATATTAATATTGTTACCCTGATCGTCTGATTGACTACCACATCTAACATACTATTTTACTATTATTTTTATTCTTCATCTACATTGCTTGGCCCTAAATGATACTCTTTTGTGCTGATGGGCCGTTAAGCACCATTCCGATCTTCGAACGCTCGATCCAATACATCACCAAGGCTTAAGACTCTGCCTGTGTGCATTCCGTACGTCTAACGCACAGAGCTTGTATGTCGAAGCAAATGAGCCTTCTCTCCACAACAGACGCACCAAATTATCTTTGCAATACGCCACTAAACTACATTCCAATCCATATAATCCAGCTTATGACACTGTCTTTCATCGAACTACATATGCTGTATTTGATAAGAAACCAAGCTTCAAGCCACCATTCGGCAAGAGAATGGATCCTTTGATACACGATGCTGGCTTGGATGTGGATCACATTGCAAAATACGCAGTTCCAGATACTCCACCGTGGCAGTTGGAGCAGCCCAAGGTGATCTTCGATCTTAGTCAGCACACGAAAGCAACAACTGATCCATCCATTTTTAAAACACTTTTCTTATGTTAAACACAGATACAATATACACTCCGCTTTTTACTGATGGCCCAAAGGTCGGGGACCGGGTAGCAGCTGCTGCCGCTGTCCCCGAGGGAGATCTTCAATCCAGATTCCCAGACAAATCTTCGATATTTTCTGCGGAATTGAGGGCGATTTTACTTGCTCTTGATTTCGCGAAAATATCTTGGAGAAAGCAATTCATTTTATTTTCCGATTCATTATCTTCACTACAAGCTTTGTATAACATGAAGCTTGAACATCCACTTATCCGCCAAATCATGGAGCTACACCATATTTTACTTTCGTCTGGCAAGGACATTATTTTTTGTTGGCTACCCAGTCATACTGGTATCAAGGGCAATGACAGGGCAGATAGTGCTGCCAAGGTCCTCCTGGATCTACCAACTTCTCACTTTCCTGTTTGCTATCATATTTTAAATCATCCATCAACTCATTCATCTCCGATACAATGCAGATCCAGTGGGATCTGCTCACAGATAATAAACTTCATGCTGTGAAACCGACTCTGGGCGAATGGACTCCTGGCTACAGACATGTACGCCGGGAAGTTGTCCTTAGTCGATTGCGCATTGGACATACACGACTAACGCGTTCGTATATGCTCAAGAGTGAGCCGCGTCCATGGTATATTCCATGTCACAGCGCATTTACCGTGCAACACATCCTACTGGACTGTATCGACTTTGCCGATATTCCACGCAAACACTTCAATGTTTCGTCACTTGCAGAGTTATTCCAGGTGGAGAACATTGAAGGTTTGCTTAGCGTTCTCCATGAAACCAGTTTGTATCGGAAGATCTGATTTGTATCATTGTATAAATGTTTCTCATTTCTATAATTTTATAATTCTATACATGTTGTTCATTTAGACTGTTTTACCCTGATCATATGATTGCCTACCACATCTAACATACTATTTGACTATTATTTGTATTCTTCATCTGCATTGCTTGGCCCTAAATTATACTATTTTGTGTTGATGGGCCGTTAAGCACCATTGCATTCCATTCCATTCTTGTAAATATACTACAAATCAAAGAACATGCAAACTATTGAGCGCCAATTACAACTGAGCCTCAATAAAATTAACAAGTGGGCCACAGAAAACGGCTTCAAATTTTCGAAATCGAAAACTTAACTGCATGCATTTTTGCAAAAGACGCGGTCTTCACCCTGATCCCGAACTTAAACTGGGATCACATCCCATCCCAGTTGTTCGGGAGCAGAAATTTCTTGGTCTTATCTTTGATCCTAAACTCACTTTTAAACCACCTCATTTACGATACCTGAAAGCTAAATGCCAGAAAGCACTCAACTTAATGCGAGTGGTGGCAAATTATGACTGGGGTGCAGACCGAAAGGTGCTGCACCGACTTTACATCGCACATGTTCGCTCAAAACTAAGACTACGGTTGCACTGTATATGGATCTGCCAGTAAATCCGATCTTCGGACGCTCGATCCAATACATCACCAAGGCTTAAGACTCTGCCTGGGTGCATTCCGTACGTCTAACGCACAGAGCTTGTATGCCGAAGCAAATGAGCCTTCTCTCCACAACAGACGCACTAAATTATCTTTGCAATACGCCACTAAACTACATTCCAATCCATATACTCCAGCTTATGACACTGTCTTTCATCGAACTAAAGATGCTGTATTCGATGAGAAACCAAGCTGCAAGCCACCATTCGGCAAGAGAATGGATCCTTTGATACACGATGCTGGCTTGGATGTGGATCACATTGCAAAATACGCAGTTCCAGATACTCCACACCGTGGCAGTTGGAGCAGCCCAAGGTGTGATCTCTTCGATCGTAGTCAGCACACGAAAGCAACAACTGATCCATCCATTTTTAAATCACTTTTTCTTGAAGTTAAAGACAAATACAATACATACACTCCGCTTTTTACTGATGGCTCAAAGGTCGGGGACCGGGTAGCAGCTGATGCCGCTGTCCCCGAGGGAGATCTTCAATCCAGACTCCCAGACAAATCTTCGATATTTTCTGCGGAATTGAGGGCGATTTTACTTGCTCTTGATTTCGCGAAAATATCTTGGAGAAAGCAATTCATTTTATTTTCCGATTCATTATCTTCACTACAAGCTTTGTACAACATGAAGCTTGAACATCCACTTATCCGCCAAATCATGGAGCTACACCATATTTTACTTTCGTCTGGCAAGGATATTATTCTTTGTTGGCTACCCAGTCATACTGGTATCAAGGGCAATTACAGGGCAGATAGTGCTGCCAAGGCCCTCCTGGATCTACCAACTTCTCACTTTCCTGTTTGCTATCATGTTTTAAATCATCCATCAACGCATTCATCTCCGATACAATGCAGATCCAGTGGATCTGCTCACAGATAATAAACTTCATGCTGTGAAACCGACTCTGGGCGAATGGACTCCTGGCTACAGACATGTACGCCGGGATGAAGTTGTCCTTAGTCGATTGCGCATTGGACATACACGACTAACGCATTCGTAATATGCCCCTCAAGGGTGAGCCCTCGTACCATCGGTTGTCTTCCATGCCACAGCGCATTTACCGTGCAACACATCCTACTGGACTGTATCGACTTTGCCGATAGGTTCCAACTCCAAACACTTCAGTGTTACTTCCACTTTGCGGAATGGCTATTGCAGGTGGAGAAACATTGAAGGTTTGCTTCGCCTTTCTTCCATGAAATACTTAACTTGGTATCGGGGAAAATTTAATTTTATCATTGTATACATGTTTCTCATTCCTATAATTTTATAATTCTATATACATTGTTCATTTATATTGTTTATCATATTAATATTTTTACCCTGATCGTCTGATTGACTACCACATCTAACATACTATTTTACTATTATTTGTATTCTTCATCTACATTGCTTGGCCCTAAATGATACTCTTTTGTGTTGATGGGCCGTTAAGCACCATTCCATTCCATTCCGATCTTCGAACGCTCGATCCAATACATCACCAAGGATTAAGACTCTGCCTGGGTGCATTCCGTACGTCTAACGCACAGAGCTTGTATGTCGAAGCAAATGAGCCTTCTCTCCACAACAGACGCACCAAATTATCTTTGCAATACGCCACTAAACTACATTCCAATCCATATAATCCAGCTTATGACACTGTCTTTCATCGAACTACAGATGCTGTATTCGATAAGAAACCAAGCTTCAAGCCACCATTCGGCAAGAGAATGGATCCTTTGATACATGATGCTGGCTTGGATCTGGATCACATTGCAAAATACGCAGTTCCAGATACTCCACCGTGGCAGTTGGAGCAGCCCAAGGTGATCTTCGATCTTAGTCAGCACACGAAAGCAACAACTGATCCATCCATTGTTAAATCACTTTTTCTTGAAGTTAAAGACAGATACAATACATACACTCCGCTTTTTACTGATGGCTCAAAGGTCGGGGGCCGGGTAGCAGCTGCTGCCGCTGTCCCCGAGGGAGATCTTCAATCCAGACTCCCAGACAAATCTTCGATATTTTGTGCGGAATTGAGGGCAATTTTACTTGCTCTTGATTTTGCGAAAATATCTTGGAGAAAGCAATTCATTTTATTTTCCGATTCATTATCTTCACTACAAGCTTTGTACAACATGAAGCTTCAACATCCACTTATCCGCCAAATCATGGAGCTACACCATATTTTACTTTCGTCTGGCAAGGACATTATTCTTTGTTGGCTACCCAGTCATACTGGTATCAAGGGCAATGACAGAGCAGATAGTGCTGCCAAGACCGCCCTGGAGCTACCGACTTCTCATTTTCCTGTTTGCTATCATGATTTTAAATCATCCATCAACTCATTCATCTCCGATACAATGCAGACCCGGTGGGATCTGCTCACAGATAATAAACGTCATGCTGTGAAACCGACTCTGGGCGAATGTACTCCTGGCTACAGATATGTACGCCGGGAAGTTGTCCTTAGTCGATTGCGCATTGGACATACACGACTAACGCATTCGTATATGCTCAATGGTGAGCCGCGTCCATGGTGTATTCCATGCCACAGCGCATTTACCGTGCAACACATCCTACTGGACTGTATCGACTTTGCCGATATTCCACACAAACACTTCAGTGTTACTTCACTTGCGGAGCTATTGCAGGTGGAGAACATTGAAGGTTTGCTTCGCTTTCTCCATGAAACTAACTTGTATCGGAAAATTTAATTTTATCATTGTATACATGCTTCTCATTTCTATAATTTTATAATTCTATATACGTTGTTCATTTATATTGTTTATCATATTAATATTGTTACCCTGATCGTCTGATTGACTACCACATCTAACATACATTTTACTATATTTTTATTCTTCATCTACATTGCTTGGCCCTAAATGATACTCTTTTGTGCTGATGGGCCGTTAAGCACCATTCCGATCTTCGAACGCTCGATCCAATACATCACCAAGGCTTAAGACTCTGCCTGTGTGCATTCCGTACGTCTAACGCACAGAGCTTGTATGCCGGAGCAAGTGAGCCTTCTCTCCACAACAGACGCACCAAATTATCTTTGCAATACGCCACTAAACTACATTCCAATCCATATAATCCAGCTTCTGACACTGTCTTTCATCGAACTACAGATGCTGTATTCGATAAGAAACCAAGCTTCAAGCCACCATTCGGCAAGAGAATGGATCCTTTGATACACGATACTGGCTTGGATCTGGATCACATTGCAAAATACGCTGTTCCAGATACTCCACCGTGGCAGTTGGAGCAGCCCAATGTGATCTTCGATCTTAGTCAGCACACGAAAGCAACAACTGATCCATCCATTTTTAAATCACTTTTTCTTGAAGTTAAATACAGATACAATACATACACTCCGCTTTTTACTGATGGCTCAAAGGACGGAGACTGGGTAGCAGCTTCTGCCGCTGTCCCCGAGTGAGATCTTCAATCCAGACTCCCAGACAAATCTTAGATATTTTCTGCGCAATTGAGGGCAATTTTACTCGCCCTTGATTTTGCGAAAATATCTTGGGAGAAAGCAATTCATTTTATTTTCCGATTCATTATCTTCACTACAAGCTTTGTATAACATGAAGCTTGAACATCCACTTATCCGCCAAATCATGGAGCTACACCATATTTTACTTTCGTCTGGCAAGGACATTATTTTTGTTGGCTACCCAGTCATACTGGTATCAAGGGCAATGACAGGGCAGATAGTGCTGCCAAGGTCCTCCTGGATCTACCAACTTCTCACTTTCCTGTTTGCTATCATATTTTAAAATCATCCATCAACTCATTCATCTCCGATACAAATGCAGATCCAGTGGATCTGCTCACAGATAATAAACTTCTGAATGCTGGTGAAACCGACTCTGGGCGAATGGACTCCTGGCTACAGACATGTACGACCGGGAAAGTTTGTCCATTAGTCGATTGCGCATTGGACATACACGACTAACGCGTTCGTATATGCTCATAGGGTGAGCCGCGTCCATGGTGTATTCCATGCCACAGCGCATTTACCGTGCAACACATCCTACTGGACTGTATCGACTTTGCCGATATTCCACGCAAACACTTCAATGTTTCGTCACTTGCAGAGTTATTCCAGGTGGAGAACATTGAAGGTTTGCTTAGCGTTCTCCATGAAACCAGTTTGTATCGGAAGATCTGATTTGTATCATTGTATAAATGTTTCTCATTTCTATAATTTTATAATTCTATACATGTTGTTCATTTAGACTGTTTTACCCTGATCATATGATTGCCTACCACATCTAACATACTATTTGACTATTATTTGTATTCTTCATCTGCATTGCTTGGCCCTAAATTATACTATTTTGTGTTGATGGGCCGTTAAGCACCATTGCATTCCATTCCATTCTTGTAAATATACTACAAATCAAAGAACATGCAAACTATTGAGCGCCAATTACAACTGAGCCTCAATAAAATTAACAAGTGGGCCACAGAAAACGGCTTCAAATTTTCGAAATCGAAAACTTAACTGCATGCATTTTTGCAAAAGACGCGGTCTTCACCCTGATCCCGAACTTAAACTGGGATCACATCCCATCCCAGTTGTTCGGGAGCAGAAATTTCTTGGTCTTATCTTTATGATCCTAAACTCACTTTTAAAACCACCTCATTTACGATACCTGAAAGCTAAATGCCAGAAAGCACTCAACTTAATGCGAGTGGTGGCAAATTATGACTGGGGTGCAGACCGAAAGGTGCTGCACCGACTTTACATCGCACATGTTCGCTCAAAACTAAGACTACGGTTGCACTGTATATGGATCTGCCAGTAAATCCGATCTTCGGACGCTCGATCCAATACATCACCAAGGCTTAAGACTCTGCCTGGGTGCATTCCGTACGTCTAACGCACAGAGCTTTGTATGGCCGAAGCAAATGAGCCTTCTCTCCACAACAGACGCATCAAATTATCTTTGCAATACGCCACAAAACTACATTCCAATCCATATAATCCAGCTTATGACACTGTCTTTCATCGAACTAAAGATGCTGTATTCGATGAGAAACCAAGCTGCAAGCCACCATTCGGCAAGAGAATGGATCCTTTGATACACGATGCTGGCTTGGATGTGGATCACATTGCAAAATACGCAGTTCCAGATACTCCACACCGTGGCAGTTGGAGCAGCCCAAGGTGATCTTCGATCGTAGTCAGCACACGAAAGCAACAACTGATCCATCCATTTTTAAATCACTTTTTCTTGAAGTTAAAGACAAATACAATACATACACTCCGCTTTTTACTGATGGCTCAAAGGTCGGGGGCCGGGTAGCAGCTGCTGCCGCTGTCCCCGAGGGAGATCTTCAATCCAGACTCCCAGACAAATCTTCGATATTTTGTGCGGAATTGAGGGCAATTTTACTTGCTCTTGATTTTGCGAAAATATCTTGGAGAAAGCAATTCATTTTATTTTCCGATTCATTATCTTCACTACAAGCTTTGTACAACATGAAGCTTCAACATCCACTTATCCGCCAAATTATGGAGCTACACCCTATTTTACTTTCGTCTGGCAAGGACATTATTTCTTGTTGGCTCCCCAGTCATACTGGTATCAAGGGCAATGACAGGGCAGATAGTGCTGCCAAGACCGCCCTGGAGCTACCGACTTCTCATTTTCCTGTTTGCTATCATGATTTTAAATCATCCATCAACTCATTCATCTCCGATACAATGCAGACCCGGTGGGATCTGCTCACAGATAATAAACTTCATGCTGTGAAACCGACTCTGGGCGAATGTACTCCTGGCTACAGATATGTACGCCGGGAAGTTGTCCTTAGTCGATTGCGCATTGGACATACACGACTAACGCATTCGTATATGCTCAATGGTGAGCCGCGTCCATGGTATATTCCATGCCACAGCGCATTTACCGTGCAACACATCCTACTGGACAGTATCGACTTTGCCGATATTCCACGCAAACACTTCAATGTTTCTTCACTTGCGGAGTTATTCCAGGTGGAGAACATTGAAAGTTTGCTTAGCGTTCTCCATGAAACCAGATTGTATCGGAAGATCTGATTTTTATCATTGAATAAATGTTTCTCATTTCTATAATTTTATAATTCTATCACGGTGCATTCCGTACGTCTAACACACAGAGCTTGTATGCCGGAGCAAGTGAGCCTTCTCTCCACAACAGACGCACCAAATTATCTTTGCAATACGCCACGAAACTACATTCCAATCCATATAATCCAGCTTCTGACACTGTCTTTCATCGAACTACAGATGCTGTATTCGATATGAAACCAAGCTTCAAGCCACCATTCGGCAAGAGAATGGATCCTTTGATACACGATACTGGCTTGGATCTGAATCACATTGCAAAATACGCTGTTCCAGATACTCCACCGTGGCAGTTGGAGCAGCCCAATGTGATCTTCGATCTTAGTCAGCACACGAAAGCAACAACTGATCCATCCATTTTTAAATCACTTTTTCTTGAAGTTAAATACAGATACAATACATACACTCCGCTTTTTACTGATGGCTCAAAGGACGGGGACTGGGTAGCAGCTTCTGCCGCTGTCCCCGAGGGAGATCTTCAATCCAGACTCCCAGACAAATCTTAGATATTTTCTGCGCAATTGAGGGCAATTTTACTCGCCCTTGATTTTGCGAAAATATCTTGGAGAAAGCAATTCATTTTATTCTCAGATTCACTATCTTCACTACAAGATTTGTACAACATGAAAGTTGAGTACCCACTTATCCGCCAAATCATCGAGCTACACCATATTTTAATTTCGTCTGGCAAGGACATTATGTTTTGTTGGCTCCCCAGTGATACTGGTATCAAGGGCAATGACAGGGCAGCTAGTGCTGCCAGGGCCGCCCTGGAGCTACCGACTTCTGATTTTCCTGTTTGCTATCATGATTTTAAATCGTCCATCAACTCATTCATCTCCCATACAATGCAGATCCGGTGGGATCTGCTCACAGATAATAAACTTCATGCTGTGAAACCGACTCTGGGCGAATGGACTCCTGGCTATAGGCATGTACGCCGGGATGAAGTTGTCCTTAGTCGATTGCGCATTGGACATACACGACTAACGCATTCGTATATGCTCAATGGTGAGCCGCGTCCATGGTGTATTCCATGCCACAGCGCATTTACTGTGCATCACATCCTACTGGACTGTATCGACTTTGCCGATATTCGACGCAAACACTTCAATGTTACTTCACTTGCGGAGTTATTCCAGGTGGAGAACATTGACGGTTTGCTTAGCTTTCTTCATGAAACCAACTTGTATCGGAAGATCTGATTTTTATCATTGTATACATGTTTGTCATTTCTATAATTTTATAATTCTATACATGTTGTTCATTTATATTGTTCATCCTATTAATACCCCGATCATCTGATTGCCTACCACATCTAACATTCTATTTTACTATTATTTTTATTCTTCATCTACATTGCTTGGCCGTAAATGATACTCTTTTGTGTTGATGGGCCGTTAAGCTCCATTCCATTCCTATGTCCGAGTCTTCTACCTGTGGGCTGCGCTATCAGATTATGAGCTGGACCGGGGAGAAACGCCAGAAACTACGGTGTCCCGTTGGGGCCACTTTACATTCTCATGTTCTCCACTTATACACGAGATCGCGAGATTGTGAGAACGCGAGGCGAGAATATGAGAACGCAAAGCGATGTGAAAATACGAGGCGAGAATATGAGAACGCAGGGCGAGTGTGTGAGAACATCGGCGAGAATATGAGAACGCGAGGCGAATGTGTGAGAACGCGAAGTGAGAATATGATAACGCGAGGCGAGTGTGTGCGAACGCGAGCCGAGTGTGTGAGAACACGAGGCGAGAATATGAGAACGCAAGGCGAGTGTGTCAGAACACGAGGCGAGAATATGAGAACGCGAGCCGAGTGTGTGAGAACACGAGGCGAGAATATGAAAACGAGAGCCGAGTGTGTGAGAACACGAGGCGAGAATATGAGAACGCGAGCCGAGTGTGTGAGAACACGAGGCGAGAATATGAAAACGAGAGCCGAGTGTGTGAGAACACGAGGCGGGAATGTGAGAACGCGAGCCGAATGTGTGAGAATGCCAGGCGAGAATATGGGAACGAGAGCCGTGTGTGTGAGAACACGAGGCGAGATTATGAGAATGCTAGGCGAGTGTGTAAGAACGCGAGGCGAGAATATGAGAATGCGAGGCGAGTGTGTGAGACACGAGGTGTGTGAGAAGAGGTAATATGAGAACGAGCTGAGTGTGATAACGAGAGGCGAGTGTGTCAGAACGTGAGCCGAGTGTGTGAGAACGTGAGCTGAGAGTGAAAACGCGAGCCGAGTGTGTGAGAATGACAGACAAAAATACGAGATTGATATGGTGGCTGATTAGGGACAATTCGCCTCGTCGCTCCGTCGCCACGAAGTTTATCGCTCCTTCGCGGCGACGGAGCGATAATTATCGCTCCTTCGCGGCGAAGGAGCGACGAGACGAAGTTTAGTGTCGTTAAACTTCGCTTCGTCGCCCCGTCGCCCCGTCGCCCCCGTCGCTTCGTCGCCCGGTCGCTCCGTCGCCACGACGGAGCGATAATTATCACTTTTTCGCCACGACGGAGCGATACTTATCGCTTCTTCGCGGCGACGGAGCGATAAACGTCGTGGCGACGGAGCGACGGAGCGACCGAGCGAAGTTTAAGGACACTAAACTTCGCCTCGTCGCTCCTTCGCCGCGACGGAGCGATAAACTTCGTGGCGACGGAGCGATAAGTATCGCTTCTTCGCGGCGACGGAGCGATAAACTTCGTGGCGACGGAGCGATCGAGGCGAAGTTTAGTGTCCTTAAACTTCGCTCCGTCGCTCCGTCTCCGTCGCCACGAAGTTTATAGCTCCGTCGCCACGAAGTTTATCGCTCCGTCGCCGCGAAGAAGCGATAATTATCGCTCCGTCGTGGCGACGGAGCGACGGGGCGACAAAGCGACGGGGCGACGGGCGACGGGGCGACGGGGCGACGAAGCGAAGTTTAAGGACACTAAACTTCGTCTCGTCGCTCCTTCGCGGCGAAGGAGCGATAAACTTCGTGGCGACGGAACGACGGAGCGACGAGGCGAAAAGTCCCTAATCAGCCACCATAGATTGATCACGCATTCTAGTGTCGCGATCTCGTATAAAAGTCGAGAGTGTGACGATGTAAAGTGGCATTCAAACGTCCCCCCACACACAGACACACACACGCCCATACCCCCCCCCCCCCCCCCCCCCCCCCCCCCCCCCCACACACACACGCCCTACAATCTACATTAGTCACAGTCGCATTTCCGATGATATGTCATGATGATATGAAAGTCACGTATGCAATATGGTATAGCCCATTCATTTTGTAACTGTTGACGTAAACGATTGATTGAAGTAAATATAATGATTTGTAAATGTATTATTCGCTGCACTATGCTAGTATTGAATGCACGAACATTAAAGGTACATGTCCACTCAGTAGAGACAAAATGTTCTTTACATCAGAGACATCATCTGAGACATTTTCTGGCAAATTAAACATTCAATCACCATTAATGATGGTCATTATTATACATTTTATATCGGACGTAAATTTCCACACTGATATCAGGGGTGATAACCATGTTTTCTAGTTTGATGTGCAGTGTTCATACATTATAATCTGTTAAATTTGTATTGTGTTCACGTGACGCATTTAATTACTATAAATAATTAAAAAATAGCATGCCTCATCTGCGTATGAAAATAGCTTGATACCACCACGCGTCACTATCACTAAAATAAACATTACCAAATGATTATATCTGTATAGCGGGCTCTCATAACTTTTAGAACTGGTGACACAATTATACACTTATTTAATTCCTATAAAAAAAACAGTTTGTGCCTACTGAGTGGGCACGTACCTTTAACGAAATATTCTCATGAAAGGCCGTGTAATATTTGCGTTGAGTGCCATTACAATTTAGTTCAGTGTCTATATCAGGTATGCGTCATCCTAATAAAACATACGCACGTGAAACAAATCGTTATCATTGGCTAACGAAACGTCACGAAAACATATTTATCGTGTTAATCGTTGCGAAGTTAATAAACTTAGAACAATATTTTCTCTCGCATTAATATGACATGATTGTAGACTAGTATATGTATCTGTAGCCTATTTCATCAACATTGCAAAGTATACTTTTCTAGCAAAGTATACTTTGAGGGAGAAATTTTAAATTTTATGATAAATTTATTAATTCTTATTATACTGAATTTATTACATTATCACAGCCATTTTGGCTGTGATAATGTAATAAATTCAGTATAATAAATCTGCATACATGTAATCATCAAATATATGCAGTTGTTACATTTATATGAAATAATGCATTTCGGGAAAAACAAATGATTACTCCCTCAAAGTATACTTTGCTAGAAAAGTATACTTTGCAATGTTGGTGAAATCGGCTACTGGTGTTATATTTATGTATGTGGTGACCACCATGATACGGTTCAAATGAGTGGTTACAACATATACTTTTGTTGAGAAATAAGAAAAATTGAACAATATCTGTATACATGTACACGTAAAGGCGTTTTCCGAGTGAAATGTGTTAACCCTTACACCGCTATCTTAATTTTTTTTCGTCTGCTGTTTATTTTCTATTTTCCATTGTTATCATCAAAAACATGCTTTGACAGCTCTTAAGAATAATTTACAACATGCTTTGACAGCACTTTAGAATCATTTCCATTGGAAATGATTCTAAAGTGCTGTCGAACCATGTTTTTATTGAGAAATTAGGCAATATATAAAGCAACAGCAGACGACAATTGTTGTGTGTAGCGGTCTAAGGGTTAAGAACGTTTTACCTGTGAGTGTTTAGGTAATAATATCTACCTGAGCGCACATGTATATTTCAATTGGTTTTCCGCTTATTCGCACGGTGATCTTGTTTTGTGTACAGTGTTAAGCTAAAGCACGGTACCAGTCGTGTTTTCAACGAAAATAAACTTGTAAAGTTAAGCATGGACACATTCTAAAGGTAACATTAAAATTAACATATTTTAAAATGAAACTTATTTGCTGTACGCTTATAATTCTGTTGTCTTAGTTTCATGTTTTCCTCGTGTATACGGTCTTCTGTATGTTATCTTGATACGTTGCTAACATGTATTAATGTACCTTTTTTGTGCTGAATTGATGTGTTTGTTTATTTACTTGTTTACTTATGTTCTGCAGTTCTGTTGTCCTTCTTGAGACAGTTTTTGAGAGAACATATAGTCGTCGTCTGTCCGTTCTGCTGCCTGTATGCACAGACGTTTTTCAATTCTTGGTGCATGTGCAACATCCATATAGACCTGCTGAGAAAATGACATTATCCCGTCAACACAGTTCGTATGTGCCGTGAAACATTGTTGATATCCTGTCAATACGACGTAATCACTGCGTACGAATATGTGCGGTGGCTGGGTTATATTTTTACATTTTACAGCCATTTGTAGGTGTTGACGGGATAAATAGAATAGTAGGTTAGTGCCGTGAATGGGAAAACAGAGCAGAGCCTCGCCCATCCCGTTTCCTGCGCCTTGCCATATATGTTTTCCCATTCACGGTACTAACCTACTATTCTCTATTTTCTGGCCATCTTTGTCATCACACGTGCATACAACAATCTGGAGAAATGTGTCCTATGGGTTCTGCGCCTTTTCGCAGATTCATTGAGTGTGTGTTTGTTTATTTGTTTACTTATGATATATACATGTATAAGTAAGTATACCAGCCTGACATGGCGTTGTTTACATGCTTTGTTTATATAAACATTGGTGTATAAACAAACATGGAATTCCTGTAGGTATTTCCCTGTTTATTATGGCGCGTCGCTATAGTCATGATCGATATATTGCGATTGACAAAACAGTTTCTCATACTGGAGCAGTGGGTAAACTGGCGGCCAACGGTGGCACTTGATTTTAATGTTGCACTGCATGCGTTCGATCCTTACTTTGGCCATTGTATATATATATATTTTTAAATATTGTTTTTGTGTTTTCTTTTTAATGCATCTTTATTACATGTAACAACATAAACCACATGCATCCACGTTTATTTATTTATTATCTGAAGTGAGAGGTTTATTTTTCGACATGGTGTTCTCCGTAACATATTTGCATTTGTAGTGAGTCGAGGTGGACTTTCACAATAACACACGAATGTGCAGAATGCATTTCACAATGATTAGGTTCAAAGTGAAGTGTTTTATAATGTTGTGTAAAAGTAAATGCACGACTGTTTCGGGATGTGTGCGTTACCGCTGGCGCCAAAATAGTAAAAGCGAGAGAAAAATGTATGTCTTTGGCAGGATTCGAAGTCACGACCGTCCGATCACCAAACAGCAGATCTATCCACTAGAGCACTAAACGATGTTACTATTATTATCAATTCTATCGAATGTTAATGCGTTTGCGCTGGTATACAAATACCATGTCTACAACATATGACGTAAACTATTTAAAAATAGCACGTGTTTACAATAATATTTACAATAATAACGCGCCAGCTCAAAGCGGTATAAGTATACCAGCCTGACATGGCGTTGTTTACATGCTTTGTTTATATAAACATTGGTGTATAAATAAACATGGAATTCCTGTAGGTATTTCCCTGTTTATTATGGCGCGTCGCTATAGTCATGATCGATATATTGCGATTAACAAAACAGTTTCTCATACTGGAGCAGTGGGTAAACTGGCGGCCAACGGTGGCACTTGATTTTAATTTTGCACTGCATGCGTTCGATCCTCACTTTGGCCATTATATATATATATTTTTTTTAAATATTGTTTTTGTGTTTTATTTTTATTTTTAATGCATCTTTATTACATGTAACAACAATTGACATGGTAATTATGAACCACATGCATCCACGTTTATTTATTTATTTATTTATTTATTATCTGAAGTGAGAGGTTTATTTTTCGACATGGTGTTCTCCGTAACATATTTGCATTTGTAATGAGTCGACGTGGACTTTCACAATAACACACGAATCTGCAGAATGCATTTCACAATGATTAGGTTCAAAGTGAAGTGTTTTATAATGTTGTGTAAAAGTAAATGCACGACTGTTTCGGGATGTGTGCGTTACCTCTGGCGCCAAAATAGTAACATCGAGAGAAAAATGTATGCCTTTGGCAGGATTCGAACTCACAACCTTCCGATCATCAAACAGCAGATCTACCCACTAGAGCACTAAACGATGTTACTATTATTAGCAATTCTATCGAATGTTAATGCGTTTGCGCTGGTATACAAATACCATGTCAACAACATATGACGTAAACTATTTAAAAATAGCACGTGTTTACAATAATATTTACAATAATAACGAGCCAGCTCAAAGCGGTACACCTCTACACCTCTTCTACCAGCCTGGCATGGCGTTGTTTACATGCTTTGTTTATATAAACATTGGTGTATAAATAAACATGGAATTCCTGTAGGTATTTCCCTGTTTATTATGGCGCGTCGCTATAGTCATGATCGATATATTGCGATTGACAAAACAGTTTCTCATACTGGAGCAGTGGGTAAACTGGCGGCCAACGGTGGCACTTGATTTTAATTTTGCACTGCATGCGTTCGATCCTCATTTTGGCCATTATATATATATATATATATTTTTTTTTAAATATTGTTTTTGTGTTTTCTTTTTCTTTTTAATGCATCTTTATTACATGTAACAACAATTGACATGGTAATTATGCATCCACATGCATCCACGTTTATTATTAGCCGATCTATGTATATATATAGATCGGCTATATATTGGTTATACATTGGTTTGTGAAAAAGTTTGTAACCACCCTTTTCTCCTATATTCGGTAATCTACAAACGCGAAATTTGTTGTATCACTTCCAAATTACATCAACCGGATAATTTTTCATTTTTGGCCATTATCTCTGTTGAAAACTTTAAATATAGCGAAATAAGACAATTTGGCTATAAATAAACGTTTTCACTACAAGAGTTCGGTAAACAAAAGTTAGGCGGTTTGCAATTTGGCTATAAATAAACACTAAAGTTAGGCGGTTTGCCTTCTATTCCAGGGGCAATTGTAGGTATATATATAAGATTCCGGCACCTCGTGTTAATTTATGGCACCCGGTGTTTTTATAAACTTGAATGTATAAGGTTTCCAAAAAATCCGGGTGCCATTTTTTAAACCAAGTTGAATGTCATTTCAAGGTCCTTGAACTTTTTGCTTGACGGAAGTCGAAAATTGCCAATATATGAGCCAATAGGTCATGGTCCTTAACTTGGAAATTGGTGTAAGTTGTTAAAAAACATTTCTGATGGATATATTAAAGAATTTACGTAAACTACACTTATATTCAGTATATAATTATCATATTTTCAAGATGGCCGCATGGGTATTTATGAGATTTCGGTTAACTTGCTACATATTTGTGTAATGCTAAGCGCCTTCACCTATATTGAAAGGTTAATTCTTTCAACTAGAATAATAGTGTTTACATTTGACTACCATAAGTATTGCTATGATCAGATATTAATGATAGCTAAATATAACTGGGATAATTTGGTTGGGGAGGAAATCAACACTTCTCTCACTTTTCCCTGAGATTCCGTAACTACTAAAATGTGGACATATATTGAACCCTGATTTGATCGGCTAATAACATCATGTTCTGCATGACTTTTTATTTATTTATTTGTTTATTATCTGAAGTGAGAGGTTTATTTTTCGACATGGTGTTCTCACAATAACACACGAAAGTGCAGAAGGCATTTCACAATGATTAGGTTCAAAGTGAAGTGTTTTATAATTGTTGTGTAAAAGTAAATGCACGACTGTTTCGGGATGTATGCGTTACCTCTGGCGTCAAAATAGTAAAAGCACAGAAAAATGTATGCCTTTGGTAGGATTCGAACTCACGACCGTCCGATCACCAAACAGCAGATCTACCCACTAGAGCACTAAACGATGTTAGTATTATTAGCAATTCTATCGTATGGGTCGACAAAAACTATTACTTCAAACCAAAGAATGTGTTGCAGAATGCATAGTCATATGCAGAGAACATGGTATCTTCATCCGGTAATTGCTCAAGTGTTGGAGCTTTTGGCAGGCACAACCGATTGATGCAGGTATTTGCTGTTGGTATATATGATTCCATTGCATCGTGAAAGCTGATTTCTGGATGTATTTTGTAACCCAGCATTGGTTCCTCATCCGAGCTTGTAACGAATGACAATACTGCTTCAAGTGTCACAGATGGTCGTCTTCCGGCTATAAATAGTCTTCCGTCTTCCGGCTATATACAGAAAGCCCATGGTGCTCACTAACCCCAAGGTTATTACAAGCTCCATATATACTATCAAACTGCGCCAGGCGGGACATTTTGCTCCGCGGAGCTCTTGTATTATCAAGGCTTCCTACGAGGGGATTAGCTTTATAATAATGATGCCCTTGTTTGTCTAGTTGAGCTGTTTGTTGGAAAATAACGGAATTCCAGCGTATCAGTTTGTGGTTTGTGTGCACATGCCACATATGATTTGGTCCTTCGACATGATAAACACGACGATGCAAGCGTCCTAATTGACGACTGCGTACACCATTTTCATCATGTTGATGAAGAATGTCTCGCAGTCGATATCTCGGTATCTGTAATGAAATTGTACATGAATTATTTTAAAAACGGGTTATAAGTCTAACACTATTAAATACTTCAGCAAACATTACTATAAGACTATAATACATGTTTAACAGTCACTGGCCATCACTAAACTTCTCTCTAATCCGGCAGGTGGAAGCATGCTGCGACGGGTAATTTAATATCGGGGTTCATCCTTACTGGAATCCCGACTTGAGACCTGGTTTGGCCCTCACATGTGACAGTTGAATCTGGTTACACCCTTTATATGATTAATATGTTTAATCATAATCCTATTACTTTTATGGGAAGGGGCCATGTGTCTGTGGTGTGGTATATGGACCCCCCCCCCATGCAGCAGTGCAGCAGGTTAATGCGGGATCGAACCGGCTGGCCCGGCCTTAAATGACCCCAGCTATTGATAGCCCGTTAAACACCAATAAACAAACAAAAACAGAAATTTGTCAAAATTTGTACTTCGGATGTCCATTTACATTGCCATTACCTATCACATTGTGTAAAAAAACACATGTGTTTGGTGTTTTGGCAGCGATTTAGAAAACTTTGTCTTGGATTGAATTATAGATACTTGATCATAAATTATTTAAATTAATAATAATTAGACCTTAAACCAGAAATAACTATCAAACCTCGTTGTCTGCGCTCAAAGTGAACAAATGACGGCCATTTCCCAAGATGGCCACCAAGCATTGTTATATTGTCGTGCCCGCTTGCGGACAGCACCATATAGTCGGCACATTGGCGTTCGCATGTATGTCGGTACGTCCGCATGTGCGTCCGGTTAAATCTGTTTTTTATTTAGGTTAATGTTTTTAAGAACACCATATCTCTGAAACATGTCGCTCGAAACTTCATATGTGTCCTTATCATCATCCCTGTTTTCATTCTATGCACAACCCGTGCTGCCCCTGTGCCCAATGTCGAGGTCAAATTACTTTTTTGTCGCACCAGCTTTCGGACAGTGCGATAATAGTCGGCACATTTTCGGTATACTATCAAACTTCGTTTAGTACTACATGTATCAAATGCCTCGGCGGGAGCGACATGACGGCCACGGCCATCTAGTTTTAATAAAGATCTAACTTTCAGTCTGACCAATATTAACCGGGTAAATTGCTATAATTCCGTCACAGTTTGAATGTAAAATGATAAATGTAATGTTCCATGGTTGTAGTATTTATCGTGTCATGCATGTAGTAATACGTGCTACAACTCATTCATTAACCATGATAGAAAAAATATATTTTCTATATCAAGTGTGCAAATTTATTTATTTAGTTTACTTAATGGTGTTTAACGGCCTGTCAAAATATGTGCACGAGCAGTAAGCAATGTGTATACATCAAATAGCACAGACAGTCGCAAATATGTATGCCAAACATTACTCAGATTTAAACAGTATGTCAAAAGATGTATTGGTTACAAAAAGTGTCCAAGTTTTGTTGAGCCACTCTGTACAGTTTCCACATGTTTGCAATTTCATCTTTAATAATGTAAACAAATAAATTTTTAGCGGCCATCTTGCATTTCACTTTACTAACCTATTCACAAATTAGCTGCCACTGTAAAATGATTGAATAACCATGTAGTCAAATTATAATAAATTGTGTGTACACCTTGTAACACAAATTATGTATTCACATGTATATTCTTCTGTCGCAATATTTCTTGTAGCATTTTCTCCCCACATTTTCTGAAACTCTTGTACTGTTTTCTTAACAATCTGTGTTAGTGTATCGTCATCTATGTTTGTAAATTGGTACTTTCGCAAACCATAGATTCGCATTCGTCTGTAAACTGTGCTCTCGGAAACTGATAATAGGGATGCAATTTCCTTTATCTGAAATCCAGTTTCCAGTAGTGTTTCGACAGTTATCTTTGGTATTTGGAACCGAGGCGGCCCACAATGATCATTGATCTTGTGCGGCTGAAAACTTCCATAACAGATGCAGGATGTTCTCAATGTCATTATATCCGTCCTATTCACAACACCCAAGCGATTCATGTCATATATTGATAATTTCCCAACTATATCCGGCGTAATCTTTTCCGCTTGAAAGATTGGAATACACCTGGTCAGGCCCAGTTTTCGCAAAATATCATCCATGTTGTTCACTATTTATGGTAGTAAGTCTTTATTTCACATTTATTTCTTTATTCGTGTAACACTGCATTCTGGATGATGCACGAGTTATCAAAGAGGAACTAAACTCATTGTTACCTCAGCACATCACGTAATGTCGACAAGATGAGACTATGCGCTGATATTATGAGATGGAAGGACAGTAACACAGCACAAACATGTACGGTATGTTGATATGTGGACAGGATACCATGATAAATTGACTCGATATAATATAGGAATGAATGGCCTTTTTGTGGAATTTATCGGGGTATAAACTTGGAAAAGTCGCGGGAATACTGGACGAAGGCCGGAAGGCCTCGTCCAGTATTCCCGAGACTTTTCCAAGTTTATATCCCCGATAAATTCAACAAAAAGGCCATTCATTCCTTATAATTCCAGCATTTGAAATACATTCATCAAGAAAATGTGTTTATTTTCCGTTTTCTTAAGAATTATTTTAACTGCGCCAGACGGTTACGGAAAGTAGTTCGGCATGGAGTTTACTGGGATATAAATTTTGGACGGAGACTTGCAACGGACCAATCAAATGTTAGGGAATTGTGTAAATATTTTTGTTCTGGAATTATTGCACAGTGTACATCCAGATACGATGTGGACAATATAACATGGTAACGGGACAGTGTATAATGCACAACGGACAGCACGGGATGATATGTGAACAAGGTAACATATCGAATGAACACGATGATAAGGCGAGTAGACACTACAAAATGCACATTAGACAGCACATGATAAGATGTGGACAACACAGTATGGTGAATTGACAGAACATAATGCAGAGTGTACAGCGCATGTCAAAATGTGGGCAAGATGACATGACGATTGGACAACATGACATTACGTCTGGACAAGCTGCCATGACGATTGGACAAGATGACATGACGTCTGGACAAGATGACATTACGTCTGGACAAGCTGGCATGACGTCTGGACAAGATGGCATGACAATTGGACAAGATGGCATGACAATTGGACAAGATGGCATGACAATTGGATAAGATGACATGACGTCAGGACAAACTGGCATGACGATTGGACAAGATGGCATGACAATTGGACAAGATGACATGACGTCTGGACAAGCTGGCATGACAATTGGACAAGATGACATGACGATTGGACAACATGACATGACGTCTGGACAAGATGATATGACGTCTGGACAAGATGGCATGACGTGTGGACAAGATATAATGTACAGTGGACAACACATCATAATATATGGACAATACAACATGATGACTGGATACGATATAATGTACAGTGGACAGCACATGCCAATGAGTTGACAAGATAGTATGACGACTGGACAAAATGTAACGCACAAGTACAGCACATACTAATATGTGGACGTTTTTAAAATGTTGAAATGGCACAATATAACGGAAAGTGGACAATACATGTCACGCTGCGGACAAGCTGACATATAGAATTGACAACATATAATTCATAATGGGCAACGGAATCGAATTGCGCAAGATAACATGGTCAATTGGCAAGATAAAATGCACAGTGGACATTACATGATACTATGTTGACACGACAACATGGCGAGTTGACAAGATATAATATACACTGAACAGTACATGCTAACATTTGGACAAGACAGTATGGCGAGTTGGCAAGATATAATGCAGAGTAGACAGCACATGGTAAGTTTTGACAAGACAGCATAGCACGTTGACATAATAACATCATGATTTGACATAAAATCACACTTATCAGGTACATGAGACAGCTGGGGTGTTCCATACATGAGACAGCTGGGGCGTTCCATACTATCGAATGTTAATGTGTTTGCGCTGGTATACAAATACCATGTCTACAACATATGACGTAAACTATTTACAATAGCACGTGTTTACAATAATATTTACAATAATAACGCGCCAGTTCAAAGCGGTACACATCTAGTTATGTTGCGCTTCATAGACATTTTTAGAGACAACATACGTAGTCGTCTGTCCGTTCTGCTAATTAGGAGAATTATGAGATAGTAACTGTCTCCTAATTAGGAGTTAGTATCTCCTAAATATATCTCATAATTAGGAGTTACTATCTCCTAATTAGGACTTACTATCTCTTAATTAGGAGTTAATATCTCCTTATTAGGACTTAGTATCTCATAATTAGGACTTAAAACTAGTTCAGCATTGTCACCAGGATGCTTCCATACTTATAAGTATGTGCGTTGGGCGTGATAGCCTGAAGCTATGGAACGCCAAATCTACATAAACTCAAATAATTAATGCTAGCTTCAAGTAATTAGTGCTCTCTCTAATTCTATTAGTGCTCTCTCAATTTCAATTAGTGATCTCTCTAATTCAATTTGTGCTCTCTCTAATTCAAGTTGAGCTCTCTCTAATTCAATGGCATTAATAGAGAGCATGAATTAAATTTGAGAGAACACTAATTGAAGTTGAGATATCACTAATTGAATTAGAGAGAGCACTAATTGAATTTGAGAGAGCACTAATTGAATTAGAGAGAGCATTAAATGTATGTGTTTTTGAGCTCTCTGCAAATAATATAGAGCTAGCACGAATTCAATTAATGCTCTCTCTAATTCAATTAGAGATCTCTCTAATTCAATTAGTGCTCTCTCTAATTGAATTTGTGCTCTCTCTAATTCAATGTGTGCTCTCTCTAATTAAAGTTGTGCTCTCTCTAATTCAATTTGTGCTCTCTCTATTAATTATCATTACAGCTAGCGCTAATTGAATTAAAGAGACGTCATCTTGTATATCTTGACGGCTATTCTACATAAATGTATCGTCATTTTACCTAAATATATGCATTACATAATGTTTGTAGATTAATAGTATTCGTATATGTTGGTATTTATACTTTCCATTCACAACTTGATTATAAAAGGTATGATTAGTGTTAGGAACAATACAAAATGACTAATATTTGAACTTTGACCTTGAATATGACCTTGACCCTGCATCATATGTCATCTTCCTTCACCTAAAATTTTAGTTCTTATTATAGTATGCATATAATATTGCCATCAAACATTGAAGCACTGGTTTATAGAGTGATTTGAACAATTATACATGTTAATGCTTATTTTCAAAACAGCGGCCATCTTGGACGCCATCTTGAATATCTCCATGGTTACTCGACATATTTCCATTTCAACTATATATGTTCATTATATATTGTCTGTAGAGTATTCTGATATGCTGATATGTATACTTTTGTAAAATGTGTAGGGTCCGTACCTCAGACGGACTGGCATTGGAACATATACATATTTCCATTGAAGTTGATCTCTTTGTGCTGAAATATTTTGGATTATTGTCCTCAAGATGTACAGCAACATGACACATATGTTGATTTCGTCAAATATTGAAGTTGATTTTTCACCAAAAGTGGAACATACTTTGTAGACTCTATCATAGAATAGCCGTCCAGGATGTTGAATATATATTCAATTTATCAATCAGCGAGTGTCCTAAATTTGCAAAACTATGTCAAACCACTGCGAGGAGGAGGAGGCAAACTTCGAATAACAGTATGTACTGTGTAACTGTGTATCCCCTCATATCGTGTAGATACAAAAGTTCTTTCCGTATCTTCACATTGTTCATATTATGACTAGTGTAGAGCCACGTCAGTCTGTGTGGATCATTGGTAACCAGTGTATATACATGTCAGTCTCTCCAATTCAATTAGTGATCCCTTTAATTCAATTTGTGCTCTCTCTAATTTAATTTGTGCTCTCTCTAATTTAATTTGTGTTCTCTCTAATTCAATGTGTGCTCTCTCTAATTCAATTAGTGCTCTCTCTAATTAAAGTTGTGCTCTCTCTAATTCAATGTGTGCTCTCTCTAATTCAATTTGTGCTCTCTCTAATTCAATTTGTGCTCTCTCTATTAAGTATCATTACAGCTAGCGCTAATTGAATTAAAGAGAGCACAAATTGAATTTGAGAGAGCACAAATTGAATTAGAGAGAGCACAAATTCAATTAGAGAGACCACTAATTGAAATTGAGAGAGCACTAATAGAATTAGAGAGAGCACTAATTATTTGAAGCTGGCATTAATTATTTGAGTTTATGTAGATTTGGCGTTCCATATTAAGCTTGGTGCCTGTATGGGCCTACTGAGAAAATGAACCTCATGACAGTTCTGTAGCCGCATACTTATCTAGCTAAGTATACGTTGAGGGATCAATCATTTATTTTTCCCAAATACGCATTATTTTGTATAGAACTAACGACTGCATAGATTTGATGATTAAAAGTATGCAGAGTTATTTTTTACTAGAATGTATTACATTATCACAGCCAATGTGATAATGTAATAAATTCAGTATAATAAACATTAATAAATTTAATCTTAATTTGAAAATTTCTCCATCAAAGTGTACTTAGCAAGATAAGTATACACGTACTTAGTAATTTCGGTGAAATCGGCTACTGGTCAATGGCGATCTTTATCAGCACGTGTGCTCATACAACACTCTAGAGTTAAATTGTTTATTTACGTCTCATCAACTGTACACCATAACACACAACAATAATACATCACAGGAACACGTACAATTGCAATTCTAAAAGAATTACACGAGACGGCTCACTAAAACGTTGAGCAAACAGTAGTACATTTCAACATATACAGGGACAACACTACATGTACGTGTTGCATAGTATGGAACTACTGTTGGTTTCCGATACATTGGCAAGGGCACGTGACGTCATGGGGTCAGCGGACTATGTATTTTATAGCTGTCTAGGGATGTAGCCGTTTGCAGTCACTTTAGCTGGCCGAATTGACGCTTTATCTAGAGCAATTTAGAGCTTGAAAATGCATGCTCCCTATAGCTTGGGAGATAATTTAAATTACCAACTGGTTGCCTGGCGAAACAGACGATTGAAAACCACAATAAATGCCATATTTGTAAACGTAAAACGTGTCGATAGTTGATTCATTTTGATTGCCCTGTCGTCAGCAAGCATAAGCATTATTGTCCCCATAGCTCAGATGGTAGAGTGCTCGGTAAATGCATTCGACCTACTTTCCTTTTGTGCGAGTTCGAGGCTCGGACAATTTTATTTGTTTTATTCACATAACAGATTCAACGTATTCTCACTTTTACGAAAATGTCTTAGATAGAGTTTGACAAAAGGGTCCTTGTGACTGGGTTTACAGCGTCACAGATCAGAATGCATATCTCGCAGTCAGATCAGGGCTTACGGTGTTCACAATTCATTTACTGAATAGATATTTCACTATCAAACAACGTGAAACAAAATCGGGATGTAGACACATTCTAAAATTGTCGCCAGTAGGTATTTCATAGAAACTACAGTAAGGGGAGGGGGGGGGGGGCTCTTGCGGACGTCAAATATACACATCCTAGAGGTTATTGGCCTCCTAATTCCCGGCCACTGGAAATATTTGACTGTAAATACACCCCACACATTGTATGTCCGCCGCCCCCGAGCGGGGAAAACATTGGTTGTGCTTATACATTTCAAACGATTCAAATGACACTATGCACTACACAATGTACGTCTTCATCAGTTTTTGAACCAATACAAACAAACAAATGTTTCTGTAAGTTACATGAAATAATGTTAATAAAATAAACGTACATGTATTAACGACGGCAGATATCTGGGAGTATGAAGTGAGGGACAAAATTCAATTAAAGAAAAGATAGCACAGTGTTGGTTTCGAACCCTCAACGTTGATTAATTAAAATAAATCGTAACGACTACGCTATATATATCAGATACGAAATGTATGTATTGATCACATGTTGATATAGGTGCACGTATGTATAAAACTGCTTGTATGTTCTAAAATTATATAATGAAACACAGGTGCATTGTTATCGATTAATATTGACTTGCTCATGCATGCATTACCAATGAGCATACATATACGATACAAAAATGATTGGTGTGATACATATACGATTGGTGTGATACATATACGATTCGAGTGCCTGTGCTCACTATTTTCTTTTTCAGCAAATACGTAACAACAAAAGTGACAACTTGATTCAGAATATGCCTGAACATTGTTTGAATATATTTCGGGCCAACATTGGTGACATGCATGCTACATCGTCATGCTAATATCAGTTTTGCATTTTTAACACTCCTACTTTACCTACTATGGTTCAATATGGAATCTCCTGTGACCTTTGCCCTTGCCACTTTATCGGAAATCAACAGTACAGGCGTATATACTCCGGACTAGAATTTGTTTTATATATATATACACATATGCATGTTTATGCATGCACATGCATATGCACTCTAGTTATATATGATATGATAAACGCAGTCATCCCATGGTGTCATACAATACGATGGCATGCTACAACAGGTTACGGGACACTTGTGGGTATATGAATCGGCCCCATACTCGCATCAAATGATTATTTTTCGATAGAGATTAAAACTGATATGTGGTCGTGACTGGAGAAATGAGGGCTTATGGGCTTTGCGACCAGTGTATATCCAGATCAGCCTGTGCATCCGCACAGTCAGATCTGGATATTCACTGTTCGCTACTCCTTTAAAGGTACATGCCCACTCGGTAAGCACAAACTGTTCTTTGTATGAATTAAATAGGTGTATAATTGTGTCAGTATTCCACCAGTTCTAACAATTGCATGTGTCCGCTATACATATATAATCATTTAGTAATATTTATTTTACTGATAGTGGCGCGCGTTGTTATCAGGCTATTTTCATATGCAAATGAGGCATGGTATTTTTTTAATTATATATGTTAATTAAATGCGTCACCTAAATTTTTTTTATTTTCGACAGATTATAAAGTAAGATAATTGCACATCAAAAAATAAATACAGAGTATAAATAGTGATGTCCGTTAACATTTTAAGTCAACACGCTTATCGCCCCTGATTTCGGTGTGGAAAGTTACGTCGGATATAAAATATATACTAATGCCAATCAATACGTGGGGTAATGGTGAATGAATGTTAATTTTGCCAGAAAATGTCTCAATTGATCATCTGATATACTAACAGTTTGTGCCTACTGAGTGGGCATGTGCCTTTAATGAAACACCGCCCTGCTTCTAACAAACAATATACCGGTATATAGCACAGTTATCAGGCTGCATGAAAGTGATATTTGATCAGGAACTACACTGGTCACAAATCCCATAAGCCCCATTTCTCCAGTCACAGCCACATTTGGGGTGTGGGGGGAAGTTGGTGCAGATTCATGGGGGTATAGTAATGTTTGACTGACGAAATGATGACTAGCGTATGCCCAGTAGCCTATTTCAGCAACTTATCTAGCAAAGTTTAATTTGAGGGAGAAATGTTCAATTTAAGGATAAATTTATTAATTTTTATTACACTGAATTTATTACATTATCACAGCCATTTCACAGCCATTTTGGCTGTGATAATGTAACAAATTCAAAATGGCTGTGATAATGTAATAAATTCAGTATAATGATTCTGCATACTTTTAATCATCAAATATATGAAGTGGTTAGTTCTATATGAAATTAATGCATTTCCGTAAAAATAAATGATTACTCCCTCGAAGTATACTTTGTTAGAAAAGTATACTTTGCAAGCCTCCATTTCTCGGTGTTCGTACAAGAATTCCAGAAGAAAATGCCGAGAATTTGGTCAAAATACAACATGATGTCATCATCATCTGCTACAGCTTTCGTATCTATTGACAACGCCAAGCTGAGGTTGGCACGCTGTTCCTACCACGCAAAATTAATTGCACATATCCTCGCACATCGACACCGGTGTAAATCTACATTATCTAATGGTTTGACATGGGAACACCATATATACGTCATTTCCGGCGGAAGTATACAGTCACTTCCTGTGAGCCAGTTTCTTTGCCGGACGAATTTCCGGCGGACAACTTGGTTTACTAAATGCTGATTGGTTGGTGAAGGTCACGAGTTTAATCGAATCAAGTTCGTTAGCATTCACAATTTACAATACATTAGGACGTATTAGCAATAGTATCAGATCGACTTGGAACCTTATGGATGAATGATATTCGCTAAATATATGATGATTAGATGATTAATTTATATATTTTAATGCAAAGTGTTTAAGTTATATGCCAGAAAATGATGTTAATAAACAAATGTATTAAGAATTTGTGTTCAGTTCGCAATAATAGTTGTTGTTGTTGTTTACCGGAAGTGATTATTGCAATAGTAGTTTCTTGTTTTATTGTCAACAACCAAAATTCGTTTAAATGAATTGATAAGGCAAAAGCCCATCCATGACTGTTTATTCGAAATAACTTTGTTATCAGACGGATTTTCTTGAAATAAAAAGTAGGCTCATTTCTAAAAAATAGTTTTACATCGTTTTACATAAAAAAAATAAGCAGTTTGGAGTGTTTTTATAGCAATCAATCTTGAGCAGCATTTCGTGGAACAGACAGTAGTGTGTCTTATTTTCATGTTAATTTCAACTTAAAATAGTTTCTTCCATTAATCATGTTGATATTCGATCAGACGTTTTGTTATTCGTATCCGGATCCGGATCCGGATCCGGATCCTGTAATGCTAGACGATATTATTAATACAAAAACGTGATCTAACTTATTTATCACATCCTCATGCACATACCTTGCACACATGGATGCGGCCCTGATGATGTGTCGGGAAGTTTTATATCTTTTTTTGCTTTCCATAATGTAAATTTTCTATTTATATTATCACAATACACACTATTTATTGTATTTGATCAAAATCCGAGGATTTTGTATTTTATTTTACTTGATATGTATACTATAATAGACTGTGATACACAGGGGAGATACTTCATAAATTAAATGAGTTAAATGCCAATAATTCCAGCACAAAAATATTTACACAATTCCCTAACATTTGATTGGTCCGTAGCAAGTCTCTGTCCAAAATTTATATCCCAGTAAACTCCCATGCCGAACTACTTTCTGTAACCGTCAGGCGCAGTTAAAATAATTCTTAACAAAACGGAAAATAAACACATTTTCTTGATGAATTTATTTCAAATGCTGGAATTATAAGGAATGAATGGCCTTTTTGTGGAATTTATCGGGGATATAAACTTGGAAAAGTCGCGGGAATACTGGACGAGGCCTTCCGGCCTTCGTCCAGTATTTCCGCGACTTTTCCAAGTTTATACCCCGATAAATTCCACAAAACGGCCATTCATTCCTATAGTAATCACACGTTGTGCATGTGTGGATGCGTCAATCAATCCAACCGTCCGTCTGTGCATGTCTATGATATTAGATTGTTAAAAGTTTGTCCATGTCTATGATATTAGATTGTTAAAAATTTGTCCATGTCTATGATATTAGATTTTTAAAGTTTGTCCATGTCTATGATATTAGATTGTTAAAAGTTTGTCCATACGGCTATTGTTTCATTGACAATGCTGCTACAACCTTTGACGATTAACCTAAGTAACTGAAATGAACTGTTTCATGTTAAGTTTGAGACTTCCATTATGCAGAAAAGGGGGTCATTTTGCAAAAAATCAAAAATATCCTCAAGTGATGCAGATCTTGAATGAGACGCCTCATTACGAGTCGGTTCATTAGGATATATACACTGTTTGCAGGGCCATCACCGGAGGTAAAAACCAGACGAGGCTAACCAAGTCTCAATATGGGGGTCAGGGAACATTCTGCCCGCCACCTCCCCAGAGATTTGTTTAATTCTTAGTAGCAACAAAAACATCGGCAAAATAAGTGACGAGGCGACCTCCTCGTCTGCCCCATCATGGTTACGGTACTGAGAGGTCTCTAGTGTTGAAAGGGTCAAACACATATTTGAGTCGAGAACTTGACTATCAACTTCACTGAGCAAAGGAACACAATAATGAATTACGGTATAAATGTTCTTGATTGTTTGTATTATTGCATTTGTCACGACTTGACAGATCGTCAGTCACGGTCCATGATACTAATGTCTCCCAACATATGTTGCCTTGAACTATCATCCCACCGTATCTATTTCTTATATTAACATGACACACACGTCAGTGTGCATTCAGATTTAAGCTTTTCATATTCAGACAACAGAAATGTCGAATGTTCACGACATCGTCCCGCTTACAGCTGTACTTGGACCACCTGTTGAAAAAAACGGACCTTACAATATCTGCAATAAATGTAAGATCGGCGACCCATATCCTGTCGGTAATCAAGAAAGGATTCCCTAGTGACTGAATGGCGGACATCTGATCAGACGGTGCATGTGCACAGATGAGACATCGTAACATTCATGGCTTTGTTGTTTTTGCAGGAGATAAGTTTTTCTTAAACTCGATAAAGGTTGCGCTAAATTTTAATTTTATACATTACATGTATATTTACGGAAGCATGGAGGGGACATGTGTGTTTTTTTATTTATCTCGTGGCCACGAGATAAATAAAAATAAACACACCTAAAGATCTCGTGGCCACGACATAATTCAGGTGTGTGTTTTTTTTTATCTCGTGGCCACGACTTATTATGTCGTGGCCACGAGATAAATAAAAAAAAACACACCTCAAGATCTCGTGGCCACGACATAATTCAGGTGTGTTTTTTTTATTTATCTCGTGGCCACGAGATAAATAAAAAAAAACACACCTAAAGATCTCGTGGCCACGACATAATTCAGGTGTGTTTTTAGCTCACCTGAGCGAAGCTCATGTGAGCTATTGTTACCGCAATGTGTCCGTCGTCGTCCGTCGTCGTCGTCGTCGTCGTCCGTGAACATTTTCAAACGTCTTCTCCTCGGTAACCATTAGGCCTATGGCCACCAAACTTCATGGTCATGGTCCTTAGGTAGGGGGATTACAAAATTGTTAAAATGACGTCATTACGTAATCCAAGATGGCCGCCGTCTAAAAATAGCACAAATTCTTAAAAAATCTTTTACTCAAGAACCGCCAACCGGATTTCGACAAAACTTGGTAGGAATGGTCGATGTACATTGCTCTTTCAAAGTTGTTAAAATGGTGACCCTGGTGTTAAAAATGGGCGTGGCCCGTGGGGTCAAATTGGGGTCAAATTTTTGACTGAATATGGTCATTTCATATATCAAATTGAAGGTATCAAAGAGGCGATCACTCTGGTGCATTTTTTGTCGAAATCGGATTGTTATGTCATCCAAGATGGCCGCCGAAAGGTCGAAAGGTCGTTCTTTTATTAGAGATTTCAAAATTCTTCTTCACATGAACCGCTTGGCCCATGGTAGCCAAACTTAAAAGTTATGGTCCATGGGTGAAGCCTTTTCAGATTTGTTAAAATAGAGGTCATCGCTAATCCAAGATGGCCGCCGTCTAAAAATAGCATAAATTCTTAAAAAATCTTCTTCCCATGAACCGCTAGCCGGATTTCGACGAAACTTGGTAGGAATGATCGATGTGTATTGCTCTTTGAAAATTGTTAAAATAGTGACCCCGAGGTCAAAAATGGGCGTGGCCCGTGGGGTCAAATTGGGGTCAAATTTTATTTTTGACCGAATATGGTCATGTCATATATCAAATTGAAGGTATCAATGAGGCGATCACTCTGGTGCATTTTCTGTCGAAATCGGATTGTTATGTCATCCAAGATGGCCGCCGAAAGGTCAAAAGGTCGTTCTTTTATTAGAGATTTCAAAATTCTTCTTCACATGAACCGCTTGGCCCATGGTAGCCAAACTTAAAAGTTATGGTCCAGGGTGGTGAAGCCTTTTCATTTGATTAAAATAGAGGTCATCGCTAATCCAAGATGGCCGCCGTCTAAAAATAGCATAAATTCTTAAAAAATCTTCTTCTCATGAATCGCTTGCCAGATTTCGACGAAACTTGGTAGGAATGATCGATGTACATTGCTCTTTCAAAGTTGTTAAAATGGTGACCCCGGGGTCAAAAATGGGCGTGGCCCGTGGGGTCAAATTGGGGTCAAATTTTATTTTTGACCGAATATGGTCATGTCATATATCAAATTGAAGGTATCAATGAGGCGATCACTCTGGTGCATTTTCTGCCGAAATCGGATTGTTATGTCATCCAAGATGGCCGCCGAAAGGTCAAAAGGTCGTTCTTTTATTAGAGATTTCAAAATTCTTCTTCACATGAACCGCTTGGCCCATGGTAGCCAAACTTAAAAGTTATGGTCCATGTGTGAAGCCTTTTCAGATTTGTTAAAATGGAGGTCATCGCTAATCCAAGATGGCCGCCGTCTAAAAATAGCATAAATTCTTAAAAAATCTTCTTATGAACCGCTAGCCGGATTTCGACGAAACTTGGTAGGAATGATCGATGTACAATGCTCTTTCAAAGTTGTTAAAATGGTGACCCCGGGGTCAAAAATGGGCGTGGCCCGTGGGGTCAAATTTTATTTTTGACCGAATATGGTCATGTTATATATCAAATCGAAGGTATCAATGAGGCGATCACTCTGGTACATTTTTTGTACAAATCGGATTGTTATGTCATCCAAGATGGCCGCCGAAATGTCAAAAGGTCGTTCTTTTATTAGAGATTTCAAAATTCTTCTTCACATGAACCGCTTGGCCCATGGTAGCCAAACTTAAAAGTTATGGTCCATGGGTGAAGCCTTTTCAGATTTGTTAAAATGCAGGTCATTGCTAATCCAAGATAGCCGCCATCTAAAAATAGCATAAATTCTTAAAAAATCTTCTTCTCATGAACCGCTAGCCGGATTTCGACGAAACTTGGTAGGAATGATCGATGTACAATGCTCTTTCAAAGTTGTTAAAATGGTGACCCCGGGGTCAAAAATGGGCGTGGCCCGTGGGGTCAAATTTTATTTTTGACCGAATATGGTCATGTTATATATCAAATCGAAGGTATCAATGAGGCGATCACTCTGGTACATTTTTTGTACAAATCGGATTGTTATGTCATCCAAGATGGCCGCCGAAATGTCAAGAGGTCGTTCTTTTATTAGAGATTTCAAAATTCTTCTTCACAAAAAATAGCATAAATTCTTAAAAAATCTTCTTCTCATGAACCGCTAGCCGGATTTCGACGAAACTTCGTAGGAATGATCGATGTACATTGCTCTTTGAAAGTTGTTAAAATGGTGACCCCGGGGTCAAAAATGGGCGTGGCCCGTGGGGTCAAATTGGGGTCAAATTTTATTTTTGTCTGAATATGGTCATGTCATATATCAAATTGAAGGTATCAATAAGGCGATCACTCTGGTGCAATATTTGTCCGAATCGGATGATTATGTCATCCATGATGGCCACCAAAAGGTCCATTTATTCAAGATTTATAACGTCTTTTTCTCAGGAACCACATGGCCGATGCTGGGTGAAGCATTTTCAGATTTTGTAAAATGAGAGTCATCGCTTAATCCAAGATGACCGCCATCTAAAAATAGCACAATTTTTTAAAACACATGAACTCAATGTCACATTCTCCTCCGGTGTTCATGGAGTCAGTGAGCGAATTAGGGCCATCATGGCTCTCTTGTTTTATTATCAAGGCTGCCAGCGAGGGGATTAGCTTAGTGATAACAATGCCCTTGTTATAATATCTTGCCTTTAAAAGTACGCATTCCATTCTATAACTGGTCCAGTTTCACAAAACTTTATACGATAACAATGTTTGTACAAGGATTTTTAGCTCACCTGAGCGAAGCTCATGTGAGCTATTGTTACCGCAATGTGTCCGTCGTCCGTCGTCCGTCGTCCGTCGTGTCCGTCGTCCGTCGTCGTCCGTGAACATTTTCAAACGTCTTCTCCTCAGTAACCATTGGGCCTATAGTCACCAAACTTCATGGTCATGGTCCTTAGGTAGGGGGATTACAAAATTGTTAAAATTACGTCATTGCGTAATCCAAGATGGCCGCCGTCTAAAAATAGCACAAATTCTTCAAAAATCTTCTTCTCAAGAACCACCAACCGGATTTCGACAAAACTTGGTAGGAATGATCGATGTACAATGCTCTTTCAAAGTTGTTAAAATGGTGACCCTGGGGTCAAAACTGGGCGTGGCCCGTGGGGTCAAATTGGGATCAAATTTTATTTTTGACCGAAGTTATCAAAGAGGCGATCACTTTGGTGCATTTTTTGTCAAAATCTGAAGGGTTATGTCATCCAAGATGGCCGCCGAAAGGTCAAAAGGTCGTTCTTTTATTAGAGATTACAAAATTCTTCTTCACATGAACCGCTTGGACCATGGTAGCCAACCTTAAAAGTTATGGTCCATGTGTGAAGCCTTTTCAGATTTATTAAAATGGAGGTCATCGCTAATCCAAGATGGCCGCCGTCTAAAAATAGCATAAATTCTTAAAAAATCTTCTTCTCATGAACCGCCAGCTGGATTTCGACGAAGCTTGGTAGGAATTATCAAGTTACAATGCTCTTTCAAAGTTGTTAAAATGGTGACCCCGGGGTCAAAAATGTGCGTGGCCCGTGGGGTCAAATTGGGGTCAAATTTTATTTGTGACCGAATATGGTCATGTTATATATCAAATCGAAGGTATCAATGAGGCGATCACTCTGGTGAATTATTTGACGAAATCTTATGTCATCCAAGATGGCCGCCGAAAGGTCAAAAGGTCGTTCTTTTATTAGAGATTTAAAAATTCTACTTCACATGAACCGCTTGGCCCATGGTAGCCAAACTTCACAGTTATGGTCCATGGGTGAAGCCTTTTCTGATTTGTTATAATGGAGGTCATCGCTAATCCAAGATGGCCGCCGTCTAAAAATAGCACAAATTCTTCAAAAATCTTCTTCTCTAGAACCACCAACCGGATTTCGACAAAACTTGGTAGGAATGATCGATGTACAATGCTCTTTTAAAGTTGTGAAAATGGTGACCCCGGGGTGAAAAATGGGCGTGGCCCGTGGGGTAAAATTTTATTTTTGACCGAATATGCTCATGTCATATATCAAATTGAAGGTATCGATGAGGCGATTGCTCTGGCACAATATTTGTCGGAATCGGATGATTATGTCATCCATGATGGCCGCCAAAAGGTCCATTTATTTGAGATTTTGAACGTCTTTTTCTCAGGAACCACATGGCCGATGCTGGCCAAACTTCATAGGAAGTTCCGATCTTTGGGTGAAGCATTTTCAGATTTGGTAAAATGAGAGTCATCGCTTAATCCAAGATGACCGCCGTCTAAAAATAGCACAATTTTGTTAAAACACATGAACTCAAATGTCACATTCTCCTCTGGTGTTCATGGAGTCAGGTGAGCGAATTAGGGCCATCATGGCCTTCTTGTTTTTTTATCTCGTGGCCACGACATAATAAGTCGTGGCCACGAGATAAAAAAAAACACACACCGGAATTATGTCGTGGCCACGAGATCTTTAGGTGTGTTTTTTTTTATTTATCTCGTGGCCACGACATAATCAGTCGTGGCCACGAGATAAATAAAAAAACACACATGTCCCCTCCATGTTTCCGTATATATTAGAAAGAAAGAATTGAGCAATAAACTGAAAATTCGCGTCGAGTTAACCAGATCTGAAACATATAGTTGTGCGGGAAACCAGGCCCAGGCTACAACGGTCGCTGCCGACCATCTGCATGTAAATAAAAAATGTAGCTTGCACAGAGTTTTCACCTGTAAATGGTGGTCGATAGCAGTTAATGTGGACAGTTATCTGTAAACTGTGTCAAAGAAAATATTATATGTCAAAATAACGGAACATAAAAAACACATAACAGACAAACATTTTTATATGTGATATCAGCAGCAAAATAATAAAAGAAAATTACCCTTACGCCATTATTGTTAATAAAAACATAATATAAGATGTGCCCGTTTAGAATAAAAATGGTGGATTTCGATCGTACGACCGTTTATAGTACGGCAGTCTAACGTTCATCCAATACATTCACACACATACGCCCGATTATAGATATATTCTGTTCGTTAGATAGCTTTAACACAACGGAACAAACCTAACATGGCGGTCTGACAAACGTCGATAATTGGAAATATCGGCTGAAATTACGTCAGCTGAGTTCACGACGTCATATCTTGTGACGTCGTCAGACTCCCGAAGACAGGTTTTCTCGCGATGCGGCTCATATAACACCAACATTCTGACCATCTGTTAAAAAAAACCACCGATATTATTGATTACGATAAAGTGCAACTCTTTCTAAATGACGTTAATAGTTGACACAAAATTCAGAGCGCATTCAGTTGTTGGCATGTGTGGCGAGTCTAGCACGTGATATGTGACTATGACCATATAAACGGTGCGTGTACCATCTGTAGATAGTAGGTGGCCGGATTAGCTCAGTAGGTTGAGCGTCGGACTGCGAATCGGGAGACCTCTGGTTCGCACCTCGACCGCTGCGAATGGTCGATTCGGTGTGTCCTTGTGCAAGACAACGTGCTAGACTTAAATAGTCGGTCCCGACATGCAAGGTCATCGACCCAGTGCCGTCGCTAAATCAAAGCATTCAATCTGTAGATACACTAGTACTTGATGCAGTCGCAAAACTGGCTCCTCCAACGGACCATAAAATCTGAATCAACACTTACGTTTCTGCATGACGCGATCTTACGGAGCCGCGCAGGGGACGTAGTATTCTTTTTTTTTATTAATTCGTTCCCACGAAATAACAATTCGTTCCCTCAATTTAACAATTCGTTCCCACGGGAACGAATTGTTAATTTGTGGGAACGAATTGTTAATTCGAGGGAACGACTTGTTAAATTAGGGAACGAATTGTCATTTCGTGGGAACGAATTGTTAATTCGAGGGAACGAATTGTTATATCGTGGGAACTGCATTTACATATTTTCGTCTCGTAACCGGCGCAAGAAATTTGCGCCGGTTTCTGGACGAAAACTGCGTTTATGCGATAGCTCTAGGTAGATCTCAGTAGCATATATTCAGGAAACGGATGCATTAGTAGACTTGCATTTTTCGACACGAAACATTTTGCGCCGGTGCAACACAAGTGAACCTCGCTGATATCGGCTTTAATATCGAGTTTAACGTTATTTCCAGGTGTGTGTTTGACTGCATATGCCCTGCGGATGGATGACCATGGATAAGCTGGAGACAGGAAGTGACGCCACGTATGACTATGCACGCCGGGAATGTAGCTGTCATGGCCGCCAGTTTAGTGATCATAGGATACAGACAAGCTGCATCAGGTATTGTATTGTAGTCCGTCGATTCGGCGTGTTTGTTTTTCATGTCTTATTGATCTCCATGGAAAACAGTGACACCGGATCCTACTTTGCCGATAATCGCGGCACGGAAACGGGATGTGCTCCCGAGGCAGAGCATCGCCCATCCAGTTTCCTAAGCCTTGCCAGATATGTTCCCATTCACGGCACTAACCTACTATTCTCTATCTATTTTCCTTATTTCTGAACCAAAGTATATGTTGTGACCACTCATTTGAACCGTCTCGGCGAGACGGTTCAAATGAGTGGTCACAACATATACTTCTGATGAGAAATAAAGAAATGCTTGAGCCTTGCCGGATATTTTTCCCATACACGGCACTAACCTACTATTCTCTATGTCTATCTTGCTCGTTACAATCTGGTCAAGCTATACGCTCTCCAACTATTAGCCAGTGTCACAAATTCATTCCAAAGTTACAAGCAACTAACCTACTATTCTCTATGTCTATCTTGCTCGTTACAGTCTGGTCAAGCTATACGCTCTCCAACTATTAGCCAATGTCACAAATTCATTCCAAAGTTACAAGCAACTAACCTACTATTCTCTATATGTTACATCGAAAAACATAAACAGGAAGAACAAATAATAAGGATACTAGTACATGTCAGTGCTTGTGTGCTTGTGGACCTTTGACATAACAGAAATAGAGAATAGTAGGTTAGTGCCGTGAATGGGAAAAAATATCCGGCAAGGCTCAAGCATTTCTTTATTTCTCATCAGAAGTATATGTTGTGACCACTCATTTGAACCGGCGAGACGGTTCAAATGAGTGGTCACAACATATACTTTGGTTCAGAAATAAGGAAAATAGATAGAGAATAGTAGGTTAGTGCCGTGAATGGGAAAAAATATCTGGCAAGGCTCAGGAAACGGGATGGGCGAGGACATCCCGAGCACATCCCGTTTCCGTGCCGCGCCAGATATTTTTTCCCATTCACGACACTAACCTACTATTCTATTTATCCCGTCAACACCTACAAATGGCTGTAAAATGGAAAAATTGTATTGACTGGATATCAAAAATGTTTCACGGCACCGTGTTTCACGGCACATACGCACTGTGTTGACGGGATAAAAGAGTTTTACCTGTCAACATTTTTCTTATGTCTTACTGTGGTAAATATCCGCAACACTATTCAAATACTGAGAGGTCTCCATGTGAAGAAAAGTCTTCTTCACACCTCATGTCTTTCTTTGTCAGATATACAAATAATGATGATATATATATTGATGATCTTACATCAATAGTTAAAATAAATTACTATAAACGAGCTGATATCAACGAGTTTAGTTGTTATCTTATTAAACTGACCATAAACAATTAATTGCGTTTGTGCATAAGCACAGCGTCATACGTTGGCGATGTACTGGCCACCTAAAATGTTTCTGCAGTGGTACCATTCAGGCGCGTAGCTGCCTATACGCGAGTACGCGGCTGAATCCACATGATTCTGAGAAAAAAAATAAAGCACCTCAGAACGCCCAGAATGCACCAGATTGCACCATTGTTTTCCAAATTTTCCGGGGGGGGCATGCCCCCGGACCCCCCTAGCACAATTATGAATCCACATGGATAGAGGGCTAGCTACGCCCCTGCCATTTACTGATGTATTGATTACACTAGTGTATTGTTACACTGCGAGGGCCCATATGAGACACGCCATGTGATTTTGTACATTCGGACATCGGCGTAATTTCATGAAATGCGTTTACAAAATTTACAATATTGTCATTAAATGGCGTCAAAAGTTGACATTTTCAATATACATTCCGCATGTACTCTGGACGTTTTGTCAACTTTTGACTTTATTTATGAAGAACATTGTAAATTTTGTAAACCTTTATAAATGGAATGAATGGCCTTTTTGTGGAATTTATCGGGGTATAAACTTGGAAAAGTCGCGGGAATACTGGACGAAGGCCGGAAGGGAAGGCCTTCGTCCAGTATTCCCGCAACTTTTCCAAGTTTATACCCCGATAAATTCCACAAAAAGGCCATTCATTCCTTATAATTCCAGCATTTGAAATAAATTCATTAAGAAAATGTTTTTAATTTCCGTTTTCTTAAGAATTATTTTAACTGCGCCTGACGGGTACGGAAAGTAGTTCGGCATGGAGTTTACTGGGATATAAATTCTGGACAGAGACTTGCTACGGACCAATCAAATGTTAGGGAACTGTGTAAATATTTTTGTGCTGGAATTATAATGAAATTACGCAAATGTCCGAAGGTAAAACATCATATGGCGTGTCTCAGTTATGCAATACGCATGAATATTATGATTGTATTTTGTAATAGCAGTTCCATCTTTGTGTACAGATAGCACAACGATGTGCGAGAAACTACGATGTGAAAACCAGAGCGGTTGTCGTCTGGTGATAAATAACAACAGGACCCACGCCGAATGTGTCTGCCAAGACGGTTGGATGGGTCGCAGATGTAACCTAGTGCTAAAACCGGAAATTGTTATTGTTACTATGACAACAGTGACGCTAAGAATAACCGTACATATTGATACTCGTGTTAAATCGCAAGCAATGAATGCAGTAAAGTATATCAACAAAACTGAAATCTACACCGAAATTGGGACGGTAGAACACATCACGGATTTAGGTGATACTAATACATTTGAAAATCACGGACAAAGGACGCCTCATTCAATGTCCCATAACTTAACATATTCATTACAGTATTGGAATACTAACCAAATCACACTCTGTCATGTGATTGCCATAGCAACAGAACGTGAAATAACAATACGGGGACTGAAAGCTAATTCTAAATACGTGTTTTGTGCGAAACCATCATATGTAGAGTCATTGTGTTCACCTTTTCTAGTCAGCGAAACCAGGTTACCGCGAAACTGTGTAACCGTATCACAGACAGCAGAAAATAACGCGGAAACCGATGACAAAACAGAAACATACGTGTGGATACTTATCAGTTCTGTTATCGCATTAATAGCTTTGCTAGTTTTAATAATAATCATAATAATGTCATTCAGAAAGAAATATTTCTACCAATTAATGTGTGCCGGTGATATTTACAATAAAAGAAAACGACGAAAGTTAAGACGTAGACAGCCAAACGCAGAACATGCGAAATTAGAACGGTTACTTCCAAATTCAGTGTCGACCGCCACGGGAATCGTGCAAATAGAAATGGATTGTATGACTGCAGACGGTGAACTGCCATCTGTTCCTCATGCACAGCAGATCCGCATCACGCCACCAAACACGCCCGGTAAACCAAAACACCAGCTGACACAAAATACGAAGCGAGGTTACGTTTCCTTTGCGTCGATAAACGAGCAGACGATACCGCTATCGACTGTGATTGAGGACAGAGCCGAAGGCGACGAATATCAACCAGCAGACGACAATGTAACACAACTCGACGGCTGCTAGGCAACAATTTCTCCATTTTACACTTACTAAATTAAAATGTTGTCTTGTGTCATTTATTCTTATGTTCAATATTTTTGTCTATACTGAATTTACAATGTTTCGTCTGCTGGTATTTCTTATTTTCGCTATTTCTCCACAAGAAAAGGTGTTGTCAGTGCATGAGAATCGTCTCCAATGGAGACGATTCTCGTGTACTGCCGGAACTCGTTGTTGTGTAGAAATACGAGTAAAATAACAACAGCAGATGACAATAAGCAGACGATACCGTGACAAACATCGATGCAATACTGATTTAAAAATGTATATTCTGTCATTTTGCCCCCTGTCTCGGTAAACCCGGGAGGCATATAATGCTTGGATTGTGTGTCCGTCCGTGTGTATGTCCGAAAGCACGAAATGACACTCATTGTGTACTGAGAGCAATATGTAAGTGTAAATTCCATTCCATTGCTGGCTGGGTACTTGGAATAATAGAACATCTCCGTATTGGGTACCCAGAAAACAAACGAAGTACCCAACAAGTGCCCTGTCGTGAGGACGTCTGAGTGCATGTTCATGGGTCCGATTTACTAGTTTCTCCAATTTGCCACCGGGATCATTTGTGTGCGGATATGTCACTTGTTTTTCTCTCTCTTCAATTTCAATACTTTAATTACAATATCGAATTCAAAGTTAGCCATTTGATGTTATTTCTTATCTCCACTAGTTCTATACACTGATGCAAACTGTTGAGACAGCGCACGGGAATCTGTAGGAAAAACTTGTTTTATCTGCGCATGTGCGGCCAAAACATGTTCTTGTATAGAAATAAGATAACAAAAGGCAAATACGAAACGGTTTATGCAAACAGTGCAGATCCAGATGAGCCGGCTCGTAACGAGCCGTCTCATCAGGATCTGCACTTTTTGCAAGCAATTTCCATATTTTTTAGAACAAAGAATACCCCCTTTTTATAAATGGACTCGTCAGAAAACCATTTTGGGTCGGTTGAATTGGTTGTAAAATTAACATATCAAAATCCATTCCAGTTACTTAGGGGTGAAAGGGTTAAATGTGGATGTGACTGGAGAAAGGGGGTTTATGAGTATTGCGACCAGTGTAGCTCATTATCAAATATCACATTCCTGTAGTCGGATAACAATCTATATCGTGTTAGAAGCATGGCGAGTGTTTCATTGATGTAATGGCGAACAGTGTAGATCCGGATCAGACTGCACAGTCTGATCTGGATCTGCACTGGTCGCAAAGCCCATAAGTCCCATTTCTCCAGTCACTGCCACAAATGAGCATATAGGGATCCTCCAGATTATCGGACAAAAATGATACTTTTTTTACAATATTTTTCTTAAAATAACAGTTACGGGCATAACATTTTCACATAACATTAACAATCGTCGGTTCTTGCTTTTTCAACGCATGTAAACTAGTTAGCAAAATGTGCCATCTTTCTCACATACAATTGGGTCAGATCACCAGTCGTTAGATTACCCCAAAAGTAAAGGCACATCATCTACATGCCCACTCAGTAGCCACAAACGGTTCTTTATAGGAATTAAATAAGTGAATAATTCCTTCGTCCAGTATGCCCGCGACTTTTCCAAGTTTATACCCCGATAAATTCCACAAAAAGGCCATTCATTCCTATAAGTAATGTTTATTTTGCCAGAAAATGTCTTAGATGATGTCTCTGGTATAAAGAACCTGTGCCTACTGGGTGGGCATGTACCTTTTACATCGACAATCAGTTATCCGGACAAACGTATTTATTATAGTCGTCCTATAACTTGTATTCTCACCTTGAAATCATAATTTTATCGCCTATAAACCGTAAACAGCGTTGTGTAGTTTCGCAGAAACAAAATTACCATTCACTTCTTGGAAAACAATGTATAATTGTATTTATATAATTCATTGTATTTATAGAACAACTCTGAAATGACGTAATGGGCGCACTCGATTACAAGCCCCCGTGTGACGTAAACAACTTGTGCCGTTGTGGACAGAGTTGAGGAATGTTTTCAGCAAATTTTACTAAAATGTTTACCGTAACCTTGGCGATATATTCTTCACACTGGCATGGAAACAGCAAGCACCTGGATGACTTAGTTATGTTCGTTGCAAAATCGGATGAAATGAATGCCCTTAATTAACAGATATTTTCAATTGTCCGATAAACTGATTATCCGGATAACTGGTATGACCCCTGTACCCCAATATCAACGCATGAGAATCATCTCCAACGGTAAATAGGCGACTTTTGTTATAGGCCCTAGCAATACTGAATTAAAAGTTATGTCTTCTGCACATTCACAATCCTGAGTTACAAATTTGCCTTTTGCTGTTACAATGTATTTCTTATTTTCACTATTTCCCCATAAGAATAACATGTTTTGTTTGCGAATTGGAATCGTCTCATGTGCGGCCAAAATTGTATAGAAATAAATACAAAACAATTAATTCTCTTTAATTGTTGAGACCTTTGTCTTCTGCCATTTGTATTCGAGCTCTAGCGAGAATTGTATAACCAACATCCGAATATGGGGGCCGTTTCACTAAACTTCTTACGACTAAAATGTTCGTAAGCGCAAATTTAGAATCGTCTGCAAATTTCAATTGATGTATTTACATTTATTGAGCATAGGCTGCATATGCAGCCTATGCTCAATAAATGTAAATCCAACAATTGTTTACAAGAAAACATTGTTAATGTGAAATTTACGAATTTACTGCACTTACGAACATTTTAGTCGTAGGAAGTTTATTGAAACGGCCCCTGAGGTCTTACAGAGTGTATGTAAGTGAGCATATGTCGGTCGCAGCACATAATTTGCGGATTGAATTTTTTTATTTTCTTATGTTTACAATGCTGAAGTGTAATGCGAAGTAAAATGTGCGTTGGTAAGGTCGGCTTACAATATACATCAACGTGATCGCACCATCAATACATGCGATTTGATAAGTGGTGGTGACTGGACAAAAGGGGCTTATGGGATTTGTGACCAGTATAGCTCCTGTTCAAATAACACACTTCTGTAGTTCAATAACAATCTACACTGTATATGACTTGTTGAAAACAAGGCGGGTGTTTCATTGATGGAATGGCAAACGATGCAGAGCCTGATCAGACATGCGGATCTAGAACTACACAAGTCGGAAAACCCATAAACCACATTTCTCCAGTCACGGCGACATATAAGACAATTGAATATCATATATTTCGGCGAAAAAATAAATTTGATCCCCACGCCACTGATCCTTTCCCATTTTGACCCGAAGTCACAATGTTAGCGTATCTGAAAGAGCATTCCATGTGGCATTGTCCGACTATTTTTGACGGAAGATGTGTTGTGCACACGTCCTCCGTTGTGTGATTTATAACAAACACTATAAATGTGGCATGTCGGCCCGCTGGCAGCCAAAGAAAAATAGCAAGGTGTTTGATCACGTGGTACTAACAACAACAAGTACTGAAACTTCCAGAATCCATCTGATTCAAAGTACGTATTCTTTTATATTGTCCTTATTACGTAACGGATTTTGAGGAAATATGGCGCATCAAACGCGTCTTGTTAAGCTGCATTTGGTGTTATTTTCGACATAAGTCTGTGCCGAACTCCCTGGACCAAATGCAGCTCATGTAAACGCGTTTGCTGCGCCATATTTCATTAAAATCCGTTGCATATTAAGGAAAATATCACATAATACTTACTTTGGAGTGGGCGACGTTGTTGTTGTTGTAACCACGTGATCATGCACCTTGTACACACGTCCGCCGTTGGGTGATTTATAACAATCACTATAAATGTGGCCTGTCGGCCCGCTGGCAGCCAAAGAAAACGAGGCCACATCTGAAAACACAATAGGCCGGAGTATGATGGATAACATGATAGAGGACCATCAGAGGAATACATAAGAGACATATAAAGCAGCTCCGTGAAAGGCAACAGACATTATAAGATTTTACCTGAGCGTTAAGGTTTTAAATACACTAAATAAGTAAACTTGACATTGGGTTTAGCGGGGACCCGAGCGTCATGGATTTGTCACAGCATGATAGAGGAGGAATATATGTGTGAAATATGAAACTTTAATGCAATTTTGACAAAAACTTTAATGCAAACTTTACCCCTGACCTTGTGCACAGGGGCGCATGAGTGGGACACATAATGAATATATGGATGATGACCAATAAGCATACGAAGTTTCAAGCAAATCTGGCTTACGGTTACAGTGATAGTAGGTATGTGAAAAGTTTAACGCAAATTTGGACAAAAACTTTAAGGCAAACTTCTAGTCATTTGACCTTGACCTTGGGGCACAGGGGCCGCATGAGTGGGACACAGAATTTAAATATGGATGATGCCCAATAAGCAAATCTGACTGACACGATACAGGGATAGTAGGTATGTGAAAACTTCAACGCAGATTTCGGGGACTATCAGAGGAATGACTGTGTAAATATGTCATTTCATTTTAACCCTTTCACCCCTAAGTAACTGAATGGGCTGCGATATGTTAATTTTTCAACCAATCCAATCATCGCAAAATGATTTTCAGACTATTCCATTTATAAAAAGGGGGTATTTGTTGTTCTCAAAAATATGAAAATTACTTTCAAACAGTGCAGATCCTGATGAGACGGCTCGTTACGAGCCGGCTCATCTGGATCTGCACTGTTTGCATAAACCGATATAGCGGGCTTTCGGGTTCAAAGGGTTAAGATATTACATGACATCTACTGTAAACGCATCTAAAAAAAAACATGACGTCACGCTGTTCCCACGTGATCTACCCTGAGATACGAGTTACCCGCCATCCGACATGTACCTGGGACTAATGTTTTATGCCATAGCTGTGAGGTTGCGCCATGGTAAACTATAGTCTGTTTCACGAAAGCTGCCCAAATTTTACGGCCATATAAACAATTCAAAAACAATATTTTGTTCGATAATATTAAATTAAATGAAAATTTAAGAATGAGTCTTCTTTTTATTTCGTGAAATTTTGTCAAATATTGGTTTTATTAAGAAAAATTAATTTGTCTATGGGAATTTAACATGGGGGAAAAAGGTAGAGGAGTTGTGGGAGGAGTCAAAAAACTATTATTTTTTTTAATTGACTCCGAAACCTAGCTAGATAGCTTGGAAATGATCTAACTAAGAAAACAAAAGTTAAATTTTAAAAATCGGTCCAGTATTTCTGAAATTCTAAAAAAGATTCCCCATGTTAAATCCCCATAGACATCTTGACTCCGTGAAGATGTCTATGGGGATTTAACATGGGGAAATTTTGTTTTCGCAATAAAATCAATATTTGACCAAATTTCACGAAATAAAAAGAAGGCTCATTCTTAAATTTTCCTTTAATTTAATATTATCGAAACAAATATGGTTTTTGAATTGTTTATATGGCCGAAAAATTTGGGCAGCTTTCGTGAAACAGACAGTAGGATAGCCTGTCGTTCCCTTGCCACTTAATTGCCCAATCATTGTGTCAACATAACGATTACGCGTTCCAGTTAACCGTATGTAACCCGGTATCGGGCTGCATGTGGTGAAATTGAGTGTTGGGCATAAAATCAAGACAGATTTGGTAGGTAATGCAACACGATTTTCTCTGAATATCTCTGGCTGTGACTGGAGGAATGGAGCATATCGGATTTGTGACCAGTGTAGATCCAGATCAGCCTGTGATCAGGATTTGCACTGTTCACCATTCCATCAATGAAACACCCGCCATGCTTCTAACAAGTAATGTATACCAGGCTACACGAGTGTGCTATTTGATCAATAGATACATTGTGGCAAATCTCATAAGCCCCATTTCTCCACTCACAGCCACATTTGATACAAGTAGAGATGCGCAATCAGACGATCTACACTATAATTATAATGCGACGTTCATTACATTCCCAGCCCTCCGGTTGGGTGGGGAGGTAGGTACGGTGCGTCTAGCGACGGTCGGTACTCGCCTTCCGCCCCCTCATATCCACTCCGGGATAATCACAGAATAAAAATCGACGGTTCGGGAATAAAGTTGTGTCTAACCTTCATCTCATGGGGTGTGATCACCGCCTTCCCAGAACGCCGATATAGAACGGGCGTCCGTGTTGATATTTGAGGATTTGTTTAAGGACTAACTTTATAGAACATGACTTTTTGTTTCAAATGTAGTAGAATCATACATGCGACTGAATATCGATAAACAATATATCTGACCCTGTTCTTCTTAGAGTATATATATTGAGTTGCCATCTCCGCCAGTTTAGTTTGTACATGCTATCGGACAGTTTCACCACTTGGAGCGTTTGACACGTACAGACAATGATATGGCAGCAAATCTAATAACATTTGGTGCAGTACATCCATGATATATAACACATCAACGTCCTATAAATTATTGCAGCAGACTACACAAAAAGCTAGACACTTTTTCAATGTGTAAAATGTCAAACTGATGCACTGTATATTATTAGAAGCGCATCTGCCACAGGTAAAAGCCGTATTTACTCGCATAGCAGGCAAGTAGACAGTAGTGACAATACATTCATATACAAATGTAACTGCTTACAAGTCACTGGATTCGTGTGTATTGTTCTTACTGTTACAATAAACCCATCAGATATCAGACTTTGTATATAAATTTGACGAAAACGAGGCACAGCACGCTGTAATCTAATTTCTCCCCATCATGTGGCACCAAATTGTATTCGTGTGTTTAATATTACAATATTAGTGGTATGTGTCAAACGCAATAAGAGGTAAAACTGGCCGATGGCGTGTACCCACTAAGATGGCCGACATGGCAACTCCATGCACTGTGTAGGATATAGTAAGAAGAGAATGTTCACATGTATGTTATACATATATCCCATCACATTTATGAAGCAATTATTCATGAATCATTGGGTGATCAGGGGTCCGTTAAGGAATTAGGTCATAAATAGATACACTTGGCTTCAGTGATAATTGCTGCATAAGAGTGATGTGATATATGAATATAACATATGTGAATATTGTCTTGTTATTGTATACTATATGGTACATTGAGTTGCCATCTCCGCCATCTTTGTATGCACAAGCCATCGAACAGTTTCACCACTTTGTGCGTTTGACACATACATAAAATAAAATGACAGTAAAAACCAAATGCGATTTGGTGCACTACATCATAGACAGATATGACAACGGCGTGCTATAAATATTATGCCAGCAAACTATAAAGAAGACGAGATATCTGAGCGTTTCTCCCATAAATCTCAAAATAACTTTGATATGTAAACTTTTCAATCTGATGCACAGCCTACTGTTAGTGTGCACGTTACCCATAGGTAAAGCCATATTTACACGCATAGTAGCTGCGTATACACCGGGGAAAATACACGCAGGTAACTGCTAGATTTGATAGATAATAACGGAGTAGAGTAGTGGGTATATATGGTATGTGCTGTGTGGTTGGCCAGGTAAAAGTGATACATTGTGCGATTTTCTGTGTGTATGAGGCTAGTTACAATGGTGGTTCATGTTGTTAAAACTGGTTACTGTTTGGTGTAAAAGATTGACATGAGTTCGGTGTCCTGGCTTTTCTACATGTGAGTAACCACATTATATCATATGTTCTACTTCACATGTTGTGTTTTGTGTCAAACGCCAGAAGATATGAAAGTGGCTGATGGATGGAACACACAGAGATGGCCGAGTTCGCCACTCCATTTGCCATATAGGATACAGTCACGAGGCAGTGTTCACATATAGGTTATACATATATTTTATCACATTTACGAAGCAGTTATCTTTGAATCAAATGATGATCAGGTATAGAACGGGTCCTTAACCATCACCAGCCCTCCTCCCCTCACCACTTGGGTTGGTAAGATAATGGACAACTGCGTGTGCATATACAGATTTAGTATATACCTACCCATGAAATACATAGTTATACGATGTAAATAAAAGTCATATGTTCTCATCGATGAAATAAACATACGACTACTTCCGCTATCTATATTCATAACGCGCACCTGCAGTGCCGGACTGCAAATAGGCTGCAAATACCCATTCATTACCGTATACAGTCTAAAAAACTGCTAATTTCCATGGAGCGGTATATAATAAGTAGAATATTTATATTTTGCAACGAATATGACATATATGTTCATCTCGTGGTTTGAAATGTCCATATTTCACGAGTGCCGTTTTGGACATTCCTCACCACTCGATGTATTGAGGTGGAACTTCAATAGTGAAGGTACATTCCCACTCATAATTAAATATATCACCTGAAAAATCATATTTTCGACAGATTATAAAGTATGATCATTGCACAGCAAAAGATAAATACTGAGAATAAATAGTAATGTCCGTTAACATTTTAAGGAAATACGGTTATCGCCCCTGATATCAGTGTAGAAATTTACGTCAGATATAAAATGTATAATAATGCCAATCAATACGTGGGGTAATGGTGAATGAATGTTTATTTTGCCAGAACATTTCTCAGATAATGCCTCTGATATAAAGAACAGTGTGTGCCTAATGAGTGGGCATGTACCTTTAAATAGAGAATAGTAGGTTAGTGCCGTGAATGGGAAAAAATATCCGGCAAGGCTCAAGAATTTCTTTATTTCTCATCAGAAGTATATATTGTGACCACTCATTTGAACCGTCTCGCCGAGACGGTTCAAATGAGTGGTCACAACATATACTTTGGTTCAGAAATAAGGAAAATAGATAGAGAATAGTAGGTTAGTGCCGTGAATGGGAAAAAATATCTGGCAAGGCTCAGGAAACGGGATGGGCGAGGCTCTGCCGAGCACATCCCGTTTCCGTGCCGCGCCAGATATTTTTTCCCATTCACGGCACTAACCTACTATTCTATTTATCCCGTCAACACCTACAAATGGCTGTAAAATGCAAAAATTGTATTGACTGGATATCAAAAATGTTTCACGGCACCGTGTTTCACGGCACATACGCACTGTGTTGACGGGATAAAAAATGATAGTAGTATAAGAAAACCAAAATAGCCGAAAATGAGAAGTCGATAAAAGTAGATTTATTTCTCATATGTGGCTGTGACTGGAGAAATGGGGCTTATGAGGTTTGCAACCAGTGTAGAACCAGATCAGCCTGTGCGTCCGCAATGTCTGAACAGGATCTGCACTGTTCGCCATTCCATCAATGAAACACCCGTCATTTTTCGAACAAGCAATACAGATCCTTATCAGTCTACAGTAGTGTGCTATTTTATCAGGAGCTACTGTGGTCACAAATCTCATAAGGCCCATTTCTCCAGTCACAGCCACATATATTATTATTTTTATAATAAATTCGGCTATTCTCATCTGGTCGATTAACTATGTATTGTAAGTTTATAGTTTTAATATGCTATTCTCGCTTCATTCTGGTAACCCGGGTGTAGTTAGTTAACTTTATAAATCTACTGTAAAAGTCCCGACACTCGGAATAAAATCATTGTGTAATTCTCGTTTCTACGGAGCCCCGCAGGGGACATGGATATTTTTTTATTAATTCGTTCCCACGAAATAACAATTCGTTCCCTCTAATTAACAATTCGTTCCCACGATATAACAATTCGTTCCCTCGAATTAACAATTCGTTTCCACGAAATGACAATTCGTTCCCTCAATTTAACAATTCGTTCCCTCGAATTAACAATTCGTTCCCTCGAATTAACAATTCGTTCCCACGATATAACAATTCGTTCCCACGAAATAACAATTCGTTCACGAATTGTTATTTCGTGGGAACGAATTGTTAATTCGAGGGAACGAATTGTTATATTGTGGAAAGGAATTGTTAATTCGAGGGAACGAATTGTTAAATTAAGGGAACGAATTGCTATTTCGTGGGAACGAATTAAAATTTAAAATATCCATGTCCCCTGTGAGACTCCGTAGGTAGCTGAGGAGGAGAAGCATTTTCTCTAACTGAGCCGCTAGGACGGGCAGACATGTGGACTAATGTCTGGAGTGAACAACTATTCATTGCATAAACAATGCTTTCGCAGTGTAATAACACGATGTATTAAAACGATTAATACACTAGTGTAATAAATATGCAAATGAGGAAGCTACAGAAAATGCGATAGATGGTAATTACAGCTTAACTGATTGTGCTGTGTTTATGCAATACATATTTTCAAACATGTGTGTTGATTGAATATGAGATTTATTAAACATGAGGCACAGAGACTGTGCTATGTCTTGTTCTATCACTTGCAACACCACACCATTTCCTGAAAATGATTCCAAAGCGGTTCATAACCACCTCAAATTTTCGCTACAAATTCACAGCCTCGTTTCTTTTGAAATCAGTAAACTCGTTTAATAAATATAATATTAAAACATCACTCATGTAAGATCCTCTATTTGTGTATCTAGTATAGAATTATATTTCAAAACTAAAGAAATGTTAGTAATTTCCAATAACCTCCGAAGGGAAGCACATTTAGTATACGTTATTGTTCACATATTATAGGAATGAATGGTCTTTTTGTGGAATGTATCGGAGTATAAACTTGGAAAAGTCGCGGGAATACTGGACGAAGGCCGGAAGGCCTCGTCCAGTATTCCCGCGACTTTTCCAAGTTTATATCCCCGATAAATTCCACAAAAAGGCCATTCATTCCTTATAATTCCAGCATTTGAAATAAATTCATCAAGAAAATGTGTTTATTTTGCGTTTTCATAAGAATTATTTGAACTGCGCCTGACGGTTACAGAAAGTAGTTCGGCATGGGAGTTTACTGGGATATAAATTTTGGACAGAGACTTGCTACGGACCAATCAAATGTTAGGGAATTGTGTAAATCTTTTTGTGCTGGAATTATTGATTTTTAAGGAATTAAATGCGAGGGAGCGCTAGTACCATAGCATTTAGTTCATGTCCTGAAAAATCCAATATGTGGGCAATAACTGACTTATAGTTCAGCCAAGTGTAAAATGCAATGTCCCATCCGAGTATTGATGTTCCATTAACTCTGGCAATACACAACCTATTGGGGTTGAACGTTACAATATGTGAAATTACAGTTCGTCCTGCTTTCTAAGCCAGTCGCTGGCCAGTATCGAGCTACACTTATTTCACATATTGCAAGATATAAACCCAATAAGTTACATATTACCAGATTTAATCATTAATTGTTGGACAGGAAGTCATATGCATCTCCTTTCCGCGTATTGATTTTCCACTAAGTAGAAAATCAATACGCGGATATGAGATGCATATTAATGTTTGGCTGAAGTATAAATATGTTATTGCTCCTATCTTGTCTCCATACAATATAACATGGTGGCAGTGGTAAACTAAGGAATTTAAATATTTGAAATGTTATATTGTATGGAGACAAGATATGTTTAGATATACATGTGTTTAATACAAGCACCGATCATAGAATGGCATGCAGTATCAAATTTTCCCTAGCAGGGTGAGGCAGAACATGGCTGTTAACATGTGTCAATTACATCTAATTGGAGTCTGCAGGGTACATTATAAAACCTGACTTACTATTATAAACAGCAATATATTTTCGACCACAGGTGTGGGAGATAATTGAAATATACTATGGCAGCTGGTGATTAAAAACACTGGCCCACTGTTGTCGGAAAAAGAGTCTTAAAAAAAGGGAGATGTTATATGCATCTCCTATCCGAGTATTTATTTTCCACTAAGTAGAAAATCAATACGCGGATAGGAGATGCATAGTAACGTTTGGCTGAAGTATAAATATGTTATTGCTCACATATTGGACTTTTAATGAACTAAATGCTGTTATATAATAGTAAGTCATGTTTTATAATGTACCATGCAGACTCCAATCAGATGTAATTAACACATGTTGACAGCCATGTACTGCCTCACATGAAAAATGTAATTGTCTCGGCAACACCCCACCCTTCCGGAAAACCATTATTTTTGTTTTCTCTGTATTTACTGTTAACTTCCATTTTTGACAGTACTCGGCCAATACATTTAAACCGTGCTGTAAACCTTCAGCGGACTCGGCAAATATAATGATATCATCGGCATATAGGAGTAATAATAGTTTAATAATACCAGTATCATTACCTTCTACTCCTTTTAGGTAAAAGTCATCCTCCAAGTCGTTTACATACATGGCAAATACAAATGGAGAGAGACATTCCCCTTGACGGACATCCCCCTTCACACGTAAATTCTTCACTGAGACAATTATTGAACTTAACTTATAAGATAGGATATATAAGATAGGATATATGGTAGTCGAGTTATCGCACGAAAACGAAACGCGCAATAAACAACAAATTAGCACCTGTGACAGGGGCGGATCTGGAGAGGGGGGGGGGGGGGGGGGTGGGGGGGTTCCGGGGTTGCACCCGCGGTTCAGCCACGGAGTTTACATAGATCACAGTTTACCACCAGTTGGAGTCTGAGTTTAAATGCCGTAAAACACACAGGAAATTGCATTTCGAAGAGCTGAATAATAGGACAACCCCCTAGTTGCGAACGGTAACTCTTGCAATTACTCCCGTACATCCCGGGAGTACATTGCAAGAATTACCTTCGCAACTAGACAACCCCCCCCATACTTGTAATCATCAAATATATGCAGTCGTTAGTTCTGTATGAAATAATGCATTTCAAGAAAATTAAATGATTACTCCCTTAAAGTATACTTTGCTAGAAAAGTATACTTTGCAATGTTGGTGAAATCGGCTACAGAGTACATAACTCTAATCACATTTCATTACACTGCATTACATAACAGTTATGACGGATTAGTCAAAAGATGTGCGTTTGAAGCGTTCTTTGTTAACTTTCTACTTCGTGGAGAGTGACCCGTTGCCTATAAAGCGGAAAACGTGCAACTAGTAAATACCATGAATTTGATATATAAGGCCGTCTGCTTGGGATGGCTATGAGTCAACAAATATCTAGCTAAAACACTATACACTCAATTTGGCTGGTGAAGGATATCGGACCCATGCCGGATCGCCTCGTTTGGTAGTCTGTGCATGGGTGCCGACCCGGGGGTTCGTACGGCTAAAATGTTCGTAAGCGCAAATTTAGAATCGTCTGGAAATTTCAATTGATGGATTTACATTTATTGAGCATAGGCTGCATATAAATGTAAATCCAATAATTACAAGAAAACAGTGTTGATTTGCAATTTACAGATAATCATAATTTTGCACTTACGAACATTTTAGTCGTACGAAGTTTAGTGAAACGGCCCGCAGGTGGAACTCGGGTGGTGATCACAAGAACGTTAAATGATTGCAGTTGTACGGTGGCACAGAGGGGACATGGGAATATGTTTTACTATTGCGTGCGCACGCGATAGCTATAATAGCAATGAAATATGTCCATGTCCCCTCTGCGCCACCGTACAGTTGTCATTGTCACGGTTATTTGATTACAACATTAAGTGGCCCAGTTAAACCTCTGCAACCCGATACTTGAAACACGAATATTCGTGTTTCTAATACCTGATAGCATAGGGCAAACCAGGATAGAGGATGTCTTTTGGACTAATTGTTTCAAAACAATGTTAAATATTGGACTATAGTCTGTTTCACGAAAGCTGCCCACATTTTACGGCCATATAAACAATTCAAAAACAATATTTTTTTCGATAGTATTAAATTAAAGGAAAATTTAAGAATGAGCCTTCTTTTTATTTCGTGAAATTTTGTCAAATATTGGTTTTATTACGAAAAATTGATTTCTCTATGGGAATTTAACATGGGGGGAAAAGAGGTAGAGGACTTGTGGAAGGAGTCAAAAAACTAACTGGGAAATTGACTCCGAAACCTAGCTAGATAGCTTGGAAATGATCTAACTAAGAAAACAAAAGTTAAATTTTAAAAATCGGTCCAGTATTTCTGAAATTCTAAAATATTTCCCCATGTTAAATCCCCATAGACATCTTCACTCCGTGAAGATGTCTATGGGGATTTAACATAGGGAAATTTTGTTTTCGCAATAAAATCAATATTTGACCAAATTTCACGAAATAAAAAGAAGGCTCATTTTTAAATTTTTCTTTAATTTAATATTATCAAAGAAAATATGGTTTTTGAATTGTTTATATGGCCGAAAAATTTGGGCAGCTTTCGTGAAACAGACAGTAGTTAGTCATACGGAACCCGATACTAGAAATAATTTTTGGAGACCAGTATTTATAGGTACATGCCCACCAGTTATAACAATTACGAGTGCCGCTATACAGGTATACTCATTTAGTAATATTGATTTTACTGATAGTGACGCGCGGTGGTATCAGGCTATTTTCATATGCAAATGAGGTATGATGATATTTTTTAATTATTTATACTAATTAAATACGTCACCTGAAACAATAATATTTTCGACAGATTATAAAGTATGATCATTGCACATCGAAAAATAAATACAGAGAATAAATAGTAATGTCTGTTAACATTTTAAGAAAACACGGTTATCGCCCCTGATAGCAGTGTGGATTTACGTTTGATATAAAATGTATAATAATGCCAAGCAATACGTGGGGTAATGGTGAATGAATTTATGTTACCAGAAAATGTGTAAGATGATGTCTCTGATAAAACGAACAGGCTACTTGAAAATATGACTGAATGGCGCAAGCAGTGTAGGCTCTGACCAGACTGCGCGTATACGCTGATACGAGGACTGATCGGGAGCTACGCTGGTTGCATTGGTCGGACGGTCCCTGTTCTGACTATTTTTTATCTTAATTAGCTTGTTTTTGTACGTGTCTCCATTGTGAGTGTCGCTCATTTTTGCATATGCAGCCTATGTTCAATAAATGTAAATCCAACAATTGCTTACAAGAAAACATTGTTAATGTGAAATTTACAGATTATCATAATTTTGCACTTACGAACATTTTAGCCGTTCGAAGTTTAATGAAACGGCCCCCATGTATTCAAATATACACTGACACATATTGCTGACACATATTTTGATAAACAGGGGAGATAACAAGGTAATGCATTTCCTCTACAACTAAACAAAGTTTGATTGTTGTGAAAAATAATGATAATCTCACTTGATCACGTATTGTTTTCACTAATCCTACAGGGCTCCAGTATTTGCGTAAATACCCAATTAAAATTGCAAAAAAAACCCAATTCAAATCAGAAGTAGTGAGTATCAAAAAGCAATGAAAAATTTGTGGTATCTTCATCATGCTACAGAAAACAATAAACAGACCACAAAATAGCATATTTTTCTTATTTTTCCATGAAAACACATCTTGTTATTTCATTTGAATTGTCTCCTTGTAGACAATTCTAATGAAATGCCAAGATATGTTTTCATTTCGAAATAAACTATTCAATAATTGCTGTCTGTTGATGTGTAAACAGTAGTTTGATTTAATTTTACCCAATTAAAATTTTGAAATACCCAATTGCTTCAGAAATGATTGAGTAACATTACTCAATTACTAATTCATTATCCTGATCCTATATTTCATTTAGAAAGAAAAAATAGTTCAGCCACACTGCATGGGGCCCTATCTGAGATCGGCTACCTTTCCCCCGTTCGCCCTAAATATCTAACCCGAATGTTCTGGCTGTCACCAGGGGCCCGTACGTTTCACTAAACGTCGTACGACTAAAATGTTCGTAAGTGCAAATTTAGGATCGTCTATAAATTGCAATTGATGAATTTACATTTATTGAGCATAGGCTGCATATATGCAGCCTATGCTCAATAACTGTAAATCCAATAATTGTTTATAAGAAAACATTGTTAATATGAAATTTAGAGACTATCATAATATTGCATTTACGAATATTTTAGTCGTACGAAGTTTAGTGAAACGGCCCCCTGGGTCATAACTGCAGGGGCGGCGGAAGTGTGTGTGTGTGTGTGTGGGGGGGGGGGGGCTGGCCCCCTCAATAATTCTATAATAAAGCACATATTCTCATCCTCAAACTTGCTGAGAATGCAGGAAATGGCGTTTGACGCCTCTTAGATTTCAAAAATGTCCTGACCCCCTAGCAATCAAGACTGGGTGGGCCCTGCGAATGCAGGAAATGGCGTTTCACGCCTCTTAGATTTCAGAAATTTACGGGGACCATAGGCACAGATGTTGCAGAATCAGATGAGACAGCCAGTTAGAGAAACATTTCCTTTGTAGATTCGTATCGGGTTGCATAAGTATAATCAAATACTAAACTGTGTAAACTGTCAATAAGCCCATTTTTGTCGTGGTTTGTCACATAAGATGGGGGAATCTCAATGTCATTATCATCATTCTGTGAGCCTTCAGCTCTAAGCTGCTTCAGTACTCACAGGTGGCGGGAAATTAAAGCACTCGGAACCAAAAGCCATTGCGCATGCGCAGACAATTTACTCCTTCAATGGCGGCGTGATGGAAGGAACCGAGCAGGTAACATTTGTCTCCGTGTCACATCGATTTCGCCATCATACCTCATTTCTCACCCAATTTCCTCTGGCCGCGTCGCCACGTTGTAACTTGAAGCATGTTTGTCTATAGTCATTTACCCACGAAACGCCGCTACTTTCCGGAATTCGCAGTTGTTTTTGCTCTTTGCTGTCGCGATGGCCGACAAGATGCGCTTCAAAGACTGTTGCACAGGGCAAATTGTGTCGTGGGTTTCTCTATGGGTTCATAATGAATGTTTGCTGTGTTGGTGTGCATCAATTAATGGTCAATATTACTTTAACTTTCATTGACGTCTTGCAGAAAATATCGTGTCTACAAGCGATATTTCGCATTGCTTCCTTGTGTGCTGTTACACTATTTTGTACATGAGACATTAATGTTACTAAAAATAGACACATACGTGATTGGTCGAGTATACAATTGTTGGCTTTGATATATGGGTCACCTATCTCATGTCATTTACTAACAGATGTGTATTGGGTATAAACATTGCATGAACTTGTCATTTAAAGTAGTTTTCTTGCAGGTTTATTATTAATAAGGTGTTTTTAAGCAATATTTACGTTAAAACTTGTATTTGTTAATACAATTCTTCAATAAATTGCAATACACTCAGATACTTGAGTCATTTCATTTGTTGACTTCAGCTGTATCATTTATTGCACATTTCCTTGAGCAGTTGATTAGATAGTCTCGCATGTATTGAATGGATGCCATAGTCGGTGTATGATGTCAACTTTTGGTACTATCAGAAAAGAAAATTTCAACAAAATTTGCCTTAAATGAGTAGCATTGTGGATGCGTTTGGGTGATTGTATCTTTGACCCATTGACCATGTTAATGCCTCTTGGAAGGAAATGTTTCCTGTATTTTGATTGGTCGGTTCCATCTTTTCTGTCACTGTTGGTACATGTATGTAACTCAATATACAATTCTTCAATAAATTGCAATACACTCAGATACTTGAGTCATTTCATTTGTTGACTTCAGCTGTATCATTTATTGCACATTTCCTTGAGCAGTTGATTAGATAGTCTCGCATGTATTGAATGGATGCCATAGTCGGTGTATGATGTCAACTTTTGGTACTATCAGAAAAGAAAATTTCAACAAAATTTGCCTTAAATGAGTAGCATTGTGGATGCGTTTGGGTGATTTATTCTTTGACCCATTGACCATGTTAATGCCTCTTGGAAGGAAATGTTTCCTGTATTTTGATTGGTCGGTTCCATCTTTTCTGTCACTGTTGGTACATGTATGTAACTCGATATGTATATATGGGCACAAAGTGGATATGTAGTGGCCTGTAGACCAATCCTTCTGCATACTAGCTTCCAATATTCAGAGCTCCAGATACGGTACATATTATTTATTTATTTTAGCTTAATACTCATTGATTCTCAGAATACTCCCAACAATTTGAAAGGACTCGTCATGAGTAAAGTGCTGTACACAATCACTTGGTGACCTTTAACCTTCTTGTTTTGTCAATAAAAGTTATAAAACTGTTAAAAATTGGAGAGCACTGGATATCCTGATATTCCTGGTTTGGCTCTCGGTACGTTTTTGACTTTGCTGTTTGTGACAGTTGAATCTGATTATCCCATTATAAGAATAGTAAGATTAGTACTAATCCTATTACTTTTCCTGAGTGGGGCTATTTGACTGGTGTGGTGAGGACCTGGCACCAGATTAGGATATTTTAATTTCAGGTCTGAATATATATTTTTAGGGCCCGTCAAGAATTGGCGGAGCCCTATATGTTCCACCATGTCTATCTGTCCGTCCGTTTATTTTTTGAAAGTTTTTGTACGAGTTTCTCAAATCACTTATAATTTCTGTTTGCCTTTAGCTAATATCTTCATATTGCACACATGCATTCCTTAGTAACAATAAATTCTTCCACATAAATACAATTACCCTCACTGTTTATTTTTAACCACGATAGTGGAGGGGGCATTTAGTGTTAACCTTGTCCATCCCGTCCGTCTGTCACCAACCTTGTAACTTTTAAACCATGCTAGCAAATGACCTGAAACCTGGTATGTAGAAACTTTTAAACCGTCCTAGCTACATACCTGAAAATTGGTACGTACGTTTCTGTACGTCCGTCCGTGTACATTTACGTCAAAAAGTTTCTCCAACATGTAATATCTTCAATATTACACGAAGGGTTGCTTCAATACTTGGACCAGTGGACACTTGAACCGCCTGGACATTTGTCACACACTCGCGCCTCCATTAACACGCCCTTGGCCTTGGTCACCTTCAAAATGTCGCAGAAACACTTGGGCATTTTGTTGCGTCAAAAAGTTTGTAAGAGTTTCTCCAACATGTAATATCTTCAATATTACGTGAAGGATTGCTTCGATACTTGGACACTTCAATCACATGAACATTTGTCACACACTCGCACCACCATTGACATGACCTTGGCCTTGGTCACCTTCAAAATGTCGCAGAAACACTTAGGCATTTTGTTGCGTCAATTAGTTTGTAAGAGTTTCTCCAACATGTAATATCTTCAATATTACGTGAAGGATTGCTTCGATACTTGGACACTTCAATCACATGAACATTTGTCACACACTCGCACCACCATTGACATGACCTTGGCCTTGGTCACCTTCAAAATGTCGCAGAAATACTTAGGCATTTTGTTGCATCAATTAGTTTGTAAGAGTTTCTCCAACATGTAATATCTTCAATATTACGTGAAGGATTGCTTCGATACTTGGACACTTCAATCACATGAACATTTGTCACACACTCGCACCACCATTGACATGACCTTGACCTTTGTCACCTTTGAAATGTCGCTGGAACATTTAGCCAATTTGTTGTGTCAAAAGGTTTGTAAGAGTTTCTCCAATATGTAATATATTTAATATTAAGCGAAGGATTGCTTCGATACTTGGACACTTGAATCACCTGAACATTTGTCACACACTCGCGCCACCATTCACATGACCTTGACCGTTGTCACCTTCGAAATGTTGCTGAAATACTTAGACATTTTGTTAAGTCGTAAGGTTTGTAAGAGTTTCTGTTGTTAGAGTCCAGTATACCACTGGGGCATATCCATATTTTACAAACATAATGTCTATTTTTCGAGTTATCTCACTTAGTGTTTCGCACACTCATTTCTGGATCATACATTTGTAACTCAAAGACCTTTTGGAACATTTACATGCAACTTCACCACATGTGTGTTGTGTGCAAGAATGACAACTATTGCCTCATTAATTTTCGAGTTATCTCCTTTGTTTTTTCACACACTGATTTCTGGTATGGACCTGTCACCAGGTCAGGTTATTCTAATTTCAGGGCTGAATATATTGTATCTCGATGTAAATATTCAGTTCTGATTTTGGAATTTTCCCCCCAATGCAGCAGGTTAAAACGGGATCGAACCCGTTTGCCCGGCCTTAAGTGACCTTAGCTGTTGATAGGCCGTTAAACACCAATAAACAAACAAACAATCAAAACACACATGCATAGACTATGACCCAATGGTGTGTTGCATGCAAGATACTCTTGCCTTTTTTAGTTGTCTCTCTTTGTTTTTTCGCAGAATGATTTCCTGTCAATTCAAAACTTGATTACTCTTTGGAATATTTGCGTGCTATTTCACACCTGCATAAAGCATGACCCAAAGGTGTGTCTCATGCAAAAATGACAACTCTTGGCCTTACTAACATTTTAGTTATCTTCCTTTATTGTTTTAGTCGGCGAGGAGGGGGATATACATTCACTTGTGGACAAGCGTCCATTTCTAGTTATTTTTAAACGCCATTAAATAAACAAATAACCTGCTGGGATGGCTCATTTCATTCTCATTAGGACCTTCTCTGTTCGTAAATGTTGTTTGTGATTCTTAACAAAATGGGGCCCTATTGCCTTTGTGTCATGCGTAGTCAAGGCCTGTCAGTATTTGAGGTATCTGTTGTGCTTGTAATAAAGTGTACGACCAGCATAACAGCATAGCCCAAGATCATCTCCCATTGTATGAGCAAGATCAATACGTACACTTTCCACAAATGTAGTAAGGTCCTTTTTCTGAGCTGGCTGCCCATATATTCAATGATATGCTCATCGTGTGTGCCAGTGAATCATGGACTTTGCTGATCTAAAGTTTTATATGTATACAGACATAACTGTCGTATGTATCGGTCGAGAACGTGTAAACGCGAGATTGTAACATGGCCCTTACAGGACACCGTACGATTCACATGTTTTAGGAGCCTATTCTCATGTTTTGTCAAAATATTTTCTTTGTAATAAACATTCTCATGTTTTGTCAATATATATATATATATATATTGGTAATAAATGTTTTGGCAGCATATGCGAATCGTATCCTAATACGATTGTTTGTGTCCTGTTGGGGACACGTTACAATCTCGCGTTTTTGTTCCGCCTGCTTTAGCAGAAGCGGGACATAAGCATAGCTTTTCTGGTCGGTTGCGGCGTCACAATTTCACATTAAGTTTTTGCGTTTGCTCAGTTTCCAGAAAACTATACTACGACCTCCAAACTTGGTATACATCAATACTGTGGTGTAACCATCTCACACAGAGGGAGTCCATGTTTGTTGTTCCGTCTGTTAATAGTTATATGTGACCTTACTGACTCATTAATGTCGGATGAGGCTTGCAGTGGACATTCGCTGTAGAAACTGTCCCACATTTTGTTTGTTGTTAGTCTGTTTATAGTTATATGTGACCTTACTGGCTCATTAATGTCGGATGAGGCTTGCAATGGACATTCGCAACAGAAACTGTCCCACATTTTGTTTGTTGTTAGTCTGTTTATAGTTATATGTGACCTTACTGACTCATTAATGTCGGATGAGGCTTGCAATGGACATTCGCAATAGAAACTGTGCCACATTTTGTTTGTTGTTAAAGTCTGTTTATAGTTATATGTGACCTTACTGCCCCATTAATGTCGGATGAGGCTTGCAGTGGACATTCTCTATAGAAATTGTCCCACATTTTGTTTGTTGTTAATAGTTACATATAATATACGTAACCGAATCAATAGTTTTGTGGTGTGTGGAGCATGTACATGTAGCACTACAGGTGACCATCCATGTGTCCATCCAAACATCTATGTTTACCGTATGCCTTTTAACAGTCTGTTTAGCTGCACTCAGTGACTTAGGTTGCCAGTGGGCCCATTCATGTGCCCATAGATGACATATATAATTCTTATAAGAAATACGCACAAGATTTACAGATCCTTACGTACTATCATTCTGCGGCAGGCGGGACATCTTGCTCCGCGGAGCTCTTGTATTTAGCTCACTTCATGGTCATGGTCCTTAGGTATGGGGATTACATAATTGTTAAAATGATGTCCTTTCGTAATCCAAGATGCCCGCCGTCTAAAAATAGCAGAAATTCTTCAAAAATCTTCTTCTCAAGAACCGGCAACCGGATTTCGACAAAACTTGGTAGCAATGATCGCTGTACAATGCTCTTCAAAGTTTTTAAAATGGTGACCCCGGGGTCAAAAATGAGTGGCCCGTTGGGTCAAATTTTATTTTTTGATCGAATATGGTCATGTTATATATCAAATCGAAGGTATCAACGAGGCGATCACTCTGGTGCATTTTTGGCCCATGGTATCCAAACCTAAATTTTATGGTCCATGGGTGAAGGCTTTTCAGATTTGTTAAAATGGAGGTCATCGCTAATCCAAGATGGCCGCCGTCTAAAAAATAGCATAAATTCTTAAAAAATCTTCATGAACCGCTAGCCGGATTTCGACGAAACTTGGTAGGAATGATTGATGTAGAATGCTCTATCAAAGGTGTTAAAATGGTGACCCCAGGGTCAAAAATGGGTGTGGCCCGTGGGGTAAAATTTTATTTTTGACCGAATATGGTCATGTCTATCAAATCGAAGGTATCAGAGAGGCGATCGCTCTGGTACATTTTTTGTTGAAATTGGATGGTCATGTCATCCAAGATGGCCGTCGAAAGGTCAAAAGATCGTTCTTTTATTAGAGATTTCAAAATTCTTCTTCACACGAACCGCTTGGCCCATGGTGGCCAAAGTTCTTAAAAAATCTTCTTCTCGTGAACCGCCAGCCGGATTTCGACGAAACTTGGTAGGAATGATCGATGTAGAATGCTCTTTCAAAGGTGTTAAAATGGTGACCCCGGGGTCAAAAATGGGCGTGGCCCGTGGGGTCGAAATCGGTTGGTTATGTCAAATTGGGGTCAAATTTTATTTTTGACCAAATATGCTCATGTCATATATCAAATTGAAGGTATCAATGAGGCGATTGCTCTGGTGCAATATTTGTCGGAATCGGATGATTATGTCATCCATGATGGCCGCCAAAAGGTCTATTTATTCGAGATTTTTAACGTCTTTTTCTCAGGAACCACATGGCCGATGCTGGCCAAACTTCATAGTAAGTTAAGATCCTTGGGTGAAGCATTTTCAGATTTGGTAAAATGAGAGTCATCGCTTAATCCAAGATGACGCCATCTAAAAATAGCAATTTTTTTTTTAAAATACATGAACTCAATGTCACATTCTCCTCTGGTGTTCATGGAGTCAGGTGAGCGAATTAGGGCCATCATGGCCCTCTTGTTTTATTACTGATGGTGAACAAGTTTTGGTTTTGTCCGATCACATCATACATAATATGCACTTGCGGTTGTTATCAGTACTGACTGTGATGTGTGGAGGGTGAGACATTAAAGGTTAGAAAGTCGTGCCGATCTGACTTTTGATACATGCCGACTCGATGTCAACAGACACACATTTACACATATTTATCCATTTTGCGACACTATCACACATGGAATAAATCCTCAGAAATGGCGAGTCTAACAAATCTTGTATCTTTACGCTAAAGCCAGTCTATTTACACCTGTCTCAATTACCATGAAATTACCAATGAAAAATCGATACTGGGAGAAATGTGTTGAAAGGCGACCGAACACACAACGATTTATTACTCGACAATGTTTTAACATGGATATGTGTCATAAAATGGACATTACTTGGTGTCAAAATCGGTACATTTACATGGTTTATACCGAAATATCAGCCAGATTGGCATTATTTACGGACCAAATTTTAAGGATTATGGAGTTTGCAAATCTCAATCGGTCCGAGAATTCAAAATTTGGTCCAGAACCGACAAACTGAACATTTTAGAAGCCCTGATGTATATACATGTATATATATATATCTGTGTAAGATTTTAGTACATGCACATGTATCTGGGACCATGCTTAATGACCACTGATCTTCTGATTCAAACACAATGATAATTTATTTTTGTATGTGATAGGATATATGTCACCGTGTGACCATATTATTTCAACATTATGTGTGTTTCCTCATGTACATATTTCAATTATTGTATAAGCTGCATTTTCATATGAGCAGATAGGTTTCAAACTTAATAACTTGTTTGATTAAGATTAGTAGGAAAGTTGGATAATATCTACTCTAACTGCAAACTAATATACTATTGATAAGATCAGATGCCAAAAGCCCCTATGTTATCTAAGCATTGGTCACTGAGAATGTATTGTTTTCAAAATGCAATGTTTGACTGTCATGAAGCTACTCTGTCAAAGTGTCAAACTTATCTCAATTATGCTCAGATCAGAAATATGTTTGTTAGATGGTTTCATTTATTGTTTGATTGGCATGTGAGATTAAGACTCACTCTTGCTATATAACACGTTGCAACTTTTAGTAAAATCAGTTTCATTACCCCGGCATACAGTCATGCGGTACTACAAGAACTCAGGAGCAAAACGGATCTTGTGTTTCAATTATTTGGATTATTTTAATGTTGGATCTACATGTAACAGGGAAGTTGAAATTATTTATTAACATTACAATTTACAGAAAGTAAACTATATATGTAGACCATTATTATCAGTGAAATATTACTATCAGAATACCAGCCATTATTCACAAACTGGAACTGTATTCAATATACCTACATGTACATGAAGTAATAGATTATCAATACTTGCAACTGTTTAACCTGTATGTATGTTCTGGACATCAATATCATTAAATTAGTGTGCTATCGTTTCAATCTGACTTCTACCTGCAACCTAATTTATACAAATTTATATTGTACACATCTTTTGACACTATTAATTTATTAATACGCCAACTGATCGGACCCCTGTGCCTCCTGTTGAATAGTGTGGTTAGGCTTGGAATCTGTAAGCTGGGGTGCTACCGCTTGATGCTGAATTCCCCGTTTAATATTCAACCCGGTAATAGACATCCCAGCTATAGGGTGAGTACTACAAAAAATCTCACCCACGGGTCCAAGCCGACGTAGACCACACCTGACCACGTGGGGACGGTCACATATGTCCGGTTTTGAGACGGTTCCCATGAACATTTTTACAATTCGTGCAACTCCTTTGATTTTTTTGGGGGGTGGGATGGGGGGTTATATCCCATCCGACCCTTTAACTGATTTTGTTTCATTTCACGCATTGGCGATTCTGGTATTTGACAGTTTATTTATTATTCTGGCCCCATCCGGCCCCTCGATATTGTTTCCGTTTCATTCGCGAATCCGCAATTTGTCTGGTACCCTGCTCTGGTGAAATCATGAAGCTTGCGCCCGTCACGTTTTACAATGAACAGGGAACTAAACATTCGCAGACCGCACCGTAAAACATTCACGGGATAATTACGGAACGTTAATCTTAATCTCTTGGTTACATTCCACTAAATTGAGCGTGGCCCTTAGTGTTCCAGTCAAAAGTACGGAAGCAGGTCAAAACACCCCCATCTTTGGTAAAAACACCCCCAAAAAAGACCCCCATAATTTTTATTTATTTACATAAGATTTTATTTTGTCATTATTATTTGTATTTGTACAGTAATTCAGTGGACATGTATGAGCCTTTTTAACATGGTAAACAAGTCCGTTTTTTTCAATAAACATGACCTGTTTGATTGTGGTTTAGTCAAATTGGGGGCGTTTTGACTAGGGGGCGTTTTGACTTTGGTGAATGAAAACAAAACATAAACAAAACATAATTGGTTCATCATGTACTTTTTATTTCATTATTATTATAATTTTTTTTGTTTGAAATATATATATAATGTAATACATAATAATACATGATAAAAGTAATGCAGGATGGTGGTGGAATACATGTAAGGCCAGTGTGTGGTGGAAATCGGTACCATATAAAATGAGAGATTAATTTTTGAATACAAATGCAAAAAAGTAATCAATTAACCGTCTTACCAATGGTACCTACTTCCACCTCACAGTGGTATTATGCCACCACCACACACCAAGCGCCAACACACACACGCACCCGCACACATGTTATAGTTCTAGTTTTAGCACAATAGTTACAGAAAAAATTAAGTTTTTATATTGAAATATTTGCACCCGCACACATGTTAATTTATAGTTCTAGTTTTAGCACAATAGTTACAGAAAAAAATGCAGTTTTCGCCGAATGTCGACGTACTTTCGATGGACATTTAATTTATGGCATATCCAACACTTAGATAAGGTAGGTTTGTCAGAACCAGACTCAAATACTTACTGTATATCATTACACTTGGACCGGTGTCACAGGACTGGTGCTGCCATCCTTCGCAGTTCTCGCACTGAACTGCATGTTGGTTCCTACAAACGTGTTTCCTACAGTCAATGCACGGGTAACGTTCAGCCATCTTAACTAGTAAAAGTGGTAAAGCAAACCCAAATTGTGGTGCTTATATGCCTTCATTGCTTATGAATTTATCACAGTTTTGATTAATGGTCTTTTGAGGTCGCCAAATAATTAATGGTAGGATGATCAATTAACCCTTTCCCTGATAGAGATGACTTTTCACGCCTCTGCAGAAGATGTCTTTTGAAAACATTGTGGGAAAAGGAGAAATTGCTTGTAACAAGCAATTTCTCCTTTTCCCACAATGTTTTCTACTCTATCAGATAATTTAACAATCATTTGACCCAGCATTTGATTCTTTTATTCAGATGTTTTCGATTTGGAAGAGTCGAAATATCGCAAAACAGGGAAAGGGTTAAGTTGATTCAGGTGAAATGTGCTAATTATGAGTACTTAATGACCGGTGTACGCTTGTACTTTACTAGTAATGCATGTTAGATCGTTATTGTTGGGTGTAATGTAGGATTATCAATTACGTGATTAACGGGATAAAAGTGGTTAAATAAGTGTGAACACGGGTGCCTATCAACGGGATAATAACACAGAACACACACAAACACACACGCCAATAAATAATTACATCATTTAATCATCCTTTAATCATGCTAGTATGATGCTACACATGAAGAAATAATTCAGAAATTATACAATAATATCGTCGCCATTGTTCTTCCCGTACAGGAGCCCCGTGCAGGCACCGGGGCGGGATCCACTGATCCTGAGAATAGTGCTGCAGTAGCCATTGCTTGTCGTAAAAGGCGACTAAACTGGCTTAACGATTGGGTTCATACTTTCCGGAACCCACTATACCGGATTTGGCCTTCATGTACATTTTTGGCTTTCTTGTATGTGAGAGTTGAGTCAGGCTATGCCCCATATATAAAAGTAAGATTAGCACTAATCCTATTACTTTTAGGGGATGGGATAAATGATGCTGGTGTGGCGAGGGCCTGGCACCAGATCAGGTTGTTCTAATTTCAGGACTGAATATATATTTTGATTGTAAATATTGAGTTCTGAAGTTGGGATTTACTCCCCCTTGGACAGGTGGACACGGGACACGACCCCGTTGACCCGTCTGCGTGTAGACTCCCTGAGGCTTGTACCTCTATGTCAGAAAAACGGACGTTAAACCCTATTCACTCACTCACTTCCCGTACAGACATTCTTCGTACACAACGCGTAACTGAAATGAAAATAGTATTGTATAGTAAAACACCCATAAAAACCACCAGAATAAGTTCAATATTTGACAATAAACATTTGAAGATGGGGGCGTTTTGACCAAAATGGGGGTGTTTTGACTAATTGATGGGGGTGTTTTGACCAATTCGGGGGTGTTTTGACTTGGGCGTTTTGACTGTAAATCCAAAAGTACAAGGTAGTACATAATCATGATAATGAAGAAATAGTGCGAAGTATTTTGCTTGCTTTGAGCTAACCTTCTGTTCGTCACATGACCCTGTCATTCGTTGATCTATTTTCGAGCTTCTGCCGTCCGAGTCATGGGAATTGCTTACATGATAATTAACACCTTGTTTTCTCCTCATATTTTACTGTCCACAAGGTAATTAATTGTGAAAGTGCTAGTCGGACAGAAAGTATTCAATTCCATATGTATTTTAAATAAATCCAGGTGACACAGGTTTTCATTAAATTATATACTGACTATCAATTGTGGAATGTAACCTCTTAGCCATGTAACAGGTGGGCCCACGGACAGTTTGAAACATTTCAAGGGAATTTCTGTGCGGTGCGGTCAATGTTGTTTTCCGACAGCGGAAGTCGCTTCAGGTTAAAATAATTTACAAACAAAGCAAGATATTTACAATGATTTCATTATTATTGACAGTTGTTATCAACACTCAATGGCACACAAATCACGTGAATACATTGGTAGCAGCTTCCGTCCATGTGATGTGTCATTAATTGTGAATAAACATGATCGCATGTAACACTTAACAAGTTAACAATTCAAACAACACATACCTCCATGCTAAAGATTGGAAACACGTTTTGGTCAACTCGTACCTTTCATGACAAAATGAACATTTGGTTTAAACGATATTTTATTCGTTCAAAATTTATCCAATTTTAGGGGGATTACAGAGGTTTTGAGTGATAATATGCTTCTCCCCCTGACCAGGGCTTTGCCCTGGGCCCACATAGGGGCTAGACGGCCTTGGCCCTTCACCTCAAGTTTCCCTATTAACAGATTCTTGTACTTTCACCCATGTAATATATGTGAACATTCCCTCATTACTGTATCCTATGTGTCTACATGGTTGCATGTAACTACATTGAATCATATGTTCTACTTCGCACATTCTTTTTCTTTGTCCAACGCTACAAGACTTGAAGAGGTAAAACTGGCACATGACTTGAACACACTAAGATGGCCGAGCTGGCAACTCCATGTGCCGTATAGGATACAGTGGCAAAAGAATGTTGACATATACATGTATTTATGCATACATGTATATATACAGGGCTCCAGATAAGGAATTAGTAATTGAGTACTTTCACTCCATCCTATCTGAAGCAATTGGGTATTTCAAAATTTTAATTGGGTAAAATAAAATCATATTACTGTTTACATGTCAACAGACAGCAATTATTGAATAGTTTGCTTCGAAATGAAAACATGTCTTGGCATTTCACGAGAATTGTCTCCTTGTAGACAATTCTAATGAAATACCAAGATGTGTTTTCATGGAAAATAAGAAAAATATGCTATATGTGTCGTCTGCTTATTGTTTTTTGTAGCATGATAAAGGTACCACAAATTTGTTATTGCTTTTTGATACTCGCTACTTCTGATTTCAATTGGGTTTTTGGCAATTTTAATTGAGTATTTACTCAAATATGCAGCTTATCTGGAGCTCTGTATATACCATCACATTTTGGAAAAAATTGTGTTTAAATCATATGATAATCAGGGGTCCCACGGGTCGTTAACACTTTTAGATCATGTTCTCGAAAATCATTCTTGAAATCAGGCATTTGCTTTGGCTAAGACACTTCATAGATCAATCTTGACTAATCAAACTGCCTGTTTTGAGTACAAGTTTAGAAACTCGTACTAGAAATCAGACAGTTTGATTGGTCAAGACTGAGCACAGCTCAGCCTTGGCCAATCAAACTCTCTGATTTTGAATACAAGTTAAAGGTACATGCCCACTCAGTAGGCACAAACTGTTCTTTATAGGAATTAAATAACTATAATTTTGTCACTATTCCACCAGTTCTAAAACTTACGAGTGCCTGCTATACAGATATAATCATTTAGTAATATTTATTTTACTGATAGTGACGCGCGTTGGTGTCGGGCTATTTATACCCCCCACAACTCGTGAGTTGTGGGGGGGTATACTGGAGTCAGGTTGTCCGTGCGTCCGTAAACTTAACATCAGATAAATATTGTTATAACTTCTATTTCCTTCATCTAAAATGCTCAATATTTCGCACATGCATTCCTGTAAGGCTCTACTACTATGCTGTGCCAAATCCACGACCGTCCAACCCCCGCTGATCCCAAGGTCAAGGTCAAACACCGTAAAGATTCTAATAGACGCCCATGCTCTAATAGACGCCCACCCCCCACTTTTTACGTTGCAAATGACACATTTTTTGGCCGATTTTCACGAAATTAGTGTCTCTAATAAACGCCCAGTACCGACTTGAAACAAAATCGAAGCTAATTGTCCAATTAGATTGTTTTTCTTTCCATTATTTCGAAAGCAACTTCCTTTAAAATCGGGGGAAAAAACATAATTGCTACTTTCACTTTCAAAAGCGGAACGAAATTTGACTGTTTCCGGTGTCACAGTAAATTCTTCATCAGCAGTAGCTATTTGCACGGACACAGGGTGATCAGAATTTACACGGTTACGGAGACGCCATTTTCAAAGCATCTCAAACCCGACAGATCCGAAACGCTGACGCTGACGAAACGTCCCTAAGCGTAAATCTGATCAGCATTAATGATTGACGCTGTCTTGATATACATTACCATTAAATTTAACATTTCTGCCGACTGTACCATAATGACCAGAGTGGGCCGAAACGTCTTGGCCCAAATGTTTATAAACTGACAGACAGTACAATCAAGTCTGGCGTTTGAGAGTAACGTCCCTTAGTTATGTTTTTGTTCAGATAGCAGAACATCGTATATTATTTTTATCATTTTCCCTTTGCTGAATAACACTTGCCTCTATTAAACGCCCACCCTGGACTTCGGAGCCAGTGGTGATTCTAATAGACGCCCGTGCGTCTTATTAGAATCTTTACGGTACTTAGTCTCTTTACAAAACTTAACATCAGAGAAATATTGTTATAACTTCTATTTCCTTCATCTAAAATGCTTAATATTTCACACATGCATTCCTGTAAGGCTCTACTACCATACTGGGCCAAATCCACGACCGTCCAACCCCCGCTGATCCCAAGGTCAAGGTAAAAATACTTAGTCTCTTTACAAAACTTAACATCAGAGAAATAAGTTATAACTTCTATTTCCTTCATTGAAAATTCTTAATATTTCACTTGCGCATTCCTCTAAGGTTGTGCTATCATGCTGTGACAAATCTACGACCGTCCAACCCCCGCTGATCCCAAGGTCACATACTTAGTCTCTTTACAAAACTTAACATCAGAGAAATATGTTATAACTTCTATTTCTTAATATTTCTAAATTCTTAATATTTCATGCATGCATTCCTCTAAGGCTCTACTATTATGCTGTGACAAATTCCCGCTGATCTCGAGGTCAAGCTCACATACTTAGTCATCAGAGAAATCGGTTATAACTTCTATTTCCTTGCTCGGATCTGCTTCACATTTCACACACACATTGCTCCAATGGACCTCTACCACCCTGTGACAAATTCACGTTCATGCCGCTCCCGCTAAGCCCAGAGTCAAGGTCACAAGCCCACACACTTGGAAATTTTTACATATTTTAGGGGTACCTGTGCACACGCGGGGGGTATTCCGTAAGCCTCGCTTACTGACCAATCTAGTTTCATATGCAAATGAGGCATGATATCTTTTAATTATTTATATTAATTGAATGAGTCACCTGAAATACATGTAATATGTTCGACAGATTATAAATTATGATCATTGCACATCAAAAAATAAATACAGAGAATAAATAGTAATGTCAGTTAACATTTGATGGAAATACGGTTATCGCCCCTGATATCAGTGTGGAAATGCATATTTGATATACGAAGTATAATAATGCCAATTATATCGTCGGGAAATGGTTAATGACTGTTTATTTTACCTGAACAATGTCATATCTAACGAATGGACGAACTAAAGATGCCTCCCTGTATTATAACCTGGCCCGTCGGCATGTACCTTTAAGAGAACATGCTCAGAAAGTTTTATAATTGTAGACCCAGGGTCCGTTTCACTAAACTTTGTGAGAGACTAAAATGTTCGTAAGTGCAAAATTATGATAGTCTGTAAATATCACATTAACAATGTTTTCTTGTAAACAATTATTGGATTTACATTTATTGAGCATAGGCTGCATATGCAGCCTATGCTCAATAAATGTAAAAACATCAATTGAAATTTCCAGACGATCCTAAATTTGCACTTACAAACATTTTAGTCATACATGTACAAAGTTTAGTGACACGGGCCCCTGGACCTTACATTGTCACATGTATTGTAGGAGCAGATTGGTGTAGCTGATGTTGGAGAGGGGAACAATGTCACTGATCATAGTGATGGTCAGGCCAACGGAGGGAGGGCAGATGTAGCTGCTCTCAAGCATTCAGTTTGCCTTGATGGTCAGCCAGGTCTTCAGAATGATCATGGGTGCAAAGCAAATTGTGAAGATGGATTTAAAGATAAAGAAAATGAAAAATGTATAGCTGACAACGTAAATTCTGTCATTAATCAAGGCATTACTAACGGCACACTGGCTGCTGATGGAAGTACGTCGTCTACAGATGACAATGATATAGCCTTGAATGTATCAACTGATGATATAACTGCAAAAGAAACAATTGTTGCAGAAAATGCAAATGCCATTAAATCAAGTGATATCAATAAACATGATAAATCTGAATGTGATGCAACTGTAGAGCATGTAGAATCTGTGACGTTTAGTGAGAGCATGAATTCACTAAATAAACATCATAGTAATAGCAGTAGTACAGATAAAATTTCTACAATTGAAGTGAGTGAACATATGAAAAGTAACAACACTGCTACAGATGAAATTGTCACAAATATAAATTGTACGGAAGAGAAAGTATTTTCATTGACTAAAGATAATAGTTCATCGGAAATTTGCAAAGACAATGATGGTAGTGCAAAAGAATACAATGATATAAATGATAAAACCACAGAGGCTGTACATTCTGAAATGGATGCATCTGTTGTTGAATCTGTTGCTTCTGCAAAGGAAGACATTTCAGAACCTTCTGGTTTAGGTGTCTGTGAAAACATTGGTGTTGATATGATAAAAGATGTAGATGATTCAATTGACATGATTGATAATGAAAAGAATGAATCATCTGTTACTGATTTAAATATCAAGAATGAAATCTCTACTTCGTTGGAGAAACCCTGTGATGCAGTTATAGAAAGTACAGAACATCCTGCAGTAGACCAACCTCCTGATGCAGATATAGCAGATATGTCATCTGATAATCAGGTTGATACAAATACAACTGTGATGGACAATACCGAAATTCCTTCAACAGTCGAGGAACTTCTTGATAACAAAATTGACAAATGCAGTGCTGAAATTATTTCTGTAGACAAACAGTCTGATAATATTTCAACTGTCGTGGACAATATGAAAGCTAATTCTTCTGATGCAGAAGATAAACAGGCTGATGTAATACATATTTCTGTAGATAAACAGACAGATACAATTTCAACTGTGATGGACACTACTAAACCTATTTCTTCTGATGGCCAAGATAAACATGCTGATGTAATAAATACTTTGGTAGACAAACAGACAGACACAATTTCAACTGTGACGGACACAACTAAACCTAATTCTTCTAATGGAAAAGATAAACATGTAATAATTGAAGCAGATTCTAATGAAGAATTTCATATATTGGATGATCAGACTGGTACAGAAAATGTTGATGATGCTGTAATAGAACTTGCAGAGGCAGCTGATACAAAGACGGCAGATATAATGGATGTTGATTCAGAACCAGAAAGACCAGCTGTTGATGAAATGGAAATTGACTCATCAATTGATAATATTTCAATTTCAGCAGATACCAGTTTGGATGACGTAAATACATCTGATACGGTAGCAGTAGGTGTTGAACAACCTACAGATGTATCAAGTGAAAATGACACAGATATAATTGTATCTGCAGAAGCTAGTACCAAAGATAAACATACACACACAGACAAGTCTCCTGTTCAGGAATCCATGTTGACAAAGATCAAGTCGAAAGGACAGAAACTGGACCAGTTGTTATCAAAATTGAAACCAACAAGTGTAACAGAGCAAGACAATACAGTTAATGATCCATCTGCTAACATTCCAAAGATACATGTAGCTAAGGCAAGAAAATCGTGTGCAAATTCCAAGGCAGTGACCAATGTACCTCAAACTTTACCTGCTCAGATTTCAAACTTTACATTTAATGTTAAAGAATTAGAAAAACAAGGTGTTTTAGATGTGCCAAGGGTGCAAAAAAGGAAAGCCTTTGAACCATTTAAATTCCACGTTCGAAGTGATGAAAAACGTGATACTGTCCCTGCAAAGACATCTCCTGTGAAATCCCCAGTAAAATCTCCATCGAAAAGTGAAAGTCCATTCTTTAAAAAGGGGAAAACAAAAAGATTTCTAAGTGGAAAACGAAAAAAGAAGAAGCGTCTGGGTGGATATAAATTGCCTGGCGAGAAGAAGACTTACAAACGAAAAAAGGAATCGGAGGAAAGACAATTAAATGAAAACAGTGCAGATGACGGGCATGTGTCTGCTCCAAGTTCAAATATAGAATCTATTCAGGAACATGTTACTGTCGATACAACTATGAGAAATGCATCAATATCACCATCTAGTGTCGCAAGCATATGTGAGTCCAGAACATCACCAAAGCCACAAAATGCATTGGACATGTTAACACAGAACTCAAAGAGATCTTTCACTGTTAGTTCCACGGCTAATCTGAAGAAGGCCAAGAAGTCTTCCAGGACTGGAACGGAAACAGCAAACTATATACAGACACTTGATTCTTTCTTCAATTTCCCTCGATTGTCTTCTACAATTACACAGGTAATGTTGCCACAATAACACAACTACATTTCCATTTTCTGATAAGCATTGGCTCTGTGGTGAAATGTTGGCATTTGAATCTACGTTTGTTTGTTGCTAGAGCCACTCACCTTTTGGGTGTGTTCTTGGATACAAAACTTCATCTAAGAATTGTTCTGTGGTGTTGAAATTAATATTTGACATTACATAATAACCCTAAATATATTGTATCCAACTTGTATACGTGCAGTGTTATTGCGATAAAGTAACATACTTACCCTAAACATTGGGACATTCTTAGTTCTGGGAAGTCAGTAGCCTATTTCACCAACATTGCAAAGTATACTTTGAGGGAGAAATTTTCAATTTTAGGATAAATTTTCAATTTTAGGATAAATTTCTTAATTTTTAGCCAGGTTTTGAAAAAAAATCCAGGCTATTGTATTGGCGAAAGCCGGGCGGGCGGGCCGGCGGCGGGCGGGCGGGCGGCGGGCCGCCGCTGGGCGGCAGGCGGGCGGCGTCCACAATCAATGTTAAGTTTTCGTGTTTGAGTCCATTTCTTTGTTACTGTACCACCTAGGACCACCAAACTTTCACAGCTTCATAATCAAGGGGTGCCCACCATATATCACTATCCAACATGTTACTTTTTTTTTTGAACTTGACCCATTTTTTCCGCGCAGTCGACTTAGCCATTTTCAATGTTAAGTTTTCGGCGTTTAAATGTTAAGTTTTCGGGTTTGAGTCCATTTCTTTGTTACTGTACCACATAGGACCACCAAACTTTCACAGCTTCATAATCAAGGGGTGCCCACCACATATCACTATCCAACATGTTACTTTTTTTTAACTTGACCCATTTTTTCCGCGCAGTCGACTTAGCCATTTTCAATGTTAAGTTTTCGCGTTTACAATGTTAAGTTTTCGTGTTTAAGTCCATTTCTTTGGTACTGTACCACCTAAGACCACCAAACTTTCACAGCTACCACATACAACTAACCAACATGTGACCATTTTTTTTACCTTCACCTATTATTTCTACGTAATTGACTTAGCCATTTTCAACGTTAACTTTTTAACGTACGTCTGGTTAATGTTTTTTGGTTAAAAGTTTTTCGTTATACTATATCTCTGCAACTGCCTTGAAACTTCACATGGGTGTTTATCATCATCCATATTTTCATTCTACCCCCAACCGTGCAGCCCCTGTGCCCAATGTCAAGGTCAAATTACTTGGAATTTTTTTTTTAAAGTTTTTTCGTGTACTATATCTCTGCAACTGCTTCACCCATTACCTTGATACTTCACATGTGTGTTTATCATCATTGTCGCACCCGCTTGTGGTAAGCCCGATATCGTCGGCATTTTGGCATACGTCCGTCCGTGTGTCCGGTTAAAGTTTTTTCGTTAAAGTTTTTCCATCTACTTTATCTATTTTTTTAGTGTCCATGCCTCGCCCCAAGGCGCGACATGCAGGCCACGGCCATCTAGTCTACAAAAAGTGGGTATAATTATGTTATCCAAGTGTCTATGCTTGGAAAAAACCTGGCCTTCGTGGCTTTGCCTCGTTTCTTGTTATTATACTGAATTTATTACATTACATTACAATTTTGGCTGTGATAATGTGATAAATTCAGTATAATAAGTCTGCATACTTTTAATCATCAAATACATGCAGTTGTTAGTTCTATATGAAATAATGCATTTCAGGAAAAATAAATGATTACTCCCTCAAAGTAAACTTTGCAATGTTGGTGAAATCGGCTACAGATATTTATGCGTTTCCTAGAATATATTGTGGCCAGATATTTAGGGTTATTATGGTACATAATTTTGATCGTGCAATCATCTATGATGGAAATTATGACACTAATTGTAAACACAGTTGCTTTAGCCATTTCAATTCTGCAGACCATAATCATGATACTACAAGTGTCTATAAATACTGTAGATTGTCATGAGCCTATAATGTAGATCAGTTGCTAAGTTTAACGAAGCATCATGACGTCAAACTGATTAACTCTGCTAGACGCTAAGGAAACTTTACTTGTGATTTTCCAAGTGTGGTTAACATATTTATAAGACTGGTCTGCATGTGTATATCTGGCACTTTCAGAGCCAGGGGCCGAGTGTGGACACACACAGAATCCCTGCTGGGTCGGAGAAATCCCCGGGAACAATGCAGTCAGTTCTTCGCAAACGAAAAGCAACAGGTTTGTACATTGGCAGCGATGGCTTGATAGCATTGCCGTCTTTGGTTCCTCAAATTGTATAATTAGGGCTGTGATTGAACTCCTGACTTCCGGTATTCAAGTCCACTGCTCTATCATCAACCCATCGCAGGGTTCCCATCGCAGGGTTGATGAGAGCATTGGACTTCAATCCCGGAGGTTGCGAGTTCAATCACCGCCCGGGACATACACTTTTAATATGTAACATTCCTCATATTATGAGATTGGAATAATGATTTGAAACATTTATAATCACTTGTGATACTCGTGACTATAAAATGGTTTTGTTCATGTCATTGTCCATGCATGTACATGTCGTTGTTCAATCACAAAATCAATTTCGAAATTAACTCTCCAAAAACCTACCCATTGATTGTGTTACAAAAATGTAGCAATTTAGGTAGGGAGGTTTAATGTCTCGAAGTTTCAGCGTAGTGGAAATATTATGACGCTTGTATTCCTATATTTTCTGCGGAATTGAGGGCAATTCAATTCATTTTATTGTCCGATTCACTACAAGCTTTGTACAACATGAAACTTGAGCACCCACTTATCCGCCAAATCATTGAGCTACACCATATTTTAATTTCGTTGGGCAAGGACATTATTTTTTGTTGGCTCCCCAGTCATACTGGTATCAAGGGTAATGACAGGGCAGATAGTGCTGCCAAGGCCGCCCTCGAGCTACCGACTTCTAATTTTCCTGTTTGCTATCATTATTTTAAATCATCCATCAACTCGTTCATCTCTGATACGATGCAGACCCGGTGGGATCTGCTCACAGATAATAAACTTCATGCTGTGAAACGACGAATGGACTCTTCTACAGACATGTACGCCGGGATGAGGTTGTCCTTAGTCGATTGCGCATTGAATATACACGACTAACGCATTCGTATATGCTCAAAGGTGAGCCGCGTCCATGGTGTATTCCATGCCACAGCGCATATACCGTGCAACACATCCTACTGGACTGTATCGACGATATTCGACGCAAACACTTCAATGTTTCTTCACTTGCAGCTTGTATCGGAAGATTTATTTTTATACGACCGTTTTAAACAACCGGTACGTATTATGTTTTACCGCGGGGCGGGTGGGCGAGCTGCGGACACAAAAACTGCATAGTTTTTGTACACAGCTCCTCTGAAACCGTTCAGTCAATCAATCTGAAACTATACACACATCTTCTACACATCGAAGATGTGCACCTTGGTGCTTTTATGGCAAAAAAATATTTTTTTACCAAAAATATCACCTTTACTTAACTTAGCCATTTTTTCTACATTTTTGTATTAATTCTATATAGGTTACATAGTTAGTGTACACAACTCCTCTGAAACGGTTCAGTCAATCGATCTGAAACTATACACATGTCTTCTACACATATTGAAGATGTGCACCTTGGTGTTTTTATGCCAAACTTTTTATGCCACCGTGTTTCGAAGAAACGGGTGGCATATAGTGTTTGGACCGTCCATCTGTCCGTCCGTCCGTCCGTCACACTTTTCGGTTAACCACTTTGTCAGTTTCTCAAATATGCTGCAGGTGGCATCCGCGTTCGACAGACGCATTTCTTGTTTCTTTTCTTTTTTAAATATCACCTTTTTAACTTGGCCATTTTTTCTACATTTTTGTATCCAATTCTATATAATTTCTACTTTACACATCTCTACCTAAATTACTAAATTAGTAGACCTGTTTAGCACAACCTGAGGAAGATATAATGCTATAGGGTTTCAAATTCTCATTAATGTTTCTTGCCTTGGTGACAGCTTCACATTTCTGCATCTTCGCTGTCTGGCCCATCTTCGACGGGCGTATTTTGTGACTTACAATGTACGGCACTCTTGTTGAAATTGGAGATCGTCACTTAATCCAAGATGGCCGTCATATAAAGTTTGACAAACTCTCTAATTAGTGTCTTCCGATTATAATCACCTAGGAATAATGAAGATATATTTACCTCTCTCACACTTACTTGTTTGTATATTTGCTTATGTTTCCTTTTAAGGGCTTGAAATGCTTGGGCCTCTTGTTTTATAAACTATCATTGTTGTCTTAGGAGGCTCAGTGACGGACGACTCAGGCACATCTACTGCGGTCAGCATGGTCAGTCCGGAGGAGAAGAAACGAAAGACGGACATGGTCACCCCAATCAACGCCCTTTCACCCCCACAGCCCCAGTTCATCACCCTGATGCCCACGGTTAGCCCACCCATGCAGCTTGCGCCCGGGTTGCGGTCCTTTAACCCATCGTCCATGGGTGGGACAATGCAGAACTTGACCCTGGTGCCCATTGGCCAGCCGCAAATGGCTCCCGGCGGCCTTCTCACTGGTATGCCAGGTCAGCACTCGTGCTCGAAATCGGGGTGTTCGATTGGCTGAGGCTGAGCTATATTATTTGCTAGTAGCATGACAGGTGTTTCATTGGTGGAATGGCGAACACTTCACAGTGCAGATCATGACGAACACGGGCTGATCTAGATCTACACTGGTCACAAAACCAATAAGCCCCATTTCTCCAGTCACAGCCACATATATATTCGAGGCTCACTTTGCCTACTGTCTGTTTCACGAAAGCTGCCCAAATTTTACGGCTATATAAACAATTCAAAAACAAGATTTCTTTTGATAATATTAAATTAAAGGAAAAATTAAGAATGAGCCTTCTTTTTATTTCGTGAAATTTGGTCAAATATTGATTTTATTGCGAAAACAAAATTTCCCCATGTTAAATCCCCATACAGGGATCCTCCAGATTATCGGACAAAAATGGCTGTTTTGTTACGATATTTTTCTTAAAATAGCAGCTACGGGCATAAAATTTTCACAGAACAATCGTCGGTTCTTGCTTTCTCAACGCATGGAAACTATTTAGCAAACTGTGCCATCTTTCTCACTTAAAATTGGGTCAGATCATCAGTCGTAACATTGCCCCAAAATTAACATCGACAATCAATTATCCGGACAAATGATAATAACCGTCTTATAACTTGTATTCTCACCTTAAAATCATAATTTTTATCGCCTGAAAACCAGTATAAAGAGCATTGTGTTGTTTTGCAGAAAACACAATCACCATTCGCTTCTTGGAAAACATCGTATTAATAGAATGTATTGTATTTATAGAACAACTCTGCAATGACGTAATGGGCGCACTCGATTGAGCTCTTCATAATTTGGTGGAAATTCCGCGGTAATGATCGTTTCGTACACTGGTGTTTTTCGCACCTGTCGATTTTATCCACGAATGAATTATGGGTGTGAAATGGTGTGTAATGGCTTGTGTCCGAAATGGCTTGGGGCGATTTGGCCTTGAAACAATTATTATTTGTTTTTGAATAAGTAGCTTTTTGTTCTTTTTCTATCATGATACATTTTCGCATTCCTTCCTATCTGCTATGTATTGTACATTGTGTATTAAACAGTCTGAAAATGATATTGGAGGAATGCATCGTATCGTCTGCATACTTCAGACAACAGAGTATTGAAACACTCTATAGGGGGCCTCAAATTATGCGCATGCGCAGTGACGGATACAAGCCCCCGCGCGACGTTTGACGTTGTAAACAACTTGTGGACATAGTGGGGGAATGTTTTCGGCAAATTTTACTAAAATGTTTACCTTGGCGATATATTATTCACACTGGCATGGAAACAGCAAGCACCTGAGTGACTTAGATGTGTCCGTTGCAAAATCGGATCAAATGAATGCGTTTAATTAACAGCTATTTTGATTTGTCCGATAAATTGATTGTCCGGATAATTGGTAGGACCCCTGTAGACATCTTCACGGGGTGAAGATGTCTATGGGGATTTAACATGGGGAATTATTTTTTGAATTTTAGAAATACTGGACCGATTTTTAAAATTTAACTTTTGTTTTCTTAGTTAGATCATATCCAAGCTATCTAGCTAGGTTTCGGAGTCAATTTCGACTAATTTTTGACTAATCCCACACTCCTTTACCTCTTTTTCCCCCATGTTAGGGGGTTTAGGTATTTTTTTTCTAGTTGAAATATACATTAAAATTTGGTACATCCATGTAGGGCATGGCGAGAACTTTACAATGAGCTATAGATTTTGAAAATCGGATAAGCGGTTCAAAAGTTATTAAGGTTTGTAAATCAGAATTTTGCAACATATTGTGTTCATTTCCTCTATGTATTTGAATGGCAACCGACGGCACCGATATCAGCTAAAATAACAGCTTTTATGTTATTATTATAAATAAACTTGAAAACTAATGGAGATAAGTGCATAAAACCAAGAATTTTTTTAATAAAATACAATTTTATACACATATGTTCCAAAAGGATCTGTATGTTTTATGGAAAATAACTGATTTTGTGTGGTAAAATATGACGAAAAGACAGTTTTTGCCACAAAAATGTGATTATTTTGAATATTTATCTTATTTGCAATACATTTCATTACCATGTCACATAAATCAATATATACCCATATTTTCTTGTAATTTCTACAATTTAAATGGTAAAAAATACCATGTAAATGCTTTATTTTTGTCGAAATTGGTTACCATGGCAACGGTTTTGAAAAAATGTGTTTCTGCATATAATTTTAACATTTTAATTAAAAAAGAAGGACAGCGACATATAAACAGTTAATTAATATTAATTCAGTAACAAATCTACTATAACCATAGTAATCTGAGTTAATTGGTTACCATGGCAAAGGTTTTAAAAAAACTAATGTAAAATTTTAGGAATCTGATTTTACATTTTGAGCAATGTAAATATTTCTATGACAACATTAAAAACATATGTTACATGAAATTAATGTTAGTCATTCTGTAACTTAACCTAATTTCTGTAGTAACCATGTAGTAACATGTAGTAATCAATTGGTTACCATGGCAACGACTTTGAAAAAATGTGGTTTCATACACAACTTGACATTTTGAGTAATTAAATAATGTTAGGCGACATAAAATACACACATTACATCAAATTAATGTTACAATCATTTCTGTAACCAACAATTACTGCTGCCATGGTAACCACTTTATTTGGTACCATGGCAAAACAGTGAAAGTGAACGGGTTTAACGTCCCAGAAACAGATAAGGTCATATAGAAACGGAACCACAGTTTAAATTCTCAGCGGTTTTGTATAAATGTATTTTCTTACATTTTGAGCAATGGGAACATGCATGGCCGTAGACACCACCCTGCGGCACTATTTTGGCTCTAGAACGCAGGAAAAACCATTTTGATGGTTTAGATTGATTTTTATTAATATGTGTGAACAACCCCCCACCCATCAATCGTCCACCATGGCATTATTTTTTCCACCGCTACGGGCCCGACATAATTATGTCGCAACATAATTGAAATATTAGTTACATTAAACTACATGTAGTATTATATTCATTCTGTAACAAATAATGTATACCATTAACATAGTAACAAATATGTAAGCAAATGCACATACATGTATGATAACAGCCGTGTAATTTTCTACCTCAAGACAACTGCGATTTTTCATGAAATAGATCTTCAAAAAAATATTTTCTGTAAACGACATAGAGGATATTCCATCGGACATTTTGAATAGCGGGAAATAATATATGAGTGTGCGTCGGCTTCCACGTAAGCAAAGAGTGAGCGTAGCGAACGAGTTGCTTGCATGAAGCCGACGGACTGTATTATTTCCGCTATTTAAACATGTACAATGGAATATCCTATTTATTAAACTTCACGGCGGATATATATGCATATTTTTTGAGAGTGTAAGCAAAAGAATCGTGCTGTGCGTATGAATAGTTACACAGTGACATGTTTCCCGCGTTGTGACGTCACGTTGTATGACTTCAAACGTCACGTCATCTAAACTTTTTGAAATCCAAATTACGCAGCTGTTTCTAAGAAGTAGAAATAGTTTAGTGCATGTTTGGAATGTGTTCAATCCTATTAACATTGTACATTAGTCGAGACTCTCCAAATTTTCAAATAAATTTATTTTGAAATAAAATAGGGTGCAATGACGGGTGTTCTCTTCACGGTGTATTATTTGTAAGGAGTTGATTACAGGTTTTCGTTCGCAGCGAAACCCATGCAAATAAGTCGCAAGAGTGTAATAAAAGAGAATATCGAAATATTTTCTGTTATTAACATGATTAATGACCAGAGAATATTAAAAAATCACATTAATCGCACAAGGTCGCCCAAAAGTGTTAGGGAATGATGAACTGACGAAAAGTACATTTCGAAGTAATTTGACCTTGGGCAAGAAGGCCACATGAGTGTGGTATAGAATGAAAATATGGATGATGATAAAGAAGTATACGCTGGAAGTTTGAAGTCCATCCGACGGCTGCAGAGATAATGGGAACCTGAAAACTTGAATCTTGCGGACGGATGAAAACTATATATAACTGTTACGTATAACTATAGTAGCTAATAAATGATTACTGCACTTGCACGCATCAATGTACAGACTGTAAGAGGTTTTTAAACCTCACGCCAGCCATGCGAATAGCGGGGCGTTTACCAGGGACGGGCGGTGGTACGGCTTTATATTTCATTGTGCTCGGCAGTGCAGGGACACCACACGTCGCCAGGCAAAGTACTGCCACGGAATGGATCATCGAGCTCGTGCAGAGCAAAATGGAAACCTAAGCCGGAAGACATACCAATGGATAGACCTGCCCAACTACATCTAAATATGACTACATCACATAGGTGAAGCGGCCAGAATATCCCCACCACGACTATGAACATGCGCAGCCTTTTCTGCTTCTCTGTTGGGGGGGGGGGGGGGGGGGGGGGGTGGGGGGTATGCAGTTATAAAATTAGTAACTTAGTCTACGATATATGAAATTATATTTTCAGTACTAGTAGTGAAACACGATCCATTTTTATGTCGATCACAGTGCCAGATCATTATTTGATGTAAATAATAATATACCCCACCCACTATTTTACTTGTATTTACTAATACAAATACATGTAATTAATAAGGACAATAGTCAATACATTAAACTTGAAATTAAAGACAAAATACAGTGTAAAAACACATGTGATTAAGTATTGACACACAGTGGTGTATCACAATGTATGGTAAAATCGAAGCGACGTTATAAATGTGGGTGGGGTAATTTTCCCCAACGGCCGAAGTTTCGACGTCTGCGATTGGGTTGGGAATGCTGGTTTCCGCATAAGATGTGATGGGTTAGTGTCATGCCCTTTAGTTATTTATATGGAAAACATGTCAATAATTCCATTTATGATTGAACATTGAAGAATAATATTCATTTTACCGTAAAAAAAACACATTTTTTCCTTTCGGTACGGATTGTCAACATACGAACTCTTCAATGTTTGGAGGTTCACATACCAAAATGTTCAGCATTATGTTATCTTTATGTTGATTGGTCAATAAAATATCTCCAGGCGGAAACGGCTTGCGGAAAATCGATTAAACCACACCGCACCGATCCAAATCGGCTAAATTCGCGTGCCGCGTTTAGACTTCGTCGAATATTGGGCGCGAACATGGTGTAATTGTTTCAGCGATTTAAGTCATTTTATAGAAAGTAATTATAATATTTTTATATAAATCAAATAAATAATGATTAAATATAATTCTGGCTAAAAATTATTTAAAAAAATGTTTTTAATTCGTCACGTTTTTACAGTTTAAAAAGAAGCGAATAACCGCTAAATTATCGATAATTTCACGTAAAACATGACGCAACTGAACACCCTACCCATGTTAAATTCCCATAGAGAAATCAATTTTTCGTAATAAAACCAATATTTGACCGAATTTCACGAAATAAAAAGAAGGCTCATTCTTAAATTTTCCTTTAATTTAATATTATCGAAAATAATATTGTTTTTGAATTGTCTATATAGCCGTAAAATTTGGGCAGCTGTCGTGAAACAGACAGTAGCTTACTATGGTGAGTGATGAGTACTTTCTATAGGCACCCACTCAGAATGACAACTACAAGATCTGGGGGGCTGTTTCACTAAACATCATACGACTAAAATGTTCATATGTGCAAACTAAACATAGTCTGTAAATTTCACATTAACAATGTCGGGGTTCTTAAATTCCTGGAAAGTCATGGAATTTGGAAAAATGGATTCCAGGCCTGGAAAGTCATGGAATTTGCCTCTTTTTCTGAAAAGGTTATTGAAAGTCATGGAATTTGGATTCCATTCCAATTATTGGTGTTGTTGAGCAAAGTTCAGTGCAATTTCGTGATTTTGAGCCAAACGATTTGATGTGGTAAGGGCACCTGGCACCAAATTGGGATTTTGTAAATTCAGAATTGAAGTACTACATGAAACGGTGTCGAGCCTGGAATACACTTGTGTTGGGGAGAGAAGTAACTTCTCTCCCCAACACAAGTGTATTCCTGGCTCGACACCGTTTCATCAGCATCAGCCATGCAAATATGGGTCCTTGAATTTTCGAAAACAGGTCGTTGAAAGTCATTGAAAGGTCCTGGAATTTGGTCTTCCCAAAAGAATGGGAACCCTGCAATGTGTTCTTGTGAACAATTATTGGATTGGATTTACCTATGCTCAATACATGTAAATTCATCATTCTAATGCACCGAAAATAGAAAGCACGCATCTGATTGGTCAATTGAAATCAGAGCCTATAAAATATGAAAAATCACAGCATATAAAATCTCCGTTTTACCAGTCTGTGTTTTACAACTCGACAGATTTATGTAACCCTACGCGCTTTTGTAAACAATGGCCAGCGGCGGGGCTTGCAATTATTTCCAAATTAATTTCGGTACAGTTTGGGAAATATCCATTCTGCCATATTGACCTGTACAACCCAAAGCGGAAAAGAAAATCTAACAACGACTGACAAACGTGACTTCAGTGTGGTGGCCCTTCAACAAATTCCTAAAAATATTACCCCACCTGCCCAAAATACAGAAGAATTGAATAAATTGCACAAATGCAAACTCGATATGCCAGTACCAGCCTATAACTTTACGAATTCCAATGTGCACATACATGACTATACATAATAAACTGTATTGCAGATGGGTAATCACCTGAATTAGGCGTAAATCCAGGGAAATCCTCGGCCTGTTGACACAACAAGATGTTGACATTTCCTTTGTAAAAATCACACGAACCCAATGCAGAAAGTCTTTAAATGAATAAAAGCAAATAACTGTTGCAACTACACATATAAAAACAATACAATTGTTAAAATAAACATTACAGTTGAATAAATGTATAGATGTCTTAGAAAAAGTCCCGTTAATCTCTATTTGAAATGGGAATATTCTTCGGCGGAGTTACATTTCATTAAATTCATTTGGTGTGAGGCGGTTGTCTATCGATGACGACAACAACCTGCTGACGTAATGAAAAATATCACTGTTCTACTGATATGCTACGACCTTGCAGAAAGCGGGGAGCACACTAGGTGCATTAGAATGGGGATAACCATGCTTTGTTTTTCGATTTGGAGTGGTATGTGTGAGGTTTTATGATCTGTGAATCAGTTTTACGGCTCCGCTAACGCGTCGCCGTAAAACTGATTCACAGACCATAAAACCTCCCACATACGGCTCCAAATCGAAAAACAAAGCATGGTTATCCCCTAAATTGACATCTCGAGATGATCCTAAATTTGCACTTACAAACATTTTAGTCGTACAAAGTTTAGTGAAACAGGCGCCGGGATGTGAATAAATTCCACTATTCAATGATCTAAGTGTTCGAAAAACCTACACATGACAAGAATTAGCCTGCGAGTCTGAAAGCCACTGCATTTTTATATCCACTTTTTGAAGAGTTTAATCTAGGCCGCGTTTTTGCGTAAGTGGCGCGTTTGAGAAAACACATGTGCGCTGGTAAGACGCAAAATTCATGTCCGACTGGTTATTTGTCTTGCAATTTCAAGTGAATCATTACCCTTTCACCCCCGAGTAACTGGAATGGAATTTGATATGTTCATTTTGCAACCAATCCAACGGTCACAAAATTATTTTGAGACTAGTCCATTTATGAAAGGGGGGTATTTTTGTTCTCAAAAATATGAAAATTACTTGCAAAAAAGTGCAGATAATGATGTAACGGCTCGTCACGAGCTGGCTCATCTGGATCGACACTGTTCATCTGGATCAACACTGTTTGCCAATACCACTATACAGGCCTGTGGTGTTGAAAGGGTTAATGTGAAACTGCTGTAAACTAGTCCATGAAAATTATCAGACTAAAAACAATAAAAATGTCAAAACAGCGGTGCATTAGTGACTTATTTGGCGTATCGTACTTGAATATTAGTAAAGAAACCTAACACGGTTCATCCGATTCCTACAATACACCAGGGCTCCAGATAAGGAATTAGTAATTGAGTATTGTTACTCCATCATTTCTGAAGCAATTGGGTATTTCGAAATTTTAATTGGGTAAAATAAAATCACACTATTGTTTACACATCAACAGACCGCAATTATCAAATAGTTTGCTTCGAAATGAAAACATGTCTTGAAATACCAAGATGTGTTTTCATGGAAAATAAGAAAAAATATGCTATATTTGTGGTCTGTTTATTGTTTTCTGCAGCATGATAAAGTACCACAATTTTTTTATTGCTTTTTGATACTCGCTACTTCTGATTTCAATTGTGTTTTTGGCAATTTTAATTGGGTATTTAATCAAATACGCAGCTTATCTGGAGCCCTGATACACCAACTACTAGGGCCAGTAATACACCATAAGGTAATTTCAATAATTAATCCAGGCCTGGGGCCCATTTCACTAAACTTTGTACGAGTAAAATGTTCGTAAGTGCAAATTTAGGATCGTCTGGAAATTTCAATTGATGGATTTGCATTTATGGAGCATAGGCTGCAGCCTATGCTCAATAAATGCAAAGCCAATAATTGTTCGCAAGAAAACAAGTGAATTTTACATCATAATTTTGCACTTAAACATTTTAGTCGTACAAAGTTTAGTGAAACGGCCCCCTGAATCTTTAGAAGTCGAGAAACCATTCAACACCACGAATGGTTACAAAAACCAGTAGCCTATTTCATCAACATTGCAAAGTATACTTTAGTAGCAAAGTATAGTTTGAGGGAGAAATTTTCAATTTTATGATAAATTTATTAATTTTTATTATACTGAATTTATTACATTATCACAGCCAATTTGGCTGTGATAATGTAATAAATTCAGTATAATAATTCTGCATACTTTTAATCATGAAATATATGCATTTGTTAGTTCTATATGAAATAATGCATTTCAGGAAAAATAAATGATTACTCCCTCAAAGTATACTTTGCTAGTAAAGTATGCTTTGCAATGTTGATAAAATAGGCTACTGGTTTCCACTGGCTGGTGTACCCGTCTAAATAAACACAACACAATGACACGGGGATCAAACACAGACTTGTAGTACTTTAGGTAATTCATTTTCCTTCAAAAATCAGTATATTATGCATTTTTCTATTAATCTATGTATTATGATTTTACTATTATTGGTAGAACATAGACCAGTAGCCGATTTCATCAACATTGCAAAGTATACTTTCCTAGCAAAGTATACTTTGAGGGAGAAATTTTCAATTTTAGGATCAATTTATTAATTTTTATTATACTGAATTTATTACATTATCACAGCCAATTTTGGCTGTGATAATGTAATAAATTCAGTATAATAATTCTGCATAGTTTTAATCATCAAATATATGCAATCGTTAGTTCTGCATGAAATAATGCATTTCGGAAAAATCAATGATTGCTCCCTCAAAGTATACTTTGCTAGGAAAATATACTTTGCAATTTTGATGAAATCGGCTACAGGAGACAACTGTATAGGGCTTGTCAATAGCAGATACACTCATTGACTTGCTTTATGTAGTGCATAGGTACTATCACCGTATACCGGCTTAAAGTTAATATACGATTGTGCCGATGCTTGCTACGTCGACACAGGTGTACTCGTCTAAATAAACACAACGCAATGACAGGGGGATCGAACACAAGAGTTATAGTACTTTAGGTGATACATTTTCCTTCGAAAATCAGTATATTATGATTTCAGCAGCTAAAATTGATGGCTCAGTTTGAGTCCAGGGGTAGTCCCTTCTTATACGCCCGTTTAAAAAAATCTTGTACAGTCGGGGAAGGCATAACATTTCCACTCAATAACTAGAGTTCTACTTGACGGATCAAAACCAATTTATACTTGAAAATTTGGTATGTGGCTTCCTTATGATGTGAAGATGTGCAAAGAGTTCATGGATTATCGCCCCCTTTCAGACATAACAAATTTGGAACTAAGTGGGTATATTACAATGGCACTTTTCCCTAGTCTTTCAAATGTTTTTACCTGGCTCATAGCTTTTCGCCATATTTTCCCAGTTAGGAGAGCAGCAAATATGGAATCTTCAAGCCTTGAACATAGACCAGTAGCCTATCATGTATTTCACCAATTTTGCAAAGTATACTTTTCTAGCAAAGTATACTTTGAGGGAGAAATTTTAAATTTTAGGATAAATTTATTAATTTTTATTATACTGAATTTATTACATTATCACAGCCATTTTGGCTGTGATAATGTAATACATTCAGTATAATAATTCTGCATACTTGTAATCATCAAATATATGCAGTCGTTAGTTCTATATGAAATAATGCATTTTAGGAAAAATAAATAATTACTCCCTCAAAGTATACAATGTACTTTGCTAGAAAAGTACATGTATACTTTTCAATGTTGATGAAATCGGCTACACGTGTTTGCTTTTTGCAGCTCAAATAAGTGCATGTTTAAGTTTGTTTCATGTTTTGATCATCTGTTTAATAATGAAGAAAAGCAACAATCCATTTGTAAAAAAATTAAATACGCATTGAATTTGAAATCGGGGTACCTCTTTAGACACAAAGCTTATCTGGAGCTCCGGTTGACCATCATTTTCGGGGTGTGTTGTGGCCTAGGTGTTACAACACCTGACTTCCAATCCGGAGGTTGTGGGTTCCAACCTCGCCTAGGGCATCAAAAAATACTTTCATAGTTCTATGATCCCATCTCAATATGACCTTAGCTGTTGGTGGGGCATTAAACCCTTTCACCTTTTTGACTATCGTTTTCCCACTACAGGCGCCATTCCGCCAGCGCAACCACCGCAACCACCGCAGACCATCATCCAGAACGGGAACCTAAACGGCCTCCCGATGTTCCACATCGTGAACGGGCCGCTCACGTCCGGCGCCCAGCTACTGACCGTCGGCCAATCTCAGGCCAAACCGCTCCTCACACAAACATTTCCTCGACCGACGAGCCTGGTCTCGTCTAGAGTTGTGGCCCCAGGTCTGCCCGTTATCCTCACGCCGGTGATCCCGAATGTCGGTGGCACGACGGCACTGCATCCCGCACTGTTCCCGATGCAGACCGGCGCCTCAATCATGACGACGTTGACGTCAACGATCGCCACGTTGTCCACGGCGCCATTGTTGACCACAGCACTCCGGCAGCTAAACCCAGTGATGACCACGAGTCTGACGTCGCCCAATAAAAATCTTTCTCAGGTAACACACCACACTCTTCAAATTGTTGTATCATGTATTGATTCCCCTGTGAGCCGAGGAATTCCTACGCATTACCTAGCCAGGGCTCCAGATAAGGAATTAGTAATTGAGTATTGTCACTCCATCATTTTTGAAGCAATTGGGTATTTCAAAATTTTAATTGTGTCAAATAGAATCATACTACTGTTTACACATCAGCAGACCGCACTTATTGAATAGTTTGCTTCTAAATGAAAACACATCTTGGTATTTCATGAGAATTGTCTCATTGGAGACAATTCTAATGAAATACCAAGATGTGTTTTCATGGAAAAATAAGAAAATATGCTATATTTGTTGTCTGTTTATTGTTTTCTGTAGCATGATAAAGATACCACAAATTTTTCATTGCTTTTTGATACTCACTAATTCTGATTTCAATTGGGTTTTTGGCAATTTTAATTGGGTATTTACGCAAATACGCACCTTATCTGGAGCTCTACCTAGCCATGTCTAAAATATCTGATTTAAAAACACACCAACCTGGTATTCCATATACAGTGGCCCATATAAGGAAATGGAATCGGTGTTGCTACTCAATCATTTCTGTATCATTTTAGATGAAGTAACAATATCCAATGGCAAAATCTGACATGGTGCCCTGAAACTTGATATAAAATGCCACTAGCAGAACTCCAGATACGCTTTGTGTCTAAAAGAGTATCATAACTCGGTTTTAAAATTAATGCTTATTTATTTTAACAAATGGTTTATCCGATATTCATTAATAGGGAATCAGTGCGACAAAAATCCCAATTAAAGTTGAACATTCACTTATTTGAGCTGCAAGAAGCAAACAGTTTGCTTTTTTCCAGCTCAAATAAGTAAATTCTCAACTTAATTAGAGCATATTTACTCCCCAGTTTGAAAATCAATGGGTATTTTTAAATTGCTGCGAGTATGTTGTACTTCCACCTTTGAAAAAAGTCTGCCTGAAAACAAATGCTTAAAATACGTAAATATGCACCTTATCTGGTGCTCTGACTAGGCTGGTATCCTATACAATGTGTTGTTACAGCAGCGACTGGGCGTGTTGTCAGCATTCGCGGGGAGTAAACTGTTTGACGTGACCGCCGAGTTGAAGAAACGGAACATTGTGATACCAAACGGTCTCAGTTTCACCCCGTCTCCGCCCCGCACTGTCGATAATGGCGTCTCCAGCGATTCCGGCTCACAGGAGTCTGTCGGGGTGAGTGCTCATGCCGTATGATTTCTACAGGTGTCCTGTTACCACAATCGGTGAGAAGCAACTCGGCTCCAGATAAGCTGCGTATTTGCAATACCCAATTAAAATCAGAAGTAGCGAGTATTAAAAAGCAATCAATAATTTGTGGTACGTTTATCATGCTCCATGAAAACACATCTTGGTATTTCATTATAATTTTCTCCGAGGACATGTTTTCATCTCGAAGCAAGCCATTCATTAATTGCTGTCTGTTGATGTGTAAACAGTAGTGTGATTTTATTTTACCCAATTAAAATGTTGAAATACCCAATTGATTCAGAAATGATGGAGTGACAATACTCAATTACAAATTCCTTATCTGGAGTCCTGAAGCATGCTCATTAATGCAGCCCTATTTCGATCCTCGACCTTACGATGGTATTGTGATCGCCAGTTGGGACAAGTGAGTTTCCTCCGGGTACTCTGGTTTTCTCCCACATTAAGGACGACCCTTTTGCTACCATCTGTGCCAATGAAAGCATACAATTTTACAATGACTACAATCAAGAGAGGGAGTAGTGTTTACTGCTTGCTCCCTCTATTGATTGTATTCATTGTAAAATAAATAATGTTTATTTTCCCTGAGTTCCAGATAAGATGCGTATTGGCGTATTTTGCGCAATTATTTTAGCTGAATACGCATTGATTATCCAAAATGGGAGTACAAAATACACACAGCAATGTGAAAATTGATTTCCAAATTGAGTAGTGAAAATACTGTCATAAAGTTGAAAATACACTTAGTTGAGCTGCTTTTTGCAGCTCAAATAAGTGAATGTTTAAATTTGTTATATTTTTGTTATCATTTGTTCCCTATTTAGTAATGAAGAAAATCAATAATCCATTTGTAAAAGTAAAATACGCAATGATTTTTGTCTCGCCCGCGAAAGCGGAAAGCGAGACTAAGGTTTTGCTTTTCCGGAGTCGTCTTCGTCATCATTCAATGTGAAGTTTTCGTGTTACGGTCATTACTTCAACACATTATGAGCTACACTCCTCAAACTTTATACATCTCTTTACTATGATATGTACATGAATATAGGTCTATTCTCGGTCAAGGTCAAGGCCCCAGGGTCATGGTCAAGGCGGAACAAGGCGGAACAAGGCGAGACATTTGATTCTGCGGAATTCTTGTGAAATCAGGGGATACAGTACGCTTTAGACACAAAGCTTATCTGGAGCTCTGTTTTCCACATGTAAAGTTTGCATTCATCAGGCATGAGAATCTTCAGAAGAGCAGCCGATTTCAGATGATTTTGTCATAATTTGCGTTTTCGAAATGATTCTGACTCGATCTGATATGCTCAAATGTGATACCTTTACAAGTGAGGTGAAGGAGTTTCAGTGGATTTTCACATGTTTTCAACGACAGCCATTCTCATGCCTGAATCATGTACAGACATTGTCATTGCGATTTTCCCCCAGGTGAGTGGCGGCCAGCCCATGCCACCAGACAAGGACGTGATCCCACTGTGCACGTGCAAGATCAACGGGGCGAGTTTCCAGAAGTTGGCCTCCGCCGTCACCTACTGCCAGGCCCTTGACTCTGTCGACGGAAAGGTCGGTGATTATGCTTTTACCCCTTTCAACTCTAAATAACTGGAATGGACTGTGATAGGCTAATTTCCAACCAATCCAATGCATGGCCCATACCTTCTTGCATGGTCACTGGCATTAAGGATAGGAATTGGGAATTGCTATCGTTCAAGATTATAGAGTGTTTCATACATATGTCAGAACTTGTTAGCACTTAAAGGTACATGCCCACGCAGCAGGTTACACTGTACTACTACTTTTAATTTTCTGTCATGCCTTATATGAGCCATTTGTCTACCCACTAACGAGTTATTTTTAATTACGGCACGTGTTAATTGATGTTAAATCGCATTTCATATGCCGCGACCAGAAAGGGTATTTTCCGACCTCGTGCTATTTTTACCAACACGCGTCACGTGACACGGTCAATCATATCACATATTTGACATGCGCAGTGAAGTATCGGAAGTTGACAAGAAAAATCTTTGTTCGAGTCCAAATCTAAATCTCCACGTAATTCTTTCCATTTGGTGATCTGGTCGCCAATATTAACCACTCTCTCTCTCTCTCTCTCTGTACTGCCTGTCCCTCAGACATTTCGCCTTTTTTTTGGCCGACGCCGTTTCATACACTTTCCGTCCTGGACGTTTCGACATGTTGATATTCTTGTTTACATATTGGGAAGCCTACTGGCGCGCGTAGTATACTGCGCATGCGCACTGCAAGCCGTGATGTGAAAGTCATCGTCCCCGCACATTATCAAAATACCGGTAGGCTGTTACCGCCGCGCGTCGCTAACAGTAAATTGATAATTAATAAATGATTATATTTGTATAGCCGGCACTCGTAATTTTTAGAACTTGTGGAATAGTGACATAATTATACACTTGTTTAACCCTTTCAACACCACAGACCTCTATAAAGACAATGTTTGCAAACAGTGCAGATCCAGATGAGCCGGCTCGTAACGAGCCGTCTCATCAGGATCTCCACTGTTTGTTAATAATTTTAAACGTCGTACAGATTACCCTTTTAGAAGAATGGGATAATTTGAATGAACAAAATTAATGAAATAGCGTGAAACATTGGCATGGAACATCCTATTAAGTTACTTGGTGTTGAAAGGGTTAATTCCTATAAAGAACATTTTGTGCCTACTGCGTGGGCATGTACCTTTAATAGAGGTGACATATTATACAAAGTATGTCGATCAGTATATAGTTTTCGTATTTTCATCATCTGTAAGATGTGCGTTAACGTTTTCGGGTACCCATTATCTCTTCAACCGTATGTTAGACACTTCTTTATCATCATCCATATTTTCACTATATGGCCCACCCATGCGGCTTGAAATTTGCGTTAAAGTTTTTCAAATATTTTCGTTCAAGTATTTATTAAGTACACAATATCTCTGCAACCGTAAGTCAGATTGACTTGAAACTTGATGTACTCCTTTATAATCATCCATATTTTCAATCTATAGCCCACCCATGCGGCTTTCATGGCCAAATGAATTAGAAAATATTTGTTGGACGGATCAGTCACCGGCCGGGGGTATCCGTGAGCCCCTGCCCACTTGCTCTAGTTATAAATGGTACATGCCATGTAATTTTGTACCTTCAGACGTCTGCGTAATTTCATTAACTATGGTTACAAAATTTACAATGTTTTTCATAAATAAAATCATGTACTCTGAAAATATTGACGGCATTTACGGAAAATTTTGTGAACATGTTTAATGAAATTACACAGGTGTCGGAAGGTACAAAATCGCATGGCGTGTCTCAAATAATTAAATAAAAAGTTGTTTTTGTAGGTGATGGGTTGCTGTAACAAAGTAACCAACCCGCAGCTGGTGCGGCCGGCGGTCAAGATTCCGTTCCTGGCTGTGTGTGAGAGCCACCGCAAACGACTGAGGCTACACCAGTCCTGCCCAGGCTGTGGCCATTTCTGTACACAGGTTAGTTTTCTCCCATTGCTGTACATAGGTTAGTTTTCTCCCATTGCTGTACATAGGTTAGTTGATTTGTTTAACCCTTTCACCCCTAAGTAGCTAGAATGTATTTTGATATGTTAATTTTGCAACCAATCTAACCGGCACAAGATGATTTTCAGACTAGTCCATTTATGGAAAGTGGGTGTTTTTGTTCTCGAAAAGATGATAATTATTTGCAAAAAGTGCAGATCCTGATGAGACTCATCTGGATCTACACTTTTGCCAATGCCGCTATACAGGCCTGTGGTGTTGAAAGGGTTAATAGCAAAATAAAGTGGAAATCCGCTACACCGGACACCCTCGTAGCGAGATTCTACTGTATTTTTTCACAATGTACACTGCAGCTCCATTATATTCGGGACGTGCACGGGTACTGGTACTGCACGGGTTACTGTTGTTTACGCTGCAAGTCATATTGATGAATGAAATTTACGATTTAAGTGAGATTGCCGTGGGCTGCAGTGTAAACAATAGACCACGTGATCCCATACCCAGATAATGCTGAAACACCAGTCTATTTATAGAACGCTAAATATTACACCTGGTGGTATGGGTGGTATGGTGAACAAGGTTGATCCTGGCAAGACTGTACATATGTACAGGCTGATCTGGATCTACGCTTGTCACCATAAGGCCCCATAAATATACATGTACACGTAATTGTAGTAAACAATTGTGGTAACATTGTCACATTTTTTTTTTTTATCATTTAATGTTTTATTTTAAATGTGCTGCTCACTCTACTGTCTATAATAATCTAAGTTCTATTAAAAAACGATGTCAATTTGCGCTGTTTAGCGGTGTCTCTGGCATCTGCCCTGGCCTGACAGATAATGTTTCTCATATGGTGCACTTGCACTGCTGTGCCGGATGTTGACGACTCGAGCCATCGGAGCCCTTTCTCGAGCCCTGAGATCACATCAGACATCACCGGCGGTGGCTCAATCGTGTCGGGGTTCATCATCTGAATCCGCCGACGAAAGTCCATGTTTGGTCTGGTTCACGATCTGATCGTCGGTCAATATCTCCGTTGTGGCCGCATCACTGTCCACGCATAACCACTCCGCGATGGCATCGCCAGTGACGTCACCCAAGGCACGACGCGCTGATGTGATGTCAGCGTCGTTGAACCCGTTGTACTCGAGTGCCCGTCGCTCAGCCGTGCGTAGGTCCTGTTCGTCGAATCCATCGAAGTCGTCATCGCTAGCGACGTCCGTGTCCTGAGTTGGGAATGCGTCTCCAAGCCCCTTCTTCCAGCAGCCATTGATGCCACGAGCACTGACGTCGTCCCATGCCACCGCGAACAGGTGAATCGCCTCATTGATGTTCAGTTTCTTGACGTAGTCCGTCAGCGTACAATCCGTGTTTATGATCGCGGTGATTAGGTGTCGGCGGTAATTGCGTTTCGTCCTTGCGATGACGCCCATGTCCAGAGGCTGGATACGTGATGTTGTGTTCTTGGGCAGGAAGGAAACTGCGATCTTTTTGTCCTTGGAGATGAGATCATGCGGGTGTGCTGAACAATTGTCGACCAGGAGCAGTGCCTTCTGTTCCAGCTTCATGTTTCGCAGGTGACGACGGACAGCCGGGACGAAGTGGGCGTGGAACCAGCCTTCGAATATGACATACGTTATCCACGCGTTCTTGGAGTTGTTATACACCGCCGGCAACGTTTTCATGTTCACATGATGAAAACATCTCGGTTTCGCGCTCTTACCAATCACGAGTGGGGCGAGTTTGTGGGTCCCCGTCTGGTTACAGCATAGGAGTGCGGTGAGCCGGTTCTTACATTGTTTAAATCCGAGCATCTTCGTTGTGTCGTCCTTGGTGGCGAGTGTTTTGTCGGGCAGCATCTTAAAGTAGAGTGCGGTTTCGTCCGCGTTGTATACCTGCTCCGGGCAGAACTGACCATCCTCCAGTATCCGCTTCAACGTTGCTGGATACGCATTGGCGGCGGCGTCGTCGGCAGAGCGTTGTTCCCCTCGTATGGTTGCCTGGCTTATCCCATGACGCTCCTTAAATCCACGTAGCCAACCATTGCTGCCAGTGAAATTGTCGTCGTCGTCGGGATTCAACATGTTGTTGAATTTCATAGCCTGGCCTTGGATGACTGGGCCGGATAATGGGACGCCCTCAGCTCTGGATTGCGTGAACCACGTCATGACGGCAGCATCTAGGTCGTTGTCTCTGGCGCCACGGTGCCTCTTCCTATCACGGCCGCCTTCTTCCATGCCTCCAGACGCAGCATGCAGCTTTGCCTCGTCTTTCAACCACCCACGTATTGTGGATTCTGCGATGCCGACATCCCGAGCAACTCGTGCCTGAATCTGGCCGCCGCGTATACGATCGATGATATCCAGCTTGTCGCGTATGGAGTAAGCCTTACGTTTTTGCGAAGTTGGCGTGTTTGGAGCCGACATTGTAGAATGATATGAATGATATGAACGATATGAACTCGGTATGACATGCGAACCAGGTCCATCATTATTTATACACACTGGCGAATTCTTTAGCGCGGTAGTTGCACTTTGATGACTGTCACAAACATCGCGTGATAATTATAGCTCCAGACACGAGTCGGCATGCTCCTTTGATACGACCATTACTTCGCGAATAATTGGGATTACGGTAATTGAATTGATTAATAAATATGCCTATTAACATGATTACCTGATTAAAGGTATTACATTTGCTAACAACTTCGCAAAATATAAACCACCTTTAAAACTATGTTTGGACATACTGCACAGGGCTCATAATTAGCAATATAGTTGACCCTTCATAATTGTCTACTGTCTGTTTCACGAAAGCTGCCCAAATTTTACGGCTATATAGACCATTCGAAAACATTATTTTTTTCGATAATATTAAATGTTATCAAAATTTAAGAATGAGCCTTCTTTTTATTTCGTGAAATTTGGTCAAATATTGATTTTATTGCGAAAAAGAATTTCCCCATGTTAAATCCCCATAGACATCTTCACGGAGATGGGGATTTAACATGGGGAATTTTTTTTGAATTTCAGAAATACTGGACCGATTTTTAAAATTTAACTTTTGTTTTCTTAGTTAGATCATATCCAAGCTATCTAGTCAGGTTTCGAAGTCAATTTCCAATTTTTTTCGTTTTTTAACTCCTCCCACACTTCCTTACCACTTTTTTCCCCATGTTAAATTCCCATAGACAAATCAATTTTTCGTAATAAAATCAATATTTGACCGAATACTAATAATAATCCTTTCATGGACTTTGAACTTCGTTGTTTGAATAAACTTGCAGAAATCACGAATCAACTAATTACATGATGACTACGACGTCCGACGATTATTTTTAATTTTTTTTTCTTTGTTTTTTTATATTTATTTTTTCTCGATTTTTTAAATATTTTTTTGGGATCCACGAGAGACCCGCGTTATAATGGAGATCGCGCTATACGCGACCGCGTTATAATGGAGCTGCAGTGCAGTATTGTGTTCTTTTTATGACTGGTTGATGGAGAGGGAAATATGTGAAACGGCGAGGGTTATCACTATTGCTGTATGACCTCAATATGACATGATTGCCGAGCACATACTACCAGATTCTTCATGTACTGCAGGCATGTCTCAGATGATTTTTTTTTCTTTGTTTTTTTTTTTTTAAAAATTTATTTTTTTAATATTTTAATATTTTTTTGGGATCCACGAGAGACCCGCGTTATAATGGAGATCGCGCTATACGTGACCGCATTATAATGGAGCTGCAGTGTACTATGTGACTTACAAACAACCTTTCTGGCTGTGGACATTCTGTACACAGATTAGTTAGTTAGCAAAATGCTGTGGAGCCTCATTACACTGGACATGCTGGAAGGTCCCAGGGTGTCCGTCGTAGCGAGATTCCACTGTATTTCGCCCCGTGCAGGCATCGGGGCGGGATCAACTGATCCTGAGAATAGTGCTGCAGTAGCCATTGCTTGTCGTAAAAGGCGACTAAACTGGCTTAACGATTGGGTTCATACTTTCCGGAACCCACTATACCGGATTTGGCCCTCATGTACATTTTTGGCTTTCTTGTATGTGAGAGTCGAGTCAGGCTATGCCCCATATATAAAAGTAAGATTAGCGCTAATCCTATTACTTTTAGGGGATGGGATAAATGATGCTGGTGTGGTGAGGGCCTGGCACCAGATCAGGTTGTTCTAATTTCAGGACTGAATATATATTTTGATTGTAAATATTGAGTTCTGAAGTTGGGATTTACCTCCCTCGGACAGGATACGGGACACGACCCCGTTGACCCGTCTGCGTGTAGACTCACTGAGGCTTGTACCTCTATGTCAGAAAAGCGGACGTTAAACCCTATTCACTCACTCACTCACTCCACTGTATTTCTTCACAATGTACATTGCGACTTGCAAACAACCTTTCTAGCTGGGGACGGTACACAGATTAGTTAGTTAGTCAAAATACAGTGGAGCCTCATTACACTGGAAACCCTGGGATGTCCCGGTGTGTCCAGTGTAGCAGGCTTCCACTGTATTTCATTACTTCTGTACACAGGTTAATTGGTTAGGTAAATTCAGTGGAACCTCGCTACACGAGACACACTGGGACGTCCCAACCTGAATTCATCCCAGAGGCAATGTTACAGCTCCTACTGTATGTTTCGTACCACCGCAAACTCGTCCATAGATGCCAACTTGCAATCGCAAGTGAAAAAATGTTCGCATCCTACGGCCCGAACGCATTGTACGAAACGAACATCAGATGAAAATTGTAGCCAATGTAGATCCAGATTAGGCATTCAGTGTAGACTTGGATTAGAATGCACATCAAGTGAAAATGTTCGCACATTAAGGCCCACCTGTCTGGAAAAAGATGAACACAACAACTGGAAATTGCAAAACACTAGATTCGGAAATATGGGAGATATGGGAATGTCACAATAATTACGCATAATTATAGTCACTACGGTCACACTGTTCATAATTTTACACTGGTTTAAAGAAATTCTGCATCCAACAGTGTCCAATTTGCGCATCGCCTTCCACAGGGCGGCCACATGTTCAGATAGAAGGGTGGCACTCAAGACTAACTTTAATGCTGCATGATTTACCCTCAATTCCTACAAGAAACCCCTTTCCAATTGTTTTGTCCCCCACACAAATTAATACTGTCTTCCCAACATCTCTTTTACACACTGATCCCAGTTGATGTTTTAAATCTGTTGCCAAAAGAAATGCAATCTCATCAGTGGTGTTATGAACATTTTTTGGTTTCCTGCCAGGTTTTTGCTTTAATGGCCCTTGCTTGCTCATTTTGTCCACTGTGGCAGACCAATTCTTCGACACTCTGTTTAATTCATCCAGTTTTAATTCCTTCTCCTTCCTGAAGACATTGAGTTCTACTTATTTGGAAGTTTTATCAGACCTGGAGATTGTGTTTTCTCTTATTCTCTTGCTGATTTCATTTTCCAAAGCTAGGATCTTTCCACTCAAAATTTCTATTTCCTTTCCTATCTTACTAAAGGTTGTACGATATCAGCTGAAAGGGTCATCCAAGTTGTATTTTTGAGCTTGTATTTCTCCTAGCATTAACAGTGCCTTCTTCCCTTCCACGTTCCAATTTAGTTTGACCAAGCCTTCAATACTCCGCCTGTTAGTAGAATTTTGTAGTAGCTGTAGACTTTCTTCATTCCAGTATCGATAATACGCTTGTTTCAAGAGTGCCTGTGATTTGATGAACTGTGCACTGAACACCTTCAACCCAGCCCCTCTGAGTTCATGATATCTGAAACAATACACATTCCGAGGTCAACAAGAGCGATCGGAGTACAGCATAGCTCGACTACGAGTGTTTGTCGATGTAGAAAAAGCTTGAACCATATTTTTAACCCAAACATCTAAAATAAGTCCAGCGAAAACGAGGTGGCCGCGGCCCGCATGTCGAACCCTACTAGGGTTGGACTCTACTTCTTAAAAAACTTTAACGCTAATCCAGACGGACACCAGGACGCCATTGTGATCACTATGTCGAGCTCTCCACAAGCGGACTCAACAAAAAGTAGGTCAATGTCAAAGGAAGGTCACATGTTATGCAGTGGGTTATCGATGGGCACTAATTTTAGTAGCTGTTGTGCAAGTTTGGTGGATGTGGAGCAATTAGTATTGAAGATAGAAGGGACAAAAACCTAGATGTGTGGATAAAAGCAAATTTGTTGTAGGACCTTTAGATTTGTTGGTGGTGATGATGATGATGATGAAATGGTGTTTTACGGCTCATCAACTTGTAACAAGTCATTTCGAGCCGGGAATACACCTGTGTTGGGGAGAGGTGTTAATTCCCCGTCCCCTTGTACTTGCCTCTTACAAGCAGAGGATACTGTGGCTTATTCTATCCTAGGGATCAGAGCAGCACTGCAGCTGATCCCTCCCCCACACCACAGGGGGCTAGATTTGTTGGAATTATCCCAAATCTTACCTATCATGAAGTGTTTCTTCTATCGACTGTTTTTCCCGAAAGGACTCTATGGTAGGTTGTATATATATGTATTTCCTTTTATTCACTTCCTCATGCCAGGGCGATTTTAAAGTAGCTGGTCGCTTGGCTGGTTGCACTGGTGGAGAAACGGTGATGGCACATGATGTCGGTGGACATCTAACGTCCTACAAAATATGTATGGAAAACACAAGTTGTACCATGCTTTATATTAATTACAAAATTGTGTCTGCAATACACAGCTATGTCTCCATTGCTAAGCCACAAAACGAAACAATAATTGTCTATCTTCGAGACTGGGGGCATAAACATCTACCATTTTTAACTTAACTAGAACGACAGTCACCCACGACTACAATGTATCCCCTGGCCGAAAATTAGTGTCAGAAGTGAAAGTCGTTGTTCTTGTGCGTGACACACCATTGACCTGCTATCTATGCATGTGAGAAGTTTCGTTAAAATATTCAATACGGTATTCGAGTTATGTTCCGAACACAAATTCTCAGTAAAAAATTAACAAAGCGGGATAACTCCAAAATTAGTGATGTGAGAGTCGTCGTTCTTGCGCTCGACACACCTTTGACCCGTTATCTATGAATGTGAGAAGTTTCATTAAAATATTCCATACGGTATCCCTAACCCTAGGTTGCGAAGACGAATTCTCAATAAAAAAATGAACAAAGGGGCTTAACTCCAAAATTAGTGATGTGAGAAAATGTTTAACCCTTTCGACCCTGCAGGCCTGTATAGCACCAATCTTTACAATGTAGATCCAGATGAGATGGCTCATCCGGATCTGCACTGCGTGCAAGAATTCTTCTAATTTATACATAAACAAATCTTTTTTATGAATAACCTGGTCTCGATGTCCTTTTCTGATAGCTGAAATGGACTGAATTTGAACATGGAAGAGACCATTCAGTTACTTGGGGCTGTAAGGGTTACAGAGACCGCTATGTCTCGCTTTCAACTAAAAGTGGGCGAGACAATAATTATATTAAAAGAAAACGTTTTGTCCTTACACGTGCAGTCAAAGTCTTAAAGGATTAATCTTGTAGAGTAAAAAGTTTGGAGCGATACCGGTTTGTCATTACGGACGGACAAATTGCAATATACTCTTCTTTATTTTTCAAAGTGCGGGTATAAAATATATAATATTATACATGTATACTGTAATGCCTCAGCCGGGGCGATATAGCATTTAGTGTCACCGATCGAAATCAAAAGAATGCGTCTGTTTCTGTCCTTTAATAACGAAGTGGTGAAAAACTGAAAATACAATAAACAATACTGATCATGATGAAGATAAATTGTCAAAGGCAAATGGTGTAATATGTTTACTTAGAAATAGCTCTCAGAATTAGATAAACTCACCCGGATCAAGTTACAGAAGGAAATATGCATAGGAATCAACCAGAAATGACGATCTAAAACGTGGTGAATTGTCCCGGGTACGAACCCGTATGCATATAAAGTTGGGTACGAACCAGTACAAGAACGAGTTTATACGACCAGAGGAATGAGCCTAAAATGGCTAAACGGTCACGAGACAATATTTCTAAGTAAACATAATATGATGAATATAACAACTAAACTAACACTTTGGGCCATAAAGGTGTGTGGAACTTGTAAATGTAGTTTAATTGAACCATGGTCTGGTTTCAGACTCGTGGTGAGTTCTGTACAAATGGCTGTAATAGTTTGTAAGGGAGATAATTAGGTATCGGCCTACTAGCGGATACCCGCATCTGAGGTTCGTACCAGTTTAGTTACGGACCACAACAGACGTCCCCGAAACGCTGGTGCAGTAAAGTAACAGCACACTCCCCGTCTGATATCAGTGATGTCACAATGAATATTTTAAAACTGTCACAATATTTATCCAGTGTGAACTACCTAAAGATAATATGCATGAAGGAATATGTCCAGTATGTGTAACAAATTACCCACCATACGACTTAATGCTCACAAAGATGATGAGGACGATTTCCTCTTGACCATATAACTAAACTTCATCGAGTACGAGTACGTGTGTAGAATAGAATCTACACCGACTGAGGCTAAACATCGATATGTATGCCGAATGTGATGGTAGGATAACCAAGCACGATGATGCGTCTCCAGTATGGATAACTAGCATATGGACGTGTCCACATGGCATACAACTAGTACTAGAATAGTGAGTGCGCACTGTGATGACCATTATTTAAAGCTAGGTGTTTCTCCAGTGTGAATACGCATTACATAATGACTATATGGAGAAATGTGGAGTGCTCTAAAATGTATGATTTAGCACGCAACTCCCCAGTGTGAGCACGCATGTTGTCTGTTTACTATGGCTCCTCTCCGATTTCGCTGTTGGCTACCAACAAAACCAGCTTGGTGACCGGTCGTGTGTATATCGACGGTTTGCCATCCCTAATCACGCGGACTTCCGCCTTGCGCACTTTCCCATCCTCACTAGGGATGGAGTTGATGATAGCACCTGGCCAATCATTCCTGCATACGTCGCTGTCCATCAATAGCACGACATCGCCACGTCTGAGATTAGCACTCTCGTAGTGCCACTTACGTCTGCATTGTAACGTTTGCAGGTACTCGCGCCTCCATCGACACCAAAACGTATCTGCCAGTATTTGGACTCGTTTCCATTGGGCTTTGTACATATCCGTCAAGTCAAATTGTCCTAAGGAAGGTACATTACCAGACTTCTGAGTAAGGAGCGTTGACGGCGTAAGTATTTCGGGATTTTCAGGATCCGAGGACACGGAAACGATAGGGCGCGCGTTGATAATGGCTGTAACTTCGGCCATCAGAGTGACCAGTACCTCGTGGGTGAGACTACTCGCCGTTACGTCAGAAAGCATCGAATCCAAAATCTTGCGAGTGACTCCTATCATGCGTTCCCATGCTCCTCCCATATGGGAAGCATGTGGTGAATTGAATAGCCACACAGTTCCCGTCTTATACAGGTAGTCCTTGACTGGACCGACTTCTACGTTGAATGCCTCGATATTCAGACTGTCGGTAGCACCCACGAAGTTGGTCCCACAATCCGAACGGAAAACCTTCACCTTTCCCCGAATTGCGACGAACCTACGAAGAGCGTTAATAAAAGAAGATGAACTCAATTCTTCAACGACTTCTATGTGTACGGCTCTGGTAGTGAGACAGGTGAACAGTATTCCCCAACGTTTGTTGTTTGCCTGACCTCCTCTTGTGCGACGACTAATGACTGTCCAAGGACCAAATGTGTCTACTCCAACTGAAGAAAATGGCGGCCCAGGAGTAACACGGTCGGACGGTAAGTCAGACATCTTCTGTTGCACAATTTTCCGCGTAACTTTCTGCATTTGACACATGCGTGGATCACGGATGATATCGAACGTTTAGCGCCGATAATCCATAGTCCCGCGCTTCTTATAGCACCTTCTGTAAAGTGTCGTCCTTGGTGTTTCACTTCTCCATGATGATGGCGCACAAGTAACGTAGCTATGTGGTGTTTTGCTGGGATAATGATAGGGTTCCTTTCATTAGTGTCAATGTCTGCTCTGTTCAAACGACCGCCAACTCTGAGAACTCCGTTGTGATCAACTACTGGGTCTAGAGACCGCAACGGGCTATTATTGGGCAATGGCCGATTGTCTGTGATACATTCGAGATCTTTGTCGAACACTTCCCGTTGGACTGCTCTAATAACGGTGAGTTCCGCTGAGCGGTACGAGTCCACCGCTTTAGCTTTAGGACACGCATGCCAGCCCTTGCATGGACTGGTGTTGTGATAGCCTTGTGCTACGTGTTTAAGACGCGCGATAGTTTCCACTAGGTCGCTCCATATAGAAAATCTTTCAAATCGGTGAGATCCTAGTATTCCTGCATTTGTGACGTGCGTTTTCAGGACGTCGACCGCCGGTCTCAACTCCTTATCCTCGTCAGCGTTCACGATATTGTGTGTACTCTCAGGTTGTTCGTCGTCACTATGGAGGAGGGATACTGGTGGCCCTTTCAACCATAGACTTCCATCCATAGTTGCAGCTGAAGATGGTCGCGTTGCGCAATCAGCTGGGTTCATGTTGGTAGGAATGTAGTTCCACTGTTCCGGTTTCGAATATTTGTGAATGAGTTGTACCCTGTTGCTGACGTACACGTAAAACCTCCTCGTTCTATTGTGTATATACCCTAGAACCACCTTGCTATCGGTGTAAAACCTCACTAAGTCTGCTTCTATACCCATGTGATCTAGTATTGTCTCAGACAATTCAGCGGCTAACACGACAGCACATAATTCAGGCGCGGGATGGTATGTCCATGCTTAGGAGCTACTTTAGCCTTACCAATGATGTACCCCACATGTTCAGAGCCGTCTGGACCTGTAGTTTTAAGGTATGCAACCGTGGCGATTGCTTGTTCAGATGCGTCTGAGAAAATGTGTACTTCCTTTCTAACACAGTCACTGAGTGAGCTAGACGAGTATGTACGTGGCACGTGAAGGTCCTGTAGTAGGGATAGCGAGTCTCGCCAATCTATCCACTGCTGCTCGTATTCAGTCGGCAGAGATTCGTCCCAACCTCTACTTTCTGACATCAGTCTCTTAGGAGTAACTTTCCTTGAATAGTGACAGGCGCGGCAAATCCCAACGGGTCAAACAGACTGTTAACGGTGGATAGAAGTCCGCGTCGTGTATACGGTTTCTTTTCTCCAGACACTTGAAACGTAAACGAGTCTGAGTTGATGTCCCAAACTAAACCGAGACTTCTTTGTAATGGGAGATCAGTGTCGTCTAAGTACAGCTGCTGAAGGTCCTTGGCGAGGTCGGAAACCGGAAATGCCTTCCTCACCTCGTCGTTGTTTGAAGCAATTTTGTGTAATCTAAGATTGCCTTCGCTTTGGAGTGCTTCCTGTGTGCGCTTCAGAAGGTCGATTACTTGATGCGCAGTGGGTCGGGATGTGAGTCCATCATCCACATAGAAGTCGTTATCAACGAACGTCTTGACGTCTTCACCGAAGTCATTGACACTGTCTTCAGCCGTTTTGCGAAGACCTAACGTGGCGATTGCGGGTGAAGGTCCGTTGCCGAAGACATGGACGCACATCCTATACTCAACGAGAGCGTTGTCTGTGTCGTTATCCTTGTACCACAAAAATCTAAGGTAGTTTCTATGAGCTTCATTCACATAGAAACAATGAAACATCTGCTGTATGTCGGTAGTGACTGCCACAGCCTCTCTACGAAAGCGCAGCAACACACCAAGAAGACTATTTGTCATGACCGGTCCTGTCAGTAGAACATCGTTCAGTGAGACTCCGTTATGTTTCGCGGATGAGTCAAACACTGCTCTAATCTGATTAGGCTTTTTTGGGTGGTATACGCCGAATATTGGCAGATACCAACATTCTTCGTCGGCACTTAATGGCGGAGCCAATTCAGCGTGTTTTGCGTCGAATACGCCCTGCATGAAGCTAAGGAAGTGTTCCTTTTTATTCGGATCTTTCTTAAGACTATAGTCTAATGTCTTAGCTCGTTTAACCGCTCTTTAACCGCTTGCTGCCTATTGTTCGGTAGCCGTGGTCTGTCGGCACGGAATGGGAGGGGAGCTTCCCAATTTCCGGCCTCGTTCTTATGGAATTCCCTATCCATGATTTCAATGAATTCATTATCGTCTACAGACATTCCCGGCTTGTCATCATGTCTAGTCTTCTCGAACAGTGAGGCACCTGTATGACTATCAATGTCTGTACAGTGTGGTTAGGACTATCATAATGGTGTCGACCCTTGGTATTGTCCTCGATTACCTCGAAACTATTTTGGCATGGTTCGAATAAAGTTGAACGTCCGTTGGCCAATAAGTGAATTTTGTTCACATTTACACGTTTCGGTTTGTGCACCTTCCCGAGACAAGTCTCACCTACAATTACCCAGCCGAGATTAAGTCGTTGTGCGTAAGGCGAGTTTTGTAGACCAATGCGCTGGTCTAGTATGTGGTGCGCCTCGGGTAAGTCTCTACCTATGAGTAGAAGAACAGGTGTGTGCTGCTCAACTGGAGGAATATCGCCAATAATGTCGTTCAGGTGCAGATAATGTTCGGCTATTTCGGGAGAAGGTATTTCTTCTCTGTTTTCGGGAATTTTATTACATTCAATTAGAGTTGGCAACCGTAGCCGAGTGCCACCATCTAACGTTTCTACTATGCAATCGCGAGCTTGGCGACCGGACGTCACAACGTTTCCTGCACATGAAGAGAGTGTGTATTCAATTTCCTGTCCATGTAGGTCCAAACCGTTGAACAAGTCCGTCTTCGCTAAAGAGCGATTGCTTTGCTCATCGAGGATAGCATATGTCCTTAATGCATTTTCTGGGTGGCCATCTTCGTATACGTTTACTAGAACAACCTTCGCACAAGACTTTCCGCTAAACTCAGAGCCGCAAATCTGCGTGCAGTTTGACGACACGTTCTCCAATTGTGAGGCATTTCTCTCCCCGCCGTGCTTTGGCGGAGATTGGGAATCCTTGACTTTAACAGAGTTTTGGCCCCGATAATTGTCGACGTGTAGTGCAGCAGGATGACGGTCGCTACCGTATGTCTCGCAATGGATGGTCTCGTGGCAAGCAGGACTTAAATGTGTGTATGAATTGCAACACCTGAAGCAGATTCTGTTATCCTTCATTAGTTTCCGGCGATCTTCTATTGTCTTGTTCCTGAACGTCATACATTTATTCAGTGCGTGTTTCGTTTTGTGGATAGGACACACGTCGATTGAGGCAGAAACATGTCTAGTTTCATTGTGTTTAACCTCTGTTTTCTTTGTGGCTACAAAGGACTTATCGCGCCCCTTAGCAAATGGCGGATTTCCCTTAGTACCAGAATCTGATGGAGCGTCGTACGTGAAACTGGGGTCGTTTTTGACCTTGCTCATATCTCTGATAAACTCGCAGAATACACTAAACGGAGGGTACGTAACACCGTTGCGGCGTTTGTATTCTACAGCCTTTCCAGTCCATTTTTCTTGTAACTGGTATGGAAGTTTGCACACGATAGGCTTCACACCAGCTGACGTGTCGTAGTAAGCTAATTGTGCATTGAATTGCTGGTCTTCCTTTACCGACTCGATCTCGCAGAGTAGATCAGATAATTCGTACAATTTAAGATTATCTCTGTTTGTCAACTTCGGAAAGTTGGCCAGTTTCCGTTTCAGGGAATGCTCAACCATTTCTGGGCAGCCATATCTGTCGTCCATACGTTCCCAGAGTCGATGTAGAGCCGCTTCAGGGTTATTAGCATTTGATGCTCTAATGCTAATAGCATATTTTGTGGATTCATTACCTAACCATTTAAGTAGCAGATCCAACTCTTCAGATGGTGATACACCTAGCTCGGTCATTACAGAAGTGAAGCTCGACCTCCAGATCATGAAGTTCTCTGGTTTGTCATTGAAATGGGTGAGTCGAGACAGAAGTAAATCTTTCTGAAATAGGTAATGATTGAGTTCAACGTTGGGAGACTGAAACTGATGAACTGGCGATGGATAGAACGGTTGCTGATTAACGACATCAGCAGCACCATAGACAAATGCAGGAGCTTCATTTGTAGGGTTATTTATGGTGTGTTTCAAATGTGTCGCTGAAACAGGGAATGGGTTTCCGACATAATGTGGAGACGGCTGCTCTCCGGTATGGATGTGGTTAGCATTCACAGGACGTTCTCCGGTGTGGTGGATGTGATTAGCATGCACAGGCTGCTCAGAATGGAGTGGCAATCGGCTGCTGTCCGGTGTGGATGTGACTAACATTCACAGGACGTTCTCCGGTGTGGATGTGACTAACATGCACGGGCTGCTCTCCAGTGTGGTATGTGATTAGCATTTCACAGGACGTTCTCCGGTGTGGATGTGACTAACATGCACGGGCTGCTCTCCAGTGTGGATGTGATTAGCATTCACAGGACGTTCTCCGGTGTGGATGTGACTAACATGCACAGGACCTTGCGCCTCCAGTGTACGGCTGCTCTCCAGTGTGGATGTGATTAGCATGCACAGGCCGCTCAGTATTGAGTGGCAACGGCTGCTCTAAGGTGTGGATGTGATTAGCATGCAACGGACCATTTGTGTGTTGGCCATCGTTGACATTGCTGTCCTGACTGCACAATTGTCCATTATTCTCCGGGAAGCGCGGATCAGTGTGTGTGTCGATCAAGTCTGGAGATCGCAGATAAATGGCATGCTGAGCCACATAATTCTGCGTGCGCTCAAATGAGTCGACTCGTTCTGAAATCTCTGACCTGGTCACAAGGTCGGAACTGAGGTCATCGCCCACTTGTAGAGCATCCGCTTCGGCTTCTGCTGCCACCGCTACCTTCTCTTGCGCGATATATTCCAGGTCAGCATCTAGTTCTGCCATTTTCTGTGTGGCGACTGCAGTGGCTGTAGTTGCGGCTGCTCGCTGTTTACGAATTTCTGTCTCTTGAGCAGCGAATTTCATGCAAGCGCGTGCAGCTACCGCCTTGGCGCGTTTTACGACAAGTAATGAGCTAACATTAGATATGCCAGACTTGTGAGAACACGACTTCGAACGAGGAGAAACAGTAGCCTGACCTGTGGTCGATTTAGCCCTTGAACTAAGCGTTGATGAATACTGCGAGACCGAATCAGGATTACGTATCGCATGTATATAGGTTGCAAGTTGTCTTTTGGCATTTTCAACAACCGATTTCTTTGCCGCTATTCGCGCATTATGTTGCCCCACCTCATTAAGGCTCTGGGGGGTACCTGTCCTTAAGAGGTAACTCAGGTAATCTGAAGACAGTGTGAAATAATCGGAAGAACAGTTTTCGAGATCACTCTGGAGCAGTTCTACAGATCTAATATCACTTGGTAAATTTGTAGTTGCTGCAAGTATTTCAGCTAACAATTTCCAACAATGATCTAATTTGGATCCGTGTTTAGTGATGGTAACCTCATACAGTTCTACTCCCTTTTCAGTTAATGTCCGAATGCGCTTATCTCCAGTGTGCGTGGAAATATCGCCCGCAACCGCCGAATCAGTCTCTGTATACGACTGCATGATGTTGTGCGAATAAAACAATGAATTCAAATAAACTGTTCTGTTAGTGTTTAGTATCCAGCTGCTGTATAGGCGGCGACCAAATATGAGTTGTCTATGCCCGTAGCCAACTGGATGTTATGGTAATATTCGACGGAAGTGTCGAATGGTGTCGTGGAACACGATATCAGCACCCCTTTATGTGACGAAGTTTTTTCACTGTAATGCCTCAGCCGGGGCGATATAGCATTTAGTGTCACCGATCGAAATCAAAAGAATGCGTCTGTTTCTGTCCTTTAATAACGAAGTGGTGAAAAACTGAAAATACAATAAACAATACTGATCATGATGAAGATAAATTGTCAAAGGCAAATGGTGTAATATGTTTACTTAGAAATAGCTCTCAGAATTAGATAAACTCACCCGGATCAAGTTACAGAAGGAAATATGCATAGGAATCAACCAGAAATGACGATCTAAGACGTGGTGAATTGTCCCGGGTACGAACCCGTATGCATATAAAGTTGGGTACGAACCAGTACAAGAACGAGTTTATACGACCAGAGGAATGAGCCTAAAATGGCTAAACGGTCACGAGACAATATTTCTAAGTAAACATAATATGATGAATATAACAACTAAACTAACACTTTGGGCCATAAAGGTGTGTGGAACTTGTAAATGTAGTTTAATTGAACCACGGTCTGGTTTCAGACTCGTGGTGAGTTCTATACAAATGGCTGTAATAGTTTGTAAGGGAGATAATTAGGTATCGGCCTACTAGCGGATACCCGCATCTGAGGTTCGTACCAGTTTAGTTACGGACCACAACAGACGTCCCCGAAACGCTGGTGCAGTAAAGTAACAGCACATATACATGTACCTCCACTTCCGCAGGCCTGGGCATGTGTAAGGTATCTGGCTGGGTGGTTGCTTGTACACTGGACGTGGAAGGAGCTGGCTGTGGGCAACTCACTTTCTAAACATTTGAAACCAAAACAAACCATATATTTATAAAAACAAGACTGCTTTGACAACTTCACAAAATATAAACCACCTTTAAAACTATGTTTGGACATACTGCACAGGGCTCATAATTAGCAATATAGTTGACCCTTCATAATTGTCTACTGTCTGTTTCACGAAAGCTGCCCAAATTTTACGGCTATATAGACAATTCGAAAACAATATTTTTTTCGATAATATTAAATGTTATCAAAATTTAAGAATGAGCCTTCTTTTTATTTCGTGAAATTTGGTCAAATATTGATTTTATTGCGAAAAAAAATTTCCCCATGTTAAATCCCCATAGACATCTTCACGGAGTAGTGAAGATGTCTACAGGGATCCTCTAGATTATCGGACACAAATGGCTGTTTTTTTATGATATTTTTCTTAACAATCGTCGGTTCTTGCTTTTTCAACGCATAGAAACTGTTAGCAAACTGTGCCATCTTTCTCACTTAAAATTGGGTCAGATCATCAGTCGTAAGATTGCCCCAAAATCAACATCGACAATCAATTATCCGGACAAATGTATAACCGTCGTTATAACTTGCATTCTCACCTTAAAATCATAATGTTATCGCCTGAAAACCAGTATAAACAGCATTGTGTTGTTTTGCAGAAAAAACAATCACCATTCGCTTCTTGGAAAACATCGTATTTATAGAATTTATTGTATTTATAGAACAACTCTGCAATGACGTAATGGGCGCACTCGATTGAGCTCTTCATAATTTGGTGGAAAATCCGCGGTAATGATCGTTTCGTTCACTGGTGTTTTCGCACCTGTCGATTTTACCCACAAATTAATATGGGTGCGAAATGGTGTGTAATGGCTTGGGTCCGAAATGGCTTGGGGCGATTTGGCCTTTAAACAATTATTATTTGTTTTTGAATAAGTAGCTCTTCGTTCTTTTTCTATCATGATATATTTTCGCATTCCTTCTTATCTGGACTGTAGTGTACATTGTGTATTAAACAGTCTGAAAATTATATTGGAGGAATGCATCGTATCGTCTGCATACTTCACACAACAGAGTATTGAAAAACTCTATAGAGGCCTTAAATTATGCGCATGCGCAGTGACAGATACAAGCCCCCCGCGCGACGTTTGACGTTGTAAACAACTTGTGGACATAGTTGGGGGAATGTTTTCAGCAAATTTTACTAAAATGTTTACCTTGGCGATATATTATTCACATTGGCATGGAAACAGCAAGCACTTGAATGACTTAGATGTGTTCGTTGCAAAATCGGATCAAATGAATGCTATTTTCATTTGTCCGATAAATTGATTGTCCGGATAATTGGTAGGAAACATGGGGAATTTTTTTTTAATTTCAGAAATACTGGACCGATTTTTAAAATTTAACTTTTGTTTTCTTAGTTAGATCATATCCAAGCTATCTAGCCAGGTTTCGAAGTCAATTTCCAAAATTTTTCGTTTTTTAACTCCTCCCACACTTCCTTACCACGTTTTTCCCCATGTTAAATTCCCATAGACAAATAAATTTTTCGTAATAAAATCAATATTTGACCGAATTTCACGAAATAAAAAGAAGGCTCATTCTTAAATTTTCCTTTAATTTAATATTATCGAAAAAAATATGGTTTTTGAATTGTTTATATGGCCGTAAAATTTGGGCAGCTTTAGTGAAACAGACTATAGTCAGTTGTCGAGATGATTCTAGCCTTACTCTGTTATTCTATTCTACATGTCGGCATGTCCAGATGTACATGCATGCAAAATATTATTGAAATCCGCAAGTGGAAAGTTACTGATAATATTGGTAGAAAACGGACTCTACGAAACACCCAAACGCAGGTGTACATAAATACTAACTTTCTTCACGCGACCTTGACCTTGGACGTAGGGCATGTGCAGGACACAGCATCTTGCATAGACGCACATTGTGACCAAGTATCATGAAAATATGACAAGCCGTTCAAAAGTGTATTGCCAAAACGAAAGTGTCACGGACGCACGCACGCACAGACGGACAGACGCTGGTAAAACAAAATGCCACCGCTGGTGAGCAGTTATGAATGAAACAGTCATAACGAAACGAAAATATTGTGCAATAATCAATCTCTTTTTAGCCGCCGTGACCTTAACTTTGGGGTGACGAACCCCACTTTTGATAGGCGTCTTCGCTTCATCGATATGAATACATGTACATGCGAAGTATCGTGAAGATTGGACAGCTGGTAGGGAAGTTATCACACGGAAACGGTGATTGGCGATGGACTGACAGGGTAAACACTATCGTTGCGGTAGCATAATAAATGTGTAAGCGTAAAGTATGTACATGTATATACCTTCAAGCTCTCCAAACACCTTCGGAACTTCGACCTAGGTCCCATTTTGGGAATTAGCTCGGCAATGTCAGCTTCCGAGAGCTTAAATAGGGCTTCTCCATCTATCTCTTGATCTGAAATGGAAAAAACATTGTCCTATATTGGTTAAATGAGCTTCGGCACTCTAACGGTGGACTACAAGAAGTGGATAACGTAAATGGATAGATCAAATTTATTTTAGCGTTTGTGTATACATTTAGGTATCACAGTTATATTTCAACACCTGCGTCATTGTTGATCGAAATCAGGTTGCGTAACATTGTGTGATTACGGGCATTGATTGTTGGCGTAAATTATGGTGGATATCGTTCAATAAACATTACAAGGGCATAGCCACCAGAACCAAGCATTTTGAACTAAAGATGGCTGCCAAAACTAAATTAAACTATACATCATTATTCTTATTATAGGGTTATTTGACCGTGATAATAGCGGGCATATACACAATAATAAAGACTCACTATGACTCAGATCAAAATATGGGCAAAACTAGATGGCCGCGGCACGCATGTCACGCCCTACGAGTGCTGGACTCAACGTTTAAAAAACTTTAATGTAAACCCGGATGCACGCACGTCATAATGTGCCGACTATACATAATATCTATGTATCACGCTTTCCGCAAGCGGGCGTGAGAAAAAATGTTTTTTGGAAGCCATTTTGAAATTAAACATGGTCACCATAACAATATTAGCAAATATGTATCGTGATTATTGTTCTTATTGGGATCCTTCAAACTGATAACATGGACATAGCCACCAAAATCAAGCTTCTATCTATCTCACAGACCAAGATATGAGCAAGAGCAATTTTTGTTGGCGGCCATTTTTTTCTTCAAATTTTAGCACTTTAACCTAAACTAGAAATTGTGTTTGTGAAACACGGAATATGCCCCCAAAAAATGGCTAAGTTAAAAATGCCGGATTTTCGTGAAAAATATGCCGACTATATCACGCTTTCCACAAGCGGGCGTGACAAAAATGAGACAATTTGTGCACGTTCGTGGGTTATAAGCCTGAACATGTTATATACCAACATATGGCAGCCATCTTGGATGCCATCTTTGATTAATCACATCCCCGCCAGATATCGCAGTCTCCAACAAGTTTCATAAACTTAATTGAGACAATGCCGAACATTTTGGTATATATTAACTCAGCCTGTATACTTGGCCACAGTTGGTGACTGATATCTACCGAATATTACGCCTATTCTCCCCGATTTGAGACCGCTGGAAATGCCGATGCAAAAATGTGTCGCATTCCCAATTAAAAAATAGAGGCTGTCACAGACTGGGGTCTGAAGCACGGACTAGTGTAAATGACATTACCCCAATGTGCGCAAACAGTGTATATCCAGATGAGATGGCTCAAAACTAGCAAACAGTGTATATCCAGATGAGATGGCTCAAAACTAGCCGTCTCATCAGGATCTGCATTGTTTGAAAGAGTTTTTCTGATTTATTCAAATCAACTATTTTTTTATTAATGACTGGCCTCAATGTCCTTTTCTGATGAATGGATTGGCCTTTGAATATGGAAGAGACCATTCAGATACTTGGGGTTGAAAGGGTTAAGTTCATCTAAATCGTTAGGCCAGAAAAAATAATAGCTGTGTTTCAGGTGACCTGACCGACCCTATAGAATTGGTGCCGACCATAGACTTTTTATTGCAAATAAAAATATAGATACATGTATATAAAAATAAAAATTTTGAGCGGCGATTCTCCAAGACAACATATGGCGGATGACTTGGTTGCTTCATCGGGCAGCTCCTTTCAGCGTCTAGCATATGATGAAAACAAACATACTAATGCTGGAGTTTAATGCATCAGTCAATGGGAATCCCCGCCCCCCTGGGCCGGGGAATAGCGGGGATTTTAATTTTTTTTCAGTTAAAGCCCCAAACCCCGCATATGTCCCCGTAACTAACTAGTTCGTTTCAGAAAGGTTTTTTTCTCATTCTTTGACATTTAACCTTTCTGAGACGAACCCGATCCGCATCATTCCTTCGTCGAAACCAAAAATACACAGTAAAGTAATATTTTCGGAAGAATTTATACCTGGCAGATTAATAAAGTATTTCTACATACTTATTCAGCTAAAATATGGGTTATTTATCGTGTTTTACACGGTTATTTAACGAAAAATCGATAAACTTAACATCATTGTTATTCGCATGTGCTACGGACGACTTCCGACTACTGTCGACTACTGCCGAAAACATTCGACCAATCGCCTGAATTAATAATGATTTATTATCCTCCAAAATCGGAGAGCGCATAACATACTGAAACACGTGTTTCAAGAACAGTAACTCTAATTGGCTTACGGAAAATAATCAGAGAATTTACGGAGAATTACACGTGACGTGACTCGCGAGTGTCAACAATTTGAACGGAAAAGTTTGCAATCGCTTCAGAAAATATATAAAAAGGAAATAAACACGATTAATCGACCGATAATGACTTTATTTTATCATACAAACATACTTTCCATGGCGAAAATCAGACAGTACATGCCGTATTCGGCTCATAATCGACCATTGTAAATTTTACAATGGTCATCTACGAAGGAAGAATAGGAACCAGGGCTTGTCCATAAATGACAGACAAATGTCCGATTGAAAAAAACGTTATTTCGGGGCAATCTGGCTAGTTAAAAGTCCCCGCATCCCGTATGGTAAAGCCCCGGGGTTATGTCCCGGCACATTTTGGCTAAGTTAAAGCCCGGGGGTAGTTCCTGCACTGCACTGCATCGTGATGCATAAGTTGGTGAACTTTGTCAGAATTCTAAAAAAAATAGTAAAAAAGAACAGTCTTCATTATATTTATATCACTTTATCTTGTTTCTCTTTCTAAAAAATAGTGCGAACCTGGGACAGAGAATACCAATTCTAGGTCGCACGGCGAGCCGAACGGACCCGCCACATATATACTATAATTAGGGCGAACAGACCCGGGGCGAAAGGACCCGATAGCGATTCTGCAGGATATTGAAAACCAGATAAAATTCCACACATTGACACACCGTCACGGATATCTTGGGCACTCGATCCATTGTAGTCTTCATGTCCCAATAACTTACCAACAAACACAGCCACCAAATTTGAAAACCCGGATTTGATTAACCACGCTGAAACTTCTGGTGTGGAGGTCGCCATTGTTGTTGTTGTTGTTGTCACCGTTTTATACGTTTATTTTTCCGGTTCCGGGTCTTCTCGTACCCAGTCCCAGTCGTACCCGGTTTGGTCATCTCGTACCCATAGGTACGAAAAATTAAGTCATCTTAACACTTAATATGACATTAATAAATAATAGAACAGTACCTGGAATAAAATTATTAAATAAAATTAAAGAAAAAAATATAAAAAATACTATGGGTACGAGATGGTAGGGTATCGGTACGAGATGACCAAAAAGTGGGTACGAAATGACCAAACCGGGTACGACATGGACTGGGTACGACATGGACTGGGTACGAGATGACCAGCTACCGTTTTTTCAGCACCTCGCAAAATGAGCTCATATTATCAATTGCAACTATGTTTACTTACTATCCGAAATAAATTGATCCGCCATAGACCGTTCCGTCAATGTCACTGTGTATCGGCATCCCGACCACATTTCATGATTTCCGTAAAAATGTCCGACATAACTCATGCCAAAGATCTGGTCCGACATGACCTTGGTTCGACATGGCTGGGGTCCGACTTGTCCGTAATTCGGAGTTACTTCCCTTACAATACTTACAACCAACCGCGATTGAGACACGTCCTCATTAGTTATTCACAAAATGGCGGGTGTGTGACGTCACATGGAAATAGTAGGCCCTGTTCTGTTCTACATCGAAACAATTATCTTTTTGCACCCATCACCCACAGAAAAAGATAGGCATATACCCACACCCACAGCATATTAAAAAAATCGTAACACCCACTACCTGTGTAAAAATATATTCCGGGTACCCAATGACCTACAGAAAAATATTTCGTTCAAACCCCATGGCCCATGTAAACACATTTTTGCTTGACCCCGCCACCTACAGAAAAGTATATCGTCCTCCGTCAAAACCCCCCATTTCTTTGTTTCTGGAATAGCCCTAACTAAACTGAAAGTTATATTGTTCTTTGATAGGGAATAACGGATTAATTGGTCGATTTACTTACCTCGTGTTCTATTTAAACTAATCCTTTGAAACCTTACTGCAGCAGAATTGTGATTAATTAAAACCATTTAATGACTTAATTTGCCCCCGACCTATTATAGGATCAGTCATGGCTATAATTACATGTATCGACTGGCATGTTGTTAATTGGCATCAATTGTGGATTATGACACACCTGGACGAATGGTGGCACCTTTGTATCGTGCATAGAACAATAATGAAAAAGGTGATTGGTTTGCTGGAATTCCTTGCCGGTGTCGGAAACCGAATTTGCCGGTAAAACGAACAGTTTAAATAACATGCCGATTAATTTGGCGGTAAATTGTGCCGGGAGGCGAATTTGTCGTTGTATCGTTTGCCATTATAAACCGTTTTGACTGTAGTTGATTTTGGCGTAGCAGTCGTTTCTAAGCGGTAGAGTTTTCAGGTCGAACTTGATAAACCTGGATATCAGGCATGTGTTGACTTCTGACAATATATGGGTGTGTCTCCCACTTGTCGGCCAATTTCTTTCCCCTTCAATCCCACTTTCCTGATGAGTACTCGGTCCTCAGTTTTCAAGTGCGCCTGCCGAACCTTTCGATCATAGTACTGCTTGTACTTCTCGCCTGCTTTTCTTGACTCGTCCGATGCCACTCTGTATGCGTTGTCTAGACGTTCTCGAAGCTGATCTGAATATTCCATTTTGTTTCGTGGACCGTTGTCCTGAGAGACGCCGAGGAATGCATCGATTGGTAAACGGGGATGGCGGCCAAACATCAAATAGAATGATGAGTGACCTGTACTGTCGTGTACTGCTGCGTTGTAGGCATGGGTCAGCAACAATACATGTGATTTCCCATCTACTTTCTATTTCATGTTTAATAAAGTCCTATTAAACGAACACACGGCCATGGGCACAGGCATGCTTTCCCAGGTCTTGACAACCCACTCGCACACTGTCACAACGCCCGGACGTTTCAGGTTGCCGGCTTTCGTCTTGCGAGGGCCATTCACCATTCACTCGTTCCACTCCTCGGGCATTTTCACTTTGAACAGTTTAAGTGACACATCTAATGGCCACCAGTTCGCGCGAACCATTCTCTATCCAGCCATTGGCACATAATTCTTTCATTATTTCATCTACCCAGCCCTTAGGGTGAACAAACACAATAATTGTATCCCCCGGACTTCGTCGGGGGATACTATGGGTTTGACACCGTGCCGCGTCCGCCGCAGACACTTCTTGTCCGGAGCATAACTCGAACACCCTTTGGAATATTTTCATGAAACTTCACACATGCATAGACCACGACCCGAAGGTGTGTCGCGCACAAGAATGACAACTCTTGCATAGCTAATTTTTTAGTGATCTCCCTTTTTTGTTTTGCGCACTCTACAAACTGGACATTAATGCATGAAGACCCGTTTTCTCGTATGCTCTGTACACCTTACCTGTAGAGAGAACAATAGCCTTCTCCGGTTGAACAATAGAGACTGGGAGGGTGTCTTCATGATTCTCCCACTTTCCTTAAAATGGGGCTGTTTTGAAAGTGGGAGAACCTGGAATTGTGTACAGGTAATATTGTTGTTATAAGCATAGCCTTGGGGGAAATTGGGACTATGCTCTGTATCAACTTTGAATTGTGAATTATGAAGGGAAAACGTGAAATCAGCATAGAAAATAGTTAATTGCATTTGTAATCTGCAATTCTTTATTTTCCTTATTTTTCTTATTTCTTCATACAATAATTATTGGTATATTCCCTTATATAACGCTAAGTTTTAGAATATTTAATATTTTAATAAGCAAAAACAGTGTGGACAACAGTGAATACATGTAACCATGGCTGATCAGGGTCTGCACAATTCAGTTCAATCCACACACTGTGTCACTGTGCAGTCAGTATAATGTCATTGTTTCAGTGAACGGTGCCGGATACCATATCATAATTGTATTCAGATGTGTAGTAGGTGTGATGCTGCGTCGGCATACTCCAGTGTCGTCAGCTCACCCGTCTGTAGACGCATCTTCAACTGGCCAAGTCGCTGATCAATGAGACGGTATCGTCTCCGTTTCAGAGGGCGGGCACCACCTGCCTGGAACTGCAGATTCTTGATGCACGATGCTGCTTCAATTTGTTTCAATATCTCGATTATAGCAAAAATGTTCGGATGTGCGTGTCTAACCGCCTTTTTCAATTTGCTGTGCCAGCCTTCAAGGTGATTTGTCGTCCTTGGTCCCTCTGTGGCGAAGTGGTTCCAGACGTCTTTGTCGTCTCGGTCGACCCACTGCTCGGTGACGTAGTCCTGGAAGTTGGAGACGTTAGCCGAAACATCGTCGACTTCCATATCTTCCAGCGCGGCGAGCCATATGTCTTCTACTTCGTTCTCAGGAACCAGGGGCAGAACGGACGCTCGTCTCGCCAGCCGGTGTACGCGGTCGTTCTCTGTGTACACGGTACTCAATCATAGTATCATACACTGGGTGTAGTGAAAGAAACATGCCTTCACATTGGAGTCCGGGAAAACACGCAGAGCCGCATTGCGTGACGCCAGCTCGTGATCCAGAAATACACGTTCAGGGTTTAGTTGTAGGCCGTAATGTTCACATTTCTGCTGTAGGTGACTGAAGCCATGATAGACTAAACAAACAAATGTTGAAGATAGTGCTGCAAAAAGTACTTAATATACATGTACATGTTTTTGATGTCATGTAAGCACCTAATTAAACAAGATTATTGATAATGACGTTTCTAAGCATGAATTAGTATTAAGGAACTTTAGCGCAAACAAATTAAACATCAGAGAAATGTAATTGCCTGTTAATATACTAACTCAATAAGCACTACAAACTTAAAGTTCTAAGAAAAATAATTATTATACATGTACACACTTTTATTATAATTACTCAATTATCAGATTCATCAGGTACCAATTAGGCACCTAATTAAACAAGATCAATGCCATATTGAAAGGAGGGATTAATTCATCACAAACTTATAAACATTATATATCTTAAATTGTCAGGTAATCTATCATCAGCGCAAACTTGATACATAGCACCGTAGCACTCGCCTAACTGACCAATACTTTGGAAATGAAAAGTGGGAGAACCTGGACAACTGGACACTCAAAAGTGGGAGAATCAGGAATAAACCACTGACTGGGAGAACCATTCACCTGTGCATGTGCAAATGTCCAGCAGACTGACCACTAACTGACCACACTAACTTATTACGGGTAATTTATACAGGTAAATTATTTCCGTAAACTGTGTTGACAATATTGTGGCAATTTGTGGACCTGTGCACATATGATATGTAGATAAATATAGGACTATTAAAAAAAATTCTGGGCTCCAGTAGCGAGCATTATTTTTGTTTAATTTTTAACTTTTTTTTTTAATTTTTTTTTTGTTTCCGTTTTTTTTTTAATTCTTTTTAAATTTTTGTCTAGTAGCATAAGGTCGCAAGTGCTATATACGGACTATAATCATAACTCGAACACCCTTTGGAATATTTTCATTAAACCTCACACATGCATAGACCACAACCCAAAGGTGTCTCGCGCGCAAGAATGACAACTCTTGCATCATTAATTTTTTTTACTTATCTCCCTTTGTTGTTTCATGCACTCATTTCGTGTCCGGAGCATAACTCGAACACCCTTTGGACTATTTTTTATTAAACCTCACACATGCATAGAAGACGACACAAAGGTGTGTCGCGCGCAAGAATGACAACCCTTGCGTCGTTAATTTCTTAATTATCTCCCATTTGTTGTTTCGTGCACTGATTTTGTGTCCGGAGCATAACTCGAACACCCTTTGTAATATTTTCATGAAACTTCACACATGCATAGATCACGACCCTAAAGGTGTGACACGCAAGAATGATAACTCTTGCATCGCTAATTTTTAAGTTATCTCCCTTTGTTTTTCCGCGCACTGATTTCGTCTCCGGCGCATAACTCGAACACCCTTTTTTCAAACTACTTGTGTATCTGGGGAGGGGGATACACATGCACTTGTCGACAAGCGTCCATTTCTAGTTCCACTGGGCTTTTTTTTCCTTTGGCATTGTCGTCTGTTTGAAGATGACAGCTGGTGTGAGTTTTTGCCGTCAGCCAGACATGCCAGAACTTCTCTGATCCTGTAGTGCTGATACTGACGGTCCGATCGCCAGCCGGGTGGATGGTAGAATTGCCGGGCACATCAAAGAACATTGTAGTCTCGTCCATGTTGCCGATATGTGACATATCGATGCCGAACTCGTGCCAGTCTTTTATAACAAACTGGTGAAATGACGTCACCTTCGTCTCCACCTCTGATGGCAATTTCTGGGCGATGTGGTTTTGCTGAGGTAGCGCCAATCCATATCGCTTCATTAACCCTTTCAACACCACAGACCTCTATAGAGACAATGTTTGCAGACAATTTTAAACGTCGTACAGATTACCCTTTTAGAAGAATGGGATAATTTGAATGAACAAAATTAATGAAATAGCGTGAAACATTGGCATGGAACATCCTATTAAGTTACTTGGTGTTGAAAGGGTTAAGCAAGACCACCACCCTGCCGTTGCCTTGAACATGCTAGCGTCGATATCATATTGATCCTGTTTCTCCAATTGATGTGCTTTGATGCAGATGGCGTTTCTCGAGATGGCGATTCCAAGTTCCAAGTACCAAGTTCTCATTAACTCCAAATTCACGTTCTGATGCACAATTATTCAATTTCACTGCATACACAAATATTGAAGGCACTGTCATAACGAATTATAATATTACTAATAATACGGTGAAGTGTTACGTAGAAGCTAAATTGTTAAAATAAGTTTCATTGAATGGGATTTGTTGAGAATGTAACTCCCAATTTAACTCGAAACCCTGAGCAATAAAACTGAAAGTTCCTGTTAATTCTATTACGAGCCTGTAGGCTGTAGAAACTTCCATTCCAGCAATACAGAATTATCATGATCGCTTGTATACATTTGTAACCAAGCTAATACTGATACATTATGACCAACAGTGTGATTTTAACATACAGTGGGGTCAGCGTGTAAATGCACACACGAACGAACACGACAGGTTGGTTCCAACCTGTCGTGTTCGTTCGTGTGTGCACTTACACGCTGACCCCACTGTATATGTGTATGCTCTATACTATAATACTGTTTGAAATAGTACTAACAAACATTTTGCCAAACTGTGATAGGTTGAAGTCGTGTCGTTTCCTCTGCTTGATGATGAATTTCTGGAATTGTAGTAGTTGGTCTTCATAGTCCTCTGGAAGTTTCTGGGTGGTGTGGGTTCGTCGGTGAATAGATAGGTGACGGCAGCTAAGAAATCCATATGACCAGTTTGCTGAACCCTTAAACGCAGGTTGGTGTAGTTTCCTGGCAATAAGCTGAGCCTGTAGGCGAATCTCGACTGTAGAAACGGCATGTCTGTTGACGGCGGCCGTGCACCCAGTTGAGTACTTGTCCCTCGATCTCCGGATATTTCAGCAATTTGCCTCTGTTAGCCTTCCTGGATTTCATGCAGCGCCAGTCACGGATATCTGATTCCCCAACAGAGTATTGATGACCAGCAGCTCCGTTCCCGTGAGCTTCGGCATTCTTGATGATGTTGATTCTCTTTAGCAGAGTAGGAGTTTCTGATTCGGCCCATCGTGATGTATAGATATGGCGAAGTTTATAATTTAGTGTCAGCGTAATGACGTGTAAAATGTGGTATGAAATTTCCAGCGAAATCTGACAGCTTTAAAGGCAAGACATGAGAACTTCTCACTGTCACTTCGAAAAATAAGGAATGAATCCATATTTACCAATTAACTGGTATTTAATATTTTGTTTGGTTTTGACTGGAGAAAGAAAGAAAAACAAATTTTGTTTGTTTCTGTCTAGAAATTGATTTATATTTGATGGGGGTGAATTTGTATTAGCCAGGCTCATGACATATAAGATATACAGCATCTAACTGTACAAACACTTGGATTGAACCCTAGTTTACATTTACAAACATACACCAGCATTATATTGTTAATTTCAATACAATTTTTTCCCCTTTTTTTTTCTCTCAGATATTCATGAATTTTGTCAATAAAAATGATTTTTTTTTATTTCTATGAACAATAAAAGCTTAAAATATTTCACAACTACTTTTTACATGCATACTGAAATAACCCAGATGTTATTTAATAATTTAAAAATATGTAAATTTAATGCCACTTTAATATCAAGACAGTCATGAAGTCAAGACTATTTTGTCGTCTGCTGTTTGTTTTCCACTTTCTATTTCTATCATCAAAAACAAGTTTCGACCGCACTTTAGAATAATTTACAATATGTCTTGACAGCACTTCAGAATCATTTCCATTGGAAAGTGCTGTCAAACCATGTTTTTATTGAGAAATAAGGCAAGATATAAAAGCAACAGCAGACGACAATTGTTGTGAGTAGCGGTCTAAGGGTTAAATACAATAAATTTGTAATAAACATGTTTATAATACTGGAAAATAACTTGAGTTATTTTTAGCCAGGTTTTTTGAGAGAAAAAACCCAGGCTATTGGATTGGCGAAAGCCGGGTGGGCGGGCGGCGTCCACAATCAATGTTAAGTTTTCGTGTTTGAGTCCATTTCTTTGTTACTGTACCACCTAGGACCACCAAACTTTCACAGCTTCATAATCAAGTGGTGCCCACCACATATCACTATCCAACATGTTACTTTTTTTTTAACTTGACCCATTTTTTCCGCGCAGTCGACTTAGCCATTTTCAATTTTAAGTTTTCGCGTTTACAATGTTAAGTTTTCGTGTTTAAGTCCATTTCTTTGGTACTGTACCACCTAGGACCACCAAACTTTCACAGCTTCATAATCAAGGGGTGCCCACCACATATCACTATCCAACATGTTACTTTTTTTTTAACTTCACCCATTTTTTCCGCGCAGTCGACTTAGCCATTTTCAACGTTAAGTTTTTAACGTACGTCTGGTTAAAGTTTTTTGGTTAAAACTTTTTTGTTATACTATATCTATGCAACTGCTTCGCCCATTACCTTGAAACTTCACATGGGTGTTTATCATCATCCATATTTTCATTCTAACCCCCAACCGTGCGGCCCCTGTGCACAATGTCAAGGTCAAATTACTTTGAATTTTTTTGTTAAAGTTTTTTAGTGTACTATATCTCTGCAACTGCTTCACCCATTACCTTGATACTTCACATGGGTGTTTATCATCATTGTCTCACCCGCTTGCGGAAAGCGCATTTTATGCATTTTGGCATACGTCCGTCCTTCCGTCCGTACGTCCGTGTCCGGTTAAAGTTTTTTCGTTAAAGTTTTTCCATCTACTATATCTATTTTTTTAGTGTCCATGCCTCGCCCCAAGGCGCGACATGCAGGCCACGGCCATCTAGTCTACAACAAGTGGGTATAATTATGTTATCCAAGTGTCTATGCTTGGAAAAAACCTGGCCTTCGTGGCTTTGCCTCGTTTCTTGTTTAGTATTATAAACATTATAAAAAAACATTATTTTCACAAATTCCATTTTTCACAATCAGATTTTTTTCCAGACTACCTATAGGCATAACTGGGATAACAAAATACAATACAAATCTACAATCAACCCATGTTTTCCTTATCTGGTTCATCCATGTCTACGTATATCCGAGACCCAGTGCCTTTAATTCCCGAGCCAAAATACTTTTATACAGTCATTACCACCATCCTGAGATACATACAGTGAATTGTCGTTTTTGTTGTAAAAGATGTAAGGCTGCGATAACCGTCCGTCCCCGAAGACTTCAATACGGATACAATCCGCCGTTATGTGGTGGATGTTGCCGGACTTCCAGCCGCAGACATAGATACTTCCTTCTGGGTGGACGGTGAGTCCGCAAGGAATCGCCAAGTTGTCACCCTTGTATCGGGCCAGCATGACGCCATCCCGGGTCACACGTGTTACCCCGCTGCTGCGGTCTGTCGTGATCAATTCACCACGGGTGTTGTGCCTTATATACAGGAGGTAGTCATCAGGACATGTCCATACAGTTGTCACCTTCCTACCCCTCATGTCAATCTCCACAATGCCTCGTGATGTATCATTATGGGCGGATTCAGGGGGGGGGCGGCCGGGCGCGTGCCCCCCCTAAAATTCGCCGAGTAAAGATTTTACAAGTTACAAGGCACGTTTTTTGCTCCAAAATGCGCCACAACGCAGGAAATGCGATGTAGATTTCAAAAATATTCCGGGTGGGATTGCCCCCGGACTAGCACTATCCCGAGCTCTGATAATATAGTCGAGTATTGCAAAATAGTTACGCCCCCCCTAACCCGAAATCCTGGATCCGCGCCTGATCATCATCTACCGCCGCCAGGTTGTCGCCACATCTGGTCACACTCCAGCATCGCACTGCGGTCTTGATCCGCCCGGGGGTCAGAGTGACTGTCTGACCGGCTGTCTCCGCAATGTCGCTGGGATAAGATTGTAGTGGGACACCAGTGTATGGTTGTCGTCAAACAGCTTTCATGTTCTTATTGTTCCAGTCCGACAGTAGTAGGTGGCCGTCGGCGAGCACGAGTAAACCTGTGACGTGACACGTGTCGCCATCTGTAGGTGCACGGATATTGATGTCATCACTCATTTCTACAAACACGCACGGCTTCACGTTGCATTTATGTTGAATACCGGAAGTTGATGTTTTGCACTCGGCTATCAAATTCGGTCTCCGAATTTTGGAAAAAAAGTACCAAGCCATATGGAATATTTTTTCGGTTGACATCAATATAACATGGCCATCCACTAAATATATTTGGTGAATACGTCCTACATGCTAACAAGAAATGACCATTGTTGCCACATGAATTACACATTGTTGTATTACTCGAGCAATGTCTTTATGCTGTTTAAATACTCCTCTGCTGCTGCGCTATTAAACATTTCCGAGGTGGGTGGCAGGTGGGAGAATGCGATAGGTAATTTAACGATCGGGGTTCTTCCTTACCGAAATTCCGACTGGAGACCTGGTTTGGCCCTCACATACGTCTTTGGCATTTTGTATGCGACAGTTGAATCTGGTTATACCCCTTATGTGAGTATTACGATTATTTGTAATCCTATTTTAGGGGAAGGGGCGAAGTGACTTTGGTGTGGTATGGACCTGGCACCAGGTCAGGTTATTCTAATTTCAGGGCTGAATATTTTTTTTCTCGATGTAAATATTCTGTTCTGATTTTGGGATTTCCCCCCCAATGCAGCAGGTTAAAACGGGATTGAACCTGTTTGCTGGCCTTACATGACCTTAGCTGTTGATAGGCCGTTAAACACCAATAAACAAACAAACATAAACATTTCCGAGAAGCCAATACAATTATATGGGTGATGATACTCCTCATTGGTGATTTACACTTGAAGTTAGATGTTGCCACAGCATGTTGTGCCGTGCTGTGTCCCACTTCCTCGCATTTTGCACACACAGTCCAAAATTCTGTGCACTGGCCTGGAACATTGTTTATGTCATCCCGGCAGTTCACACATTTTAGTTTGGTATCCAAACGTGTAAGAGTTTCCCGTAAATCGGAAAGTTTATGGTTTAACTCTTTATTCTTGCAGGTATATCTTGATTCATTTTCGTAGTGAGCCTTTCTTGTAACTTGGCATTTTACCCCAAGACGTCTGTTCATCGGATGAACGTTTCTCGAGAAATCTTAACGAGCTCTCCAAGGATTCATTTTGCTCCTGCAGTCGTGAATTTTGTTTTGTTAATTTCTTACATTGTTCGGCGGTGGCTGTTGCTTCAGCTTCCGCTTGTTTTCGCAGTTTCTGCTCGTCCAATAAACGGCACTCGCCTATCATAATTTCACATTCCATTCCATGTATATATTCATAGAGACGGTCGATTTCTACAAGGGCTGAACACATAATACTAGGGCCATAATACTAGCGGTATGAATTTAGTGAAATATGCGATTAGGGGCGTATCTACACTGGCAGAGATGGACGAGTGACACAAAATTATATGTACAATTTAATATGTTTTAAATTTATAATAGTCCATTTTCCTCCATAACCATTTCTACATGATGTTCATCATCCCCATCCACCTCATCCTCATCACTGATAATAATGTCCTCCTCCGTCTTCTCTTCCTCCTCCTCCACCTCTTCGTAAAATACATGGCACGCATACAGCGGTAGTCAGAGCCTTCAAAAGCGTGAAAACACGCACTCCACGACCAGCGGTGTACGATCCCCAAGAGAATGCAATAAACACTACAAGAAAACGAAAAAGTAAAAATACAACAAAAGCCCCCACAAGACACTACCCACAATAAGCCAACAAACAAACACACTATAGTATTTTCATGCTAAATCATTCTAACTGTACAAACAATTGGATTGAACCCTAGTTTACATTTACAAACATACACCAGCATTATATTGTTAATTTCAATACAATTTTTTAACCTTTTTTTTTCTCTCAGATATTCACGAATTTTGTCAATAAAAATGATTTTTTTTTATTTCTATGAACAATAAAAGCTTAAAATATTTCACAACTACTTTTTACATGCATACTGAAATAACCCAGAAATTATTTAATAATTTAAAAATATGTAAATTTAATGCCACTTTAATATCAAAGACAGTCATGAAGTCAAGACTATTTTGTCGTCTGCTGTTTGTTTTCCACTTTCTATTTCTATCATCAAAAACAAGTTTCGACCGCACTTTAGAATAATTTACCATATGTCTCGACACTCGACAGCACTTCAGAATCATTTCCATTGGAAAGTGCTGTCAAACCATGTTTTTATTGAGAAATAAGGCAAGATATAAAAGAACAACAGACGACAATTGTTGTGAGTAGCGGTCTAAGGGTTAAAGACAATAAATTTGTAATAAACATGTTTATAATACTGGAAAATAACTAGCGTTGAAAACGCTAGTTATTTTTCAGTATTATAAACCTTATAAAAAAACATTATTTTCACAAATTCCATTTTTCACAATCATTTTTCCAGACGACTTATAGGCATAACTGGGATAACAAAATACGATACAAATCTACAATCAACCCATGTTTTCCTGATCTGGTTCATCCATGTCTACGTATATCTGAGACCCAGTGCCTTTAACTCTTTCAGCGCCAGCCAGTTCAGATAACAGACTCTCCAGCGCCAGCTTGTTTTGCCAACTCACAGATTTTCAGGGTTCCAATAGCTAAAATGGCATAACTTTTTTGTTTACAAACCAATTCTGTTCAAATTTTCAGTATTTGTCACATATATAATAGTCTATATAATGTACTAAAAATATCTAAAATAAACAGTGAATAACATATTAATTTTATTGTTTGTTTTCCAAATATAAAAATAAATACAAAAATATCAAATCATAAATGTATTAATTATATCTAATATATGGAAATAGTTCTATTTTCTTTATGTTCCTGTTAGTGTATTGTATCAGTAATAAATACTGAAAAAATCAGCATAATTGGTTGATAAATAAAACAGTTATGGCTAATTAGTGACATACACCAGTATTCGTTTTTTTCCTAAGAAATTACAAACTCAAAGAGTACCAGGGTACCGATAGCTAAACAGGTATAACTTTATTGTTTATAAACTAATATTGTTCAAATTTTTCAGTATTTATCATATACAGTACACTCTCTCATCATCACTTAAATTTTGTTTAAAAAATCCACATGTAAATTTTGAATTTGATTTTTGTTGTTGTTTTTTTATGTTTTTTTTTAATAAATCAGAGAAAGTTAATACTTTTCTAAAATATTTGGCAAAACATGTCTACATTTTTTTGTTATCATGTTAGTGCATTGTATCTATAATGAATACTGAAAATATGAGCATATTTGGTTGAAAAATAAATAAGTTATGGCCAATTAGCTACATACACCAGATTTCGATATCAATTGTTCTATCGGGTACTAAAACAAGAATGGATTTCACAATGCATGTATATATATATCTTGGTCGCTATTGTCAGATTGTTGTAGGGTCCTGTTTACAACCTCTAATGGAAATACTGATAGCTAACTAATCATGCCTATCGTGCAAATGTACATGCATAATAGAAAAAGGCAACATATATTCTGGAATATTTGTTTTACACATGTTACACATATATTTTGGACGTGTAGTGCTCTTATAAAGACGGTTCTAAAGAGGTGATATACAGATATATATCCAAAATATATTTCTCACCTAATTCTATAGATTCATGCATGTACTCACAGTTCCAGTTGATTAGGTGATGGTCAGAATGTCCTGAAGAAATAATCCAATAATAAAAAAAACATTTTCACATACAAAATCACTCTCACTTTTGACATGTCCCAGTCCTCAATGACCTTCTCGCGAAAAACTCTGGCACAGACTGGTTTCTTGTTGTTTTTCAGTGTGCTTTTTTTGTACATAATGTACCCATTAATCAGTGCAACTTCACGCACACGATGAAATACAGGCATGTACCATTTGGACGATTTGTGTGGATAAGCATATGTCCCTAATTTCTGGTCGAATATGTCCACGCCATTCATGTGGTGGTTGTAATCTTCGCCCATTACTGGCTTCTCAATAATTCGATGTCCGTCGTGCGCGCCCTTTGCTCTGACAGATTTGTCCATCGTCAAATCATTGTGGACTGTACTGAGGAACTGGACACGTTTCGTGTCCATCATAACACACGTGACCATATCATCTCTTGACTTTCTGAATACTGGAGCATCTCCTTTGACCAAATTCAGTTGACCGGCTGTGAGATCGCGGGGCATGTTTTTTCTATTGGACCGGACTGTGCCACACGCTCCAATTCCCAGACGTTTCAGCTCCATGTAGAGGTTTGGAGATGTGTAGTAATTGTCTGTGTACACCGAATGGCCCTGGTGATGATATTTCGTCATCAGTCGTAGAACTATCTGCTCTGTTATGGTCATTGGGGAGTTTACATCCACTTCAAATGTTCCTTTACCAGTATAAATGAGACTGTCTAATAAATATCCAGAGTTGCTTTCACACGGGCAGAAGGCCTTGATCTCCCACTTTATTGGTTTCGCCGGCATGTATTGACGAAATGATATACGGCCTTTGTATTTCATCATAGACTCATCCACTGCCAACTCTTTATCAGGAATATAGACGGCGCCATAAATTGGATCAGCTATGTCGAGCACTGGGCGTATTTTGAAAAGTGCATCATAACCTGCCTGTCTTCTAGCAGCGCGGTTCGTATTATTGTTGAAATGTAGAAAGAATGTCAGATTTTCATATCTGTTTCGTGGCATGATTTCATGAATTCTGTTCTGGGTCAACCAAAATGTGCCCCAGTAGTCCTCGATCTCCGGTCGATTGTTGAGACCCATTGCAATCTGAATTGCTACGTATGCCTGAAGCTCAGCCGTAGATGTTGGTGTCTGAAGTGCGAATATTGGGATAAAGCTGTATGCGCCGTCAAGTACTGGTCAGCATAAATATTTGTCTGAGTGCAGATCAATTCAAACAAATTGTTGGGGAAAAAGACACGGAAGTAATCGGTGTACGAGAACTCGGTCGTATCCACCATTATTCCAGTTCTGCGTGGTCTGTCACCTAGCCAATCTGGTTGGTATGGATCATCTATGTCACAGTGATCCCACACTATGACTTCAGGCCTTTGTACACCCGGGACAGGGTCTTGAACGTTGACAACACCTGCATCGTCAAGACGGTGTTGTTCTGGGGTTGGAGAATGGACACGCCGTGTGTCAACTCTGTCATTCTGAAAATAAATATGAATAATAAATATTAACAGTGTTTATCATGTTTATTATGTACATGATAAGCTATAATTGCATCATCACCCTTTCTAAATTGCTAAACATGCCAAATGAATCATGAATGCGAAGCCAATGTCCTTCAAATTATGACTTCAGATTTACAATTGTTTATGTATATGTTTACAATAATATGGTATGTTTTTATTGCATTTAACAACATTCAAAGTGCTGTGTAAATGAAATTTATGGGCAACGCTAAAAGAATATACTGTCCACAGCATGTGAAATTCCAAGAAATTACACACACAAATAAACAAAACCTTTCGATAAACACACCTGTAACTCAGCTGTCTCGTCGTCAGGTAATACAGGTGTGTCAGCTGGTGTAGAATTCGGAGACAAAGGATTGTCAACATCGGCCCTGTCTTCTAGCTCATTCTCGGACATTTCAAACTCATCATTTGAGTCCGAATCGTGCATTATACGGTCCAAGACTTCGCTGACAGATAGATTCGAACGTCGTGTCGTGGAAGGCATCTTGTTGGAGAAATGTCACTTCGAAATGTGTATGAAAATTAATATAAAAACGTTTTTCTTTCAAAAAACGCGCAAATTTCTTCAGATATTTGCCGTAAAGCAATCTGACAATAAACATACAAAAGCCAGACTCGATTGGATAAACCGGAATGTCGTAAAATGACCGCGGAATATGAATGGTGTCCTTGTCGCAAATTTGCGACCGTGGCGCTCTGTCTAGCGGTCGCAAATATGCGCCCGTGGCGCCGAAAGAGTTAATACCCGAGCCAAAATACTTTTATACATCCTGAGATACATACAGTGAATTGTCATGTTGGTTGTTATTTTTCTGTATTATAAACATTATAAAAAAACATTACCGTATTTTCACAAATTCCATTTTTCACAATCATTTTTCCAGACGACTTATAGGCATAACTGGGATAACAAAATACGATACAAATCTACAATCAACCCATGTTTTCCTGTTCTGGTTCATCCATGTCTACGTATATCTGAGACCCAGTGCCTTTAATACCCGAGCCAAAATACTTTTATACATCCTGAGATACATACAGTGAATTGTCATGTTGATTGTGAAAGATGTTGTAAGGCTGCGATAATTGTCCGTCCCCGAAGACTTCAATACGGATACAATCCGCCGTTATGTGGTGGATGTTGCCGGACTTCCAGCCGCAGACATAGATACTTCCTTCTGGGTGGACGGTGAGTCCGCATGGAACGGCCAAGTTGTTTCCCTTGTATCGGGCCAGCATGACGCCATCCCGGGTCACACGTGTTCCCCCGCGGCCGCGGTCTGTCGTGATCAATTCACCACGGGTGTTGTGCTTTGTATACAGGAGGTAGCCATCAGGACATGTCCATACAGTTGTCACCTTCGTACCCCTCATGTCAATCTCCACAATGCCTCGTGATGTATCATCATGGGCGGATTCAGGGGGGGGGGGGGGGGGTGGGGGGGGGGGGCGGCCGGGCGCGCGCCTCCCCCCCTAAAATTCGCCAAGTAAAGATTTTTTACAAGTTACAAGGCACTTTTTTTGCTCCAAAATGTGCCAGAACGCAGGAAATGCGATGTAGATTTCAAAAGAAATCCGTGTGGGATTGCCCCCGGACCCCCCTAGCACTATCCTGAGCTCTGATAATATAGTCAAGTATTGCAAAATAGTTACGCCCCCCCTAACCCGAAATCCTGGATCCCGCGCCTGATCATCATTTCTACCGCCGCCAGGTTGTCGCCACATCTGGTCACACTACAGCATCGCACTGCGGTCTTGATCCGCCTGGGGGTCAGGGTGACCGACACCGACACAAACTGGATTGTGCTGTTGTGTGGCATACATACAGCTACCTCCCCGCCGGCTGTCTCCGCAATGTCGCTGGGATAAGATTGTAGTGGAACGTGGGACACCAGTGAGTGTATGGTTGTCGTCAAACAGCTTTATGTTCTTATTGTTCCAGTCCGACAGTAGTCGCTGGCCGTCGGCGAGCACGAGTAAACCTGTGACGTGACACGTGTCGCCATCTGTAGGTCCACAGATATTGATGTCATCACTCATTTCTACAAACACGCAGGGCTTCACGTTGCATTTATGTTGAATACCGGAAGTTGATGTTTTGCACTCGGCTATCAAATTCGGTCTCCGAATTTTGGAAAAAAAGTACCAAGCCATATGGAATGATATTTTTTCGGTTGACATCAATATAACATGGCCATCCACTAAATATATTTGGTGAATACGTCCTACATGCTAACAAGAAATGACCATTGTTGCCACATGAATTACACATTGTTGTATTACTCGAGCAATGTCTTTATGGTGTTTAAATACTCCTCTGCTGCTGCGCCATTAAACATTTCCGAGGTGGGTGGCATGTGGAGAATGCGATAGGTAATTTAACGATCGGAGTTCTTCCTTACCGGAATTCCGACTGGAGACCTGGTTTGGCCCTCACATACGTCTTTGGCATTTTGTATGCGACAGTTGAATCTGGTTATACCCCTTATGTGAGTATTACGATTATTTGTAAACCTATTTTAGGGGAAGGGGCCATCTGACTGGTGTGGTATGGACCAAGCACCAGGTCGGGTTATTCTAATTAAAGGGCTGAATATATTTTTTCTCGATGTAAATATTCTGTTCTGATTTTGGGATTTTCCCCCCAATGCAGCAGGTTAAAACAGGATTGAACCTGTTTGACCGGCCTTACATGACCTTAGCTGTTGATAGGCCATTAAACACCAATAAACAAACAAACATAAACATTTCCGAGAAGCCAATACAATTATATGGGTGATGATACTCCTCATTGTGGCAATCGTGATTTACACTTGAAGTTAGATGTTGCCACAGCATGTTGCGCCGTGCGGTGTTTGGTATCCAAACGTGTAAGAGTTTCCCGTAAATCGGAAAGTTTATGGTTTAACTCTTTATTCTTGCAGGTATATCTTGATTCATTTTCGTAGTGAGCCTTTCTTGTAACTTGGCATTTTACCCCAAGACGTCTGTTCATCGGATGAACGTTTCTCGAGAAATCTTAACAAGCTCTCCAAGGATTCATTTTGCTCCTGCAGTCGTGAATTTTGTTCTGTTAATTTCTTACATTGTTCGGCGGTGGCTGTTGCTTCCGCTTGTTTTCGCAGTTTCTGCTCGTCCAATAAACGGCACTCGCCTATCATAATTTCACATTCCATTCCATGTATATCTTCATAGAGACGGTCGATTTCTACAGGGGCCGAACACATAATACTAGGGCCATAATACTAGCGGTGAAAATAACATCTAACAAATTAAAAATATATTTCTCATTTCTCTCTGTACATTTATCTTGGAATTTTATTAGAATTGTGTCCTCCTGACTCAATTCTAATGAAGTTCCAAGACATATTCATGATATTTATGGTGAGAAATAAAACAGAAAGATATGAATTGTCATCTGCTATTTTTGAACTATTTATAGGCCACAAATTTTCCAGCATGCAAAGAGTAGAGAACTCGTTCAATATGGCAATCAATTAATTGTTCACGATACAGGGCTGTAACAAGTGTTTAGAATCTACTTTGCCAATACTAGCTTTTCCAAGCCCAGTAGCCTATTTCACCAACATTGCAAAGTATACTTTTCTAGCAAAGTATACTTTGAGGGAGACATTTTCAATTTTAGGATAAATTTATTAATTTTTATTATACTGAATTTATTACATTATCACAGCCATTTTGGCTGTGATAATGTAATAAATTCAGTATAATAAATCAGCATACTTTTAATCATCAAATATATGCAGTTGTTAGTTCTATATGAAATAATGCATTTCAGGAAAAATAAATTATTACTCCCTCAAAGTATACTTTGCTAGTAAAGTATACTTTGCAATGTTGGTGAAATCAGCTACTGGTTACCACAAAGACTAACAACAACAACAGATGTTACAACAATCTTTATTTTCTTGGTGATTATGTCGATGTATCTGGGTGGGAAAAAAGGCTACTTTATTTTCTTGGTGATTATGTCAATGTATCTGGGTGGGAAAAAAAAGAAAAAAGCTACTTTATTTTCTTGGTGATTATGTCAATGTATCTGGGTGGGAAAAAAGGTTACTTTATTTTCTTGGTGATTATGTCAATGTATCTGGGTGGGAAAAAAGGCTACTTTATTTTCTTGGTGATTATGTCAATGTATCTGGGTGGGAAAAAAGGCTACTTTTCAAATGTCTATACAAGATGGGATGAAAATCTCGGCAAAAAACGTTTCTTATACACAGGGCTTCTAAAATTTCAGAATGCCAATCGGTCCAGAGTCCAGACGTAACACTGTCGGCCTAAAGGTGCCGACCGAAGTTTAACTGAAATTTCGAACTTCAAATAGAATATCAAAAATAATGTGATAAATAAGTCGTTGTGATAATAGACAACAAAAGTGGACAAAATTGTGTATGCACCGCGTCACGTGTCACGCCTAAATAGCACAAATCTATTTCTTGTTTAGTCTTTTTAGCTCACCTGAGCGAAGCTCATGTGAGCTATTGTTACCGCAATGTGTCCGTCGTCGTCGTCTGTCGTCGTCGTCGTCCGTGAACATCTTCTCATCGGTAACCATTGGATTGGGCCTATAGTCACCAAACTTCATTGTCATGGTTCTTAGGTAGGGGGATTACAAAATTGTTTAAAATGACGTTCATTACGTAATCCTAAGATGGGGTCCGCCGTTTAAAAAATAGCATAAATTTCGTTCAAAAATCTTCTTCTCAAGAACTGCCAACCGGATTTCGACAAAACTTGGTAGGAATGATCGATGTACAATGCTCTTTTAAAGTTTTAAAATGGTGACCCCTGGGTCAAAAATGGGCGTGGCCCGTGGGGTCAAATTCAGGTCAGATTTTATTTTTGACCGAATATGTTCATGTCATATATCAAATTGAAGGTATCAATGAGGCGATCACTCTGGTGCATTTATTGTCGAAATCGGATCGTTATGTCATCCAAGATGGCCGCCGAAAGGTCAAAAGGTCGCTCTTTTATTAAAGATTTCAAAATTCTTCTTCACATGAACCGCTTGGCCCATGGTAGCCAAACTTAAAAGTTATGGTCCATGGGTGAAGCCTTTTCAGATTTGTTAAAATGGAGGTCATCGCTAATCCAAGATGGCCGCCATCTGAAAATAGCATAAATTCTTAAAAAATCTCATGAACCTCAGGCCGGATTTCGACTAAACTTGGTAGAAATGATCGATTTACAATGCTCTTTCAAAGTTGTGAAAATGGTGACCCCGGGGTTAAAAATGGGTGTGGCCCGTGGGGTCAAATTGGGGTCAAATTTTATTTTTGACCAAATATACTCATGTCATATATCAAATTGAAGGTATCGATGAGGCGATTGCTCTGGTGCAAATATTTTTTTCCGGAACCACATGGCCGATGCTGGCCAAACTTCATAGGAAGTTAAGATCCTTGGGTGAAGCATTTTCAGATTTGGTAAAATGAGAGTCATCGCTTAATCCAAGTTGACCGCCATCTAAAAATAGCACACTTTTGTTTAAAACACACGAACTCAATGTCACATTCTCCTCTGGTGTTCATGTTTCAAAGAAACGGGTGGCATATAGTGTTTTGACCGTCCGTCCGTCTGTCCGTCTGTCCGGGCCAACATCGGGGGTTTAGGAGCTTAGGGTAAGGGTTAGTACCTTTGATCTCTTTGATATTGTCGGTGCCTCATAAATTTAGGAGCTAACTCTTTGATATTTAGGAGCTAACCCTTTGATCTTTTATATAGCGGTGCCTCATAACTCCCAAATGTTTGAACGTCCGGGCACACATTAGGGTACTTATGTGGCTAGTCCCACAGGGTTATGGACTTGGTAAAGGATAGGGTTGGTTACAATTAGCCACCTAAAAAATCATTTTATGTGGCTAAAAATCGTTTTATGTGGCTAATATTTAACATGTGATAAGCCACATAAGTATAGTACTGTAAGAACGTCCGTCCGTCCGTACGTCCGTCCGGGCCAACATCGGGGGTCTAGGAGCTTAGGGTATGGGTTAGTAACAAAGGATTCCTTTGTTATAGTCGGTAAGCTCCTAATTCCATTGATCTTTAGGAGCTAATACTTTGATCTTTTAAAGAACAAATAGCTCATAACTCCCAAATGTCCGTCCGTCCGTCCGTCCGTCCGTCACACGTTTCGGTTAACCAATTTGTCACAGTTTCTCAAATATGCTGCAGGTGGCATCCGCGTTCGACAGACGTATTTCTTGTTTTTATTTATTTTTGTGGTGTGTGTCGTGTTTTGAATAAAAGTGCCGCCCCTGTGCCACGTCGAGGCCCAGCACATCCGACTTCGACACAGGAATTTATTTATTAATTTGCCCTTTATTTATTTAAATTTGCAACAACTATTTACAACATGTATATAAACAATAAAGTATACATTCGCACACTATATGCTCCACATGCGAGTTTATTTTTGGAATATTTTGTCCAACTTTTCTGTGTTTTTTGTCACGCCATGCACTATACATAAGCAATGGCATAAATGCGTCTATGTTTGGTCCGTTGATGGACAGTTGCATGATTTGATCGAGTGTACCAATGCTCATACAGCACCGAAGTCGAGCCTTAATTAGGTTCTGTATCGAGAATCCTCTCTCACACTCGACAGCACTGACAGGTAACACTCTACTGATGGCCATAAGATTGATCATGTTTGGAATTTGGGTGTTAATTTCCTGATGAATCGTTTTCGGCTCCTTCCACTAGAGCAAACATTTGATGTTTGAAAAGCGACTATTCTCATTTAGTCTCACAATCGTTGATGGGGGTGTGTTTCTTACCCTGTGTTCAACCTGTTACTTCCCCTGAGCTTTGTGTTTCCAAACTTAGCTTTGTCTTTAGCTGACATTGGAAATGTGTCTGGGCTAAAAATCGACATTGCTTCCCATAATTCAAGCTTTGGAAATCTTTCCATGAGGCTACCTCTCAAAATTTTGGCAAATTCAGACACTGTCATCTCTCTTACACCGTCTGATCTCAATGCCTTCAAAAGCTTCAGAGCTTTCATATCGGTCCAAAAACTCACACCAATAATTGTCACATTGCGGATTTTGGATCAAATACTGCTGCACTATGGAATCACACACAGCAGACAATGTATGCTTGTGGTTTCCATGCTGGTGTGAAGAATATATCGCCAACGTAAACATTTTAGTAAAATTTGCTGAAAACATTCCTCAACTCTGTCCACAAGTTGTTTACAACATCAAAAGTAGCACGGGGGCTTCCAATCGAGTGCTCCCATTATGTCATTTCAGAGTTGTTTTATAAATAGAATAAATTCTATAAATACGATGTTTTCCAAGAAGCGAATGGTGATTGTTTTTTCAGCAAAACTATACAATGCTGTTTACACTGGTTTTCAGGCAATAAAATTATGATTTCAACGTGAGAATACAAGTTATAAGACGATTATATATTTGTCCGGATAACTGATTGTCGATGTTAATTTTGGGGCAATCTTACGACTGATGATCTGACCCAATTTTAAATGAGAAAGATGGCACAGTTTGCTAAATAGTTTGCATGCATTGAGAAAACAAGAACCGACGATTGTTCTGTGAAAGGTTTATGCCCGTAGCTGCTATTTTAAGAACAATATCGTAAAAAAAAAAATGCCATTTTTTGTCCGATAATCTAGAGGATCCCTGTAGTCGTCCAGAATGTCTTGCCGCAAGCGCAAGTGCTCAAGCCATACTTTAACGACTAAGAATGTGTGTAATGAATGAAGCATGTCTTCCAAGTATCTCACTTCTCTTCCTTCTTTAGCCGCGTCAAGGCTTGATAGAGCAATAGAGCAAGTTTGTGGGCTATACAGTGCATGTCCAGCATGTATGGATTGTCAGATTTCAATCTGTTTACTAATTAATCTGTTTACTAATTTCAATCTGTTTACTACACCTGTGTCTTTACTGTTTACTACGCCTGTGTCTTTACTGTTTACTACACCTGTGTCTTTACTGTTTACTACACCTGTGTCTTTACTGTTTACTACGCCTGTGTCTTTACTGGTTACTACACCTGTGTCTTTACTGTTTACTACACCTGTGTCTTTACTGTTTACTACACCTGTGTCTTTACTGTTTACTACACCTGTGTCTTTACTGGTTACTACACCTGTGTCTTTACTGGTTACTACACCTGTGTCTTTACTGTTTACTACACCTGTGTCTTTACTGTTTACTACAACCTGTGTCTTTACTGTTTACTTTACACCTGTGTCTTTACTGTTTACTACACCTGTGTCTTTACTGTTTACTACACCTGTGTCTTTACTGTTTACTACGCCTGTGTCTTTACTGTTTACTACGCCTGTGTCTTTACTGTTTACTACGCCTGTGTCTTTACTGGTTACTACACCTGTGTCTTTACTGTTTACTACACCTGTGTCTTTACTGTTTACTACACCTGTGTCTTTACTGTTTACTACACCTGTGTCTTTACTGGTTACTACACCTGTGTCTTTACTGTTTACTACACCTGTGTCTTTACTGTTTACTACACTGTGTCTTTACTGTTTACTACTACACCTGTGTCTTTACTGTTTACTACACCTGTGTCTTTACTGGTTACTACACCTGTGTCTTTACTGGTTACTACACCTGTGTCTTTACTGTTTACTACACCTTTACTACACCTGTGTCTTTACTGTTTACTACACCTGTGTCTTTACTGGTTACTACACCTGTGTCTTTACTGTTTTACTACACCTGTGTCTTTTACTGTTTACTACACCTGTGTCTTTACTGGTTACTACACTGTGTCTTTACTGTTTACTACACCTGTGTCTTTACTGGTTACTACACCTGTGTCTTTACTGTTTACTACACCGGTGTCTTTACTGTTTACTACACCTGTGTCTTTACTGTTTACTACACCTGTGTCTTTACTGGTTACTACACCTGTGTCTTTACTGTTTACTACACCTGTGTCTTTACTGTTTACTACACCTGTGTCTTTACTGGTTACTACACCTGTGTCTTTACTGTTTACTACACCTGTGTCTTTACTGTTTACTACACCTGTGTCTTTTACTGTTTACTACACCTGTGTCTTTACTGGTTACTACACCTGTGTCTTTACTGTTTACTACACCTGTGTCTTTTACTGTTTACTACACCTGGTGTCTTTACTGGTTACTACACCTGTGTCTTTACTGTTTACTACACTGTGTCTTTACTGTTTACTACACCTGTGTCTTTACTGTTTACTACACCTGTGTCTTTACTGGTTACTACGCCCCGTGCAGGCACCGGGGTGGGATCAACTGATCCTGAGAATAGTGCTGCAGTAGTCATTGCTTGTCGTAAAAGGCGACTAAACTGGCTTAACGATTGGGTTCATACTTTCCGGAACCCACTATACCGGATTTGGCCCTCATGTACATTTTTGGCTTTCTTGTATGTGAGAGTTGAGTCGGGCTACGCCCCATATATAAAAGTAAGATTAGCGATAATCCTATTACTTTTAGGGGATGGGATAAATGATGCTGGTGTGGCGAGGGCCTGGCACTAGATCAGGTTGTTCTAATTTCAGGACTGAATATATATTTTGATTGTAAATATTGAGTTCTGAAGTTGGGATTTACCCCCCTCGGACAGGTGGATACGGGACACGACCCCGTTGACCCGTCTGCGTGTAGACTCCCTGAGGCTTGTACCTCTATGTCAGAAAAGCGGACGTTAAACCCTATTCACTCACTCACTCACTTTACTGGTTACTACACCTGTGGCTTTACTGTTTACTACACCTGTGTCTTTACTGTTTACTACACCTGTGTCTTTACTGGTTACTACACCTGTGTCTTTACTGTTTACTACACCGGTGTCTTTACTGTTTACTACACCTGTGTCTTTACTGTTTACTACACCTGTGTCTTTACTGTTTACTACACCTGTGTCTTTACTGTTTACTACACCTGTGTCTTTACTGTTTACTACACCTGTGTCTTTACTGGTTACTACACCTGTGTCTTTACTGGTTACTACACCGGTGTCTTTACTGGTTACTACACCTGTGTCTTTACTGTTTACTACACCTGTGTCTTTACTGGTTACTACACCTGTGTCTTTACTGTTTACTACACCTGTGTCTTTACTGGTTACTACACCTGTGTCTTTACTGTTTACTACACCTGTGTCTTTACTGTTTACTACACCTGTGTCTTTACTGTTTACTACACCTGTGTCTTTACTGGTTACTACACCTGTGTCTTTACTGTTTACTACACCTGTGTCTTTACTGTTTACTACACCTGTGTCTTTACTGTTTACTACACCTGTGTCTTTACTGGTTACTACACCTGTGTCTTTACTGTTTACTACACCTGTGTCTTTACTGGTTACTACACCTGTGTCTTTACTGTTTACTACACCTGTGTCTTTACTGTTTACTACACCTGTGTCTTTACTGTTTACTACACCTGTGTCTTTACTGTTTACTACACCTGTGTCTTTACTGGTTACTACACCGGTGTCTTTACTGGTTACTACACCTGTGTCTTTACTGTTTACTACACCTGTGTTTTTACTGGTTACTACACCTGTGTCTTTACTGGTTACTACACCTGTGTCTTTACTGTTTACTACACCTGTGTCTTTACTGGTTACTACACCGGTGTCTTTACTGTTTACTACACCTGTGTCTTTACTGTTTACTACACCTGTGTCTTTACTGTTTACTACACCTGTGTCTTTACTGTTTACTACACCTGTGTCTTTACTGTTTACTACAACCTGTGTCTTTACTGGTTACTACACCTGTGTCTTTACTGTTTACTACACCTGTGTCTTTACTGTTTACTACACCTGTGTCTTTTACTGTTTACTACACCTGTGTCTTTACTGTTTACTACACCTGTGTCTTTACTGTTTACTACACCTGTGTCTTTACTGTTTACTACACCTGTGTCTTTACTGGTTACTACACCTGTGTCTTTACTGTTTACTACACCTGTGTCTTTACTGTTTACTACACCTGTGTCTTTACTGTTTACTACACCTGTGTCTTTACCAATCATAGTAGCAGCTCCATCAGAACTAAACACAAATAGTTTTCACACATCAATATCACAAGCTCTGAGATCTCTAACCAGCGAACTGTAAACGACATTAGAATCTGCAGAAACAAGCTTAATCAATGTCAAGTAATTTGTCTGTAGATTTCCATCTTGCAAATAATTCACATACACTATTAAGTGCTTTTCTGTACCAAGATCGGTACCTTCATCAATCATAATCCCGATCGTGGGACATTGTCTGAGCCTTTTTAAGAGCTCCTCGTCAAAATGACTCCAGATTATGTCAATGAATTCCGCACAAGCATTGTCGTCATGGTACAGAGATGTCGTTATTTGCGTTCCGTTAATGAGCTGGAGAGCACAGAGCGCTTCATAATCTTGTATTGATAATTGCCTTTTTGCGACAGTGTATGCGGTTATAGGCGACATCGGCCATCACGTTCTTATACACGCCAAAATACGGTACCAGGGCTCCAGATAAGGAAGTAGTAATTGAGTATTGTCACTCCATCATTTCTGAAGCAATTGGGTATTTCAAAATTTTAATTGTGTAAAATAGAATCACACTACTGTTTACACATTAGCAGACCGCACTTATTGAATAATTTACTTCTAAATGAAAACACATCTTGGTATTTCATTCGAATTGTCACCTTGGATGTGTTTTCATGGAAAAATAAGAAAATATGCTATATTTGTGGTCTGTTTATTGTTTTCTGTAGCATGATAAAGATACCAGAAATTTTTCATTGCTTTTTTTGATACTCACTACTTCTGATTTCAATTGGGTTTTTGGCAATTTTAATTGGGTATTTACGCAAATACGCAGCTTATCTGGAGCTCTGCGGTACTACGATCAACTTGTTTAGTGATGGTGATTGTCATGACCGACAAGTTGCAATCTCTGACGATGCTCCTGATGTCTTTTCATAATCATGATAATACTTTAACCCTTCCTACGCTGTTGACGGAAATTGCCGTCTGCTGTTTTTCATTTTTGCTTTAATTCTTGACAAAAAACTTGTTTTGACAGCACATGAGAATCGTCTCCACTGGAGACGATTCTCATGTGCTGTAAAAATCAGGTTTTTGTCAAGAAATATTGAAAATAAAACATTTCCAGCAGACGGCAACATTTAATTCAGCGTAGTAAGGGTTAACCCATATCATGCTGAGGAAATGCCATTATGTTTGAGATTTTCCTTCTATGCGCTCAGAAGTATATGTCAAGACCACCATTTGAACCGTCTCGTTGAGACGGTTCAAATGAGTGGTCACAACATATACTTTCATTGAGAAATAATAAAATAAAAATTAAATTAAAAAAAATAATAATACAATAAATGTGTATTCCGCATGTAATTCTTCAAACAATGAGCCTCAAACATACATGTATACAGTGCAGCTCTAAACGGGGCCCCCTGGGAGGTCTCCAGGGTGTCCGGTATAATGATGTTCTACTGTAAATCTGGCATATGACCACTGCAAGACATGTTTTCATGCTTTGCGTTTACTAACAAACGGTACCAGCGGAGATAGATGGCAAGGAAACTATACAAATTACCCACTTGGGGGTTTACATGGTGTTCACCTTGAGAGGTTGCACTGTATATACTACATGTATAATATAGTCAACAAAGAAATTAATGGTCAGAAATTGAAAACATAACTTCCATTGACAATGGTTATGTGGGTTGGTCAATATGTACACATACAAACCGGTATGTCATATGCACACAAAGTAAGCGTACTATCAAAATTTATGAATAAGCTTTCTTTTTATTTCGTGAAAAGGAGGTGGAGGAGCTGGGGAGGAGCCAAAAAACGAGAGAAAACAAGTTAAATTTTGAAAATATGTATTTCTGAAATTAGAAAAATTTACCCATGTTAAATCCCCATAGATATCTTCACTCTGGGGATTTAACATCGGAAAAAAAATTTGCAATAAAATCAATATTGGACTAAATTTCTCGAAATAAAAAGAAGGCTCACTCTTAAATTTTGATGAAATTTAATATTATCAAAAAAAATATTGTGTTTACATTGTTTATTTAACTGTAAAATTTGGGCATGTTTTGTGAAACGACAGTAGTCAAAATAGTGTGACTGAACGGGAAGTTGGAATGGTTTGCTTTGTTTCAAGGTCACCCGTTTAAAGGTCGTGAAACGGGTGTTACCAAGCAGGCTCTTGCATTACTGAATTTCCGTTCTGAAGGATATCTGTTATCGAATTTGGAACAGTGTCGGGTGGCTGAAGAGCTTGTAGTGCGCCAATGTGTGGTGGGTCATATGTAGCCACGGTATATAGAGACTGGCAGCTCTACGAGGAGATGAGAGTGTCCATCCACGAGCCACAACGGACCGAGCCACAATGGACCGCGAAGATCCAACTCGGCAAAGACATTGTCAAGAGACTTTGTTGTGGCTTCACAAGTAACTATCTGTGCTCAAACCCTTAGAAACCGATTTTCATGCTGCAAATGTACATGCTCTTCTGCCAGCAGTGTGACGACCAACTTTGTCCGTAGGACACCGCCAATCAGACCACATTTGCTCAACAGCGAACAGGGTGGTGACCAAATGAATTCAAGCACATCTTGTTCACTGACAAATCAAAATTCTGTCTGGGCTTTCATGACGGGTCGTTGTGGAGATGGCCAGGTGAACGTTTCAGTGAATGTTGGTTCGCGGAGCACGATCGGTTTGGAGGAGGGTCGGTGACGGTGTGACAGACTTGTATGTGATAGACTATGGATCTTTAATGGGTGCAAGATATCTGGATGCGGTGCTTGACTGCCATATGCTGGAGCTACAGACGATGGGTTTGTGCTTATTGACGACAATACCAGAGCATACCCCCAACTTAAATTCAATCAAGTATTGACGACAATACCAGAGCACACCCTCAACTTAAATTCAATCAAGCATGTATGGGAAATTCTTCAGAGGAAGCTGTCGACCTGGGCACTGAAGCCAGCAGCTGAACGCTGATTGAAGAATGGGTTCAAATTACGCTGGTGGAGATGAGAAAGCTTTTCAAGAGTTTGCCAGAGCGAGTTATAACGCGAGGTTGTTGGAGCAAGAGGTGCTGATACACATTACTAACATCATTTAGTGCGGGTATGGCCGATCACAATCTGGCGATTCAACATCTTCATACTCGCCCACCTGACACTGTAAAATGCATTTGTAGGGTAGCATCGCTATTTGTATACTTCCACTTAAGTGCGGACAGTGAACAATGTTCTATTTATGTATGAACTTCGCCGTGAATTATATATTTAGTGAAGGTATATATTTAGGAAATCCAAACTGTGTTGCTGTATCGTAGGTCTTTGTTGTTCCACCTATCCACAAAAGGATAACCATTAACCATTTCACCCCTAAGTAACTGGAATGGATTTTGATATGTTAATTTTGCACCCAATCCAATGGTCATAAAATGATTTTCAGACAAGTCCACTTTTGAAAAGGGGGTGTTTTTGTTCTAAATATATGAAAATTACTTGCAAAAAGTGCTGATCCTGATGAGCCAGCTCGTCACGAGCCGGCTCATCTGGGTCTACACTGTTTGCCATTACCACCACTATACAGGTCTGTGGTGTTGAAATGGTTAATTTAGTTTGTTGAGTATACTATGTACATGTACATACATATCCTGTAATTATTTGCCGTGTTTATCCATTTGATTGCTTTATAGACCAGTCTTATAAATAGGTTACCACACTTGGAATATCATGAGTAACTTCCCTTAGAACAACTTCTGGGGCATCCTTGATTAGAATTGCTAGGATTCTTGTCGCGCCTGCTTGTGGACAGCGCGATATAGTCGGCACATTGGCACACATGCGCCCGGGTTAAAGTTTTTCGGTCAAAGCCTCGGCGGGCGCGACATGCGGGCCGAGGCCATCTTGTATTGGTTTTACATTACTTTACGTTACTTAGTAGTTTAATTTAAGCAACACGATGTCAAACCAACATACATTCTTAGCGAAGTTACTTGTGTTTTTCCAAGTCCAGTAGAGCTTTCATCAACAGGACTTCAATTATTCGCTGAAAATAAACAAAAAATCCTGAAATTTATTAATTTCCTTTGTCTATGTATATAATCCCTGAATTTTAATAATATCCAAAACAATTGCTGAGATTCAATATTAGCCCTTTTCATGCTGAGGATAAGCCATTATGTTTGCGGTAAATCCTAAATATTTTCATTCTATGCGCTCAGAAGTATATGTCGCGACGACCATTTGAACCGTCTCGTTGAGACGGTTCAAATGAGTGGTCACAACATATACTTTCATTGAGAAATAACAAAAATTAAATTTAAAATATTTAATATATTTCATACCCATATAAGTGTATTCCGAAAGGCATGGGTTAATGAAAGCACTATCCTGTAACCTACATGTATTATTAGACTGGTGTAGAGCTTTTCCCCGTAGGTTTCAGATTCTGTTGTTGTAGGGGAAGTTTTTCCAGTGCCGTAAGGATGGCAGCTCGTCGCTGCACAACTTCCACGAGCAGTGTCAGGTGGTGCGGGGCGGCAAGGTGTACTGCCCCCACTGCGGGGAGACCTCGCCGCAGTATGAGATCTCCCTCGCCCTGCCCGACAACAGGGTCGCGCCCGTCATGGAGACCAAGTCGTCCAGGATACAGTAAGTTTGTGCACCCATCTCTAACATAGCATATATCCGAACTCCAGATAAGCTTTGTGTCTAAAGAGTATTGTACGTCCGATTTCAAATTAAATGCATATTTTATTTTTATAAATATATTATTGATATCTTCCTTATTAAATGGGGGACAAATGATCAAATTTAAACATTCACTTTTTTGAGTGTGTTATTACTTATTCACTTATTTATATTGAAATACAGTTGAAAATTTACTTAGTTGAGCTGCAAACATCAAACAGTGTTTGCTTTTTGCAGCTCAACTAAGTAAATTTTCAACTTTATTACAGTATTTTCACTACTCAATTTGAAAATCAATGCGTATTTTCACATTGTTGTGAGCATTTCGTGCTCCCCCTTTTGATAATCTATGAGTGAAGGATTTGGGGATTTAATAAAAAGGTTTCCTTGCATAATCCATTGTTTTGTTGTTAACAATTATTGGATTTACATTTATTGAGGATAGGCTGCTCAATAAATGTAAATTCATCAATAAGAATTTCCAAACGATCCTAAATTTGCACTTACGAACATTTTAGTAGTACAAAGTTTAGTGAAACAGCACCCCGGTATTTCAGACGAGACTTGAACCGAGGTTCTGCCACTTTTTGACCATAGCTGTTTCTGGGGCGTTAAAGTCAACAAGAAATCAAAGAGTTTAGTCTGAATTGATAAATTTTATAAAAATGTTTTTGATTAATGTGAATGTCAGGATCATATCAGGTGAGCTATACATGTGCACTATTGTTATGCCCCCGCCACCGAATGGTGAGGGGGGCATATACAGTTACCGGCGTCCGTACGTCCGTACGTCCGTCCATCCCGAAACCTTAACACTCGAGTAAATGGCTTATAATTTTTAGCCAGGTTTTTTGAAAAAAAATCCAGGCTATTGGATTGGCGAAAGCCGGGCGGCGGGCGGCGTCCACAATCAATGTTAAGTTTTCGTGTTTGAGTCCATTTCTTTGTTACTGTACCACCTAGGACCACCAAACTTTCACAGCTTCATAATCAAGGGGTGCCCACCACATATCACTATCCAACATGTTACTTTTTTTTAACTTGACCCATATTTTCCGCGCAGTCGACTTAGCCATTTTCAATGTTAAGTTTTCGCGTTTACAATGTTAAGTTTTCGTGTTTAAGTCCATTTCTTTGGTACTGTACCACCTAGGACCACCAAACTTTCACAGCTACCACATACAACTAACCAACATGTGACCATTTTTTTTTTCCTTCACCTATTATTTCTACGTAATTGACTACGTCTGCTTAAAGTTTTTTGGTTAAAAGTTTTTTGTTATACTTTATCTCTGCAACTGCTTCGCCCATTACCTTGAAACTTCACATGGGTGTTTATCATCATTCATATTTTCATTCTAACCCCCAACCGTGCGGCCCCTGTGCCCAATGTGAAGGTCAAATTACTTTGAATTTATTTTTAAAAGTTTTTTCGTGTACTATATCTCTGCAACTGCTTCACCCATTACCTTGGTACTTCACATGGGTGTTTATCATCATTGTCGCACCCGCTTGCGGAAAGCGCGATATCGTCGGCATTTTGGCATACAGTCGGAATTCGTTACAGCGGCACACGTTATAGCGGCATATTCGCCTCCCGGCACAATAAGCCGCCAAACCAATCGGCATGCTCTTTAATCTGCCCGATATACCGGCAAATTCGGCTTCCGGCACCGGCAGGGAATTCCCGCAAACGAATACACAGTTTAAGTCTTATTTAATGTGCGTTATAACGGCGTCGCTGGTACCAGCGCTGTGACCCAGCTCTGTTATCCGGCATTACGGAAACCGATATTCGGGAACCAGTCACTGACCATATAATGTGAGTCATAACCATGATAACGGCGCCGGTACCCGGCATCGCTGGTACCCGGCATCGCTGGTACCAGCTCTGTTATCTGGCATTACGTGCCGGAAACCGATATTCGGGAACCAGTCACTGACCATATCTAAACAATTTCACAGCTGATTAACCCCGACCTGCTGTCATAAATCGCGGCCATTAACGTGTCGGTACCTTGTCACCTGCTGTGATGTACTATTTTGCAAACATCAGTTAAGAAATGAACAGTTAGCAACTAAATTTACAAGTGATTAAATCCAGCAAGGACCGATAGATTGTAAATAAAAAAATATCATAATCGTGAACAATTTAAATAATTATCGTGTAGCATTGCCTCTGGGGCGAGTTCAGATAGGGACGAATCGTCATGTAAATATTTAAAGGGAAACCACTCTACATGTTTTTGCTTTGCAATTTTATAAATTTTAGCATAAATTAAAACAAACTGTTTATTAAAATATGTGTTTCTTTTATAAATGCACATGTTTGCGAATTGCTAACAATAAAGAAACAATTTCACAGATAATCCGGTATTCACCACGCGCTCTACAATTAACAACAGGTTCGCCTGCAACCTAGACTTTGTCAAATACCGGATTAGCTTTGAATTTTGTATGTTTCCTTGATATAAATTCGTATATATGCATTGCTTTATCAATGTGGTGACAAATAAGTATATATCTCGCAGATAATGCTAATGTAAAATGACAGCAAATAGCGTCGATACAATGCGTGGTTACCAATTACCGACATGTTCCAATTACCGGAATTATCACGACAGTCTGATAGCGAGGAGAAAATCGCCGATTCTTTATACCGGCATATTCGTTATAACGGCATATTCGTTATAACGGCAGATTCATCTTTGACGAACTATGCCGTTGTAACAAATTCTGACTGTATGTCCATCCGTACGTCCGTACGTCCGTGTCGTTAAAGTTTTTCCATCTACTATATCTATTTTTTTAGTGTCCAGGCCACGGCCATCTATTCTACAAAAAGTGGGTATAATTATGTTATCCAAGTGTCTATGCTTGGAAAAAACCTGGCCTTCGTGGCTTTGCCTCGTTTCTTGTTGTTTCCTTGTTCGGATCTGCTTCATATTTCACACGCATTGCTCCAAATGCTCCTCTACCGCCCTGTGACAAATCCACATTCGTCCCGCCCCCGCTAAGCCCAGGATCAAGGTCACAGACTTGGTGCGTTCGAAACCTTAACGCTCGGGTAAATTACTTATAATTTAAATATGCCTCGTTTTCTTTGGCTGCCAACAGGGGCATTCGTGTGCCAACAGGCCACATTTCTAGTCTATATATGGCGGTGACTGCATCCGCACAGTCTGATCAGGATCTGCACTGTTCGCCATTACATCAATGAAACACCCGTCATACTGCTAGTAAGCACTATAGATCATTATCAAGCTACATGAGTGACATTTGATGAGGAGCTACACTGGTCACAATTCCCATAAGCCCCATTTCCACAGGCACAGCCACAATTGACCTTAGCTGTTGCTGGGATGTTAAACCCTTTCCAGTGTCGTTGACCTAGGTTTGTGTTGCAGGACGAAGGCGAAGATGACCGTGACGGGAGAAAAGCGGGCGGTTAGCGAGGAGAAAGACGAGTCTGTGATATCGCATACTTTGGACAAAGTCAAGAAGACGCTGTCCACTAGTAAGCTAGACGTTTATTGTTCATCCATTGTAAGCCCATCAGTTATTATACCATTCATTGTGTTTAAAATACTTCCAACACTTAATCTAATCTTCCTTTTCAAACATTGTTTATCGATATGTTTATTAGCTTAACTAATGAATTAGTCGGAAAATCACATTTCAAGTATTGGAATTTATCTTGTATATTTAGGAATTCCTAATGCATGCTGGTTCAACCAAGTTGCACGTCTATATTTGTTATTAAAGCGCCGTGAAAACACAATTGAGAATCAGAAATCTTTGATATATTACAGACGACCTGCCATTTGGACCTGACCGCTACTCATTGGAGCGAGTGCTGTCCAGTCTGACTCAGGAAAGGTAAATGTGCACGTGATTGGAGAAATGGGTTTTGCGACCAGTGCAGACCCAGATCAGCCTGGGCAGGCTGATCTGGATCTACACTGTTCCAGGGATTGTTATCCCCTCGCCGATAAGCAAGAGGGGATATAGCGTTAGTCCAGGTACCCCCTGTGTCCCACCTGCCGATGTGTCTGTATACGCTGTCGTATGACAATGTAAAAATTGTTTATGTTTCGCAAATTCTGCTTCCCAGTACAGAAAGTCAACTCCCACAGACCCAAGAAGTACCGACACCTGCCGAAGTGCCTGCATACCTCCGCATATGACGAGCAAAACAATGTTATGTTTCACAAATTGTGCATTCTGACAGTTATCACATTACCTCGCAAATTTCCTCGCAAATTTCCTCACACAGTCACGGATGTGTTGTGGCCTAGGGGTTAGAAAACCTGACATCCAATCTGGAGGTTGTGGGTTCAAATCTGGCCTTGGGCATCAAAATACTTTCATAGTATTTCCATCCCACTGGTCTGTCTGATGAGACTTTAAACTGTGGTCCCGTCTCTATATGACCTTAGCTGTTGCTGGGATGTTAAACCCTTTCACTTTCCTCTCACAGACCCAAGAAGTACCGGCACCTGCCGAAGTGCCTGTACACGCCGGCGTATGACAAGGATCTGGAGCGCACCGTGTACATGCTGGAGGACGGGCACAACGCGAATGAGAAATACGCTGACCTCGAGGATCAGACCGCGCTCCACGCCGCCACCTCGCAGGGCAGCCTCGTCATTGTGCATGTCCTCATACAGGTAACGTTGACATGCAGCAGCGCTCCAGATAAGCTTTGTGTCTAAAGAATATTTTACCCCCTGATTTCAAATTAAATGCCTATTTTATTAGCTCACCTGAGCGAAGCTCATGCGAGCTATTGTTACCGCAATGTGTCCGTCGTCCGTCGTCGTCCGTGAACATTTTCAAACGTCTTCTCCTCGGTAACCATTGGGTCTATAGTCACCAAACTTCATGGTCATGGTCCTTAGGTAGGGGGATTACAAAATTGTTAAAATGACGTTATTACGTAATCCAAGACGGCCGCAGTCTAAAAATAGTACAAATTCTTCAAAAATCTTCTCAAGAACCACCAACCGGATTTCGACAAAACTTCGGCAATCACTCTGGTGCATATTTTGCCGAAATCGGATGGTTATGTCATCCAAGATGGCCGCCGAAATGTGAAAAGGTTGTTCTTTTATTAGAGATTTCAAAATTCTTCCTCGCACGAACCGCTTGGCCCACGGTGGCCAAACTTCACAGTTATGGTCCATGGGTGAAGCCTTTTCAGATTTGTTAAAACGGAGGTCGTCGCTAATCCAAGATGGCCGCCGTCTAAAAATAACACAAATTCTTAAAAAATCTTCTCTTGAACCGCCAGCCGGATTTCGACGAAACTTGGTAGGAATGATCGATGTACAATGCTCTTTCAAAGTTGTTAGAATGATGACCACGGGGTAAAAAATGGGTGTGGCCGGTGGGGTCAAATTGGGGTCAAATTTTATTTTTGACCGAATATGGTCATGTCTATATCAAATCGAAGGTATCAAAGAGGCGATCGCTCTGGTACATTTTTGTCGAAATTGGATGTTCTCGTCATCCAAGATCATTCTTTTATTAGAGATTTCAAAATTCTTCTTCACACAAACCGTTTGGCCCATGGTGGCCAAACTTCACAGTTACGGTCCATGGGTGAAGCCTTTTCAGTTGTTAAAACGGAGGTCGTCGCTAATCTAAGATGGTCGCCGTCTAAAAATAGCAGAAATTCTTAAAAAATCTTCTCATGAACCGCCTGCCGGAGTATGCTCATGTCATATATCAAATTGAAGGTATCGATGAGGCGATTGCTCTTGTGCAATATTTGTCGGATTATGTCATCCATGATGGCCGCCAAAAGGTCCATTCATTCAAGATTTTGAACGTCTTTTTCTCAGGAACCACATGGCCGATGCTAGGCAAACTTCATAGTAAGTTAAGATCCTTGGGTGAAGCATTTTCAGATTCGGTAAAATGAGTCCTCGCTTAATCCAAGATGACCGCCATCTAAAAATAGCACAATTTTTTTAAAACACATGAACTCAATGTCACATTCTCCTCTGGTGTTCATGGAGTCAGGTGAGCGAATTAGGGCCATCATGGCCCTCTTGTTTTTACAACTGGATTATTTTCTTCATTATGCCACCGCAACGATAGTTGTCGGTGGCATATAGTCTTTACCCTGTCCGTCCATCCGTCTGTTCGTCAGTAGATAATTTTCCTTGTCCGGCGAACTACATCAAGTGCAGGAGTGTGTAATGTAAAACTTTTTGCTGTCCCACTAATACATCCAGAGTTATGCCCCTTTTTCGACCCTGAAGAAAATAGTTTTTTCCTTGCCTGACGAACTTCAGTTTTTAGTTGATTCACTTCATACTTCCCAACCATCAAGTTCAGTAGCCGATTTCATCAAAATTGCAAAGTATACTTTCCTAGCAAAGTATACTTTGAGGGAGCAATCATTGATTTTTCCGAAATGCATTATTTCAAGCAGAACTAACGATTGCATATATTTGATGATTACAACTATGCAGAATTATTATACTGAATTTATTACATTATCACAGCCAAAATTGGCTGTGATAATGTAATAAATTCAGTATAATAAAAATGAATAAATTTATTCTAAAATTGAAAATTTCTCCCTCAAAGTATACTTTGCTAGGAAAGTATACTTTGCAATGTTGGTGAAATGGGCTACAGGAGTGCGTTACGTAAACATTTTCGCTTTCCCACCATTCCATCTTCAGTTATGCTCCCATTTTTCGACTCCGAATGTATGTTTTTTCCTTATCCTGCTAACTACTTCTACAATTTTTGGCCGATTATCTTCATACTTATTCACTTATTTATACTTTACTTAGTTGAGCGGCAAAAAAGCAATTGTTTGCTTTTTGCAGTTCAACTAAGTAAATTTTCGACTTTATTACTGTTTTCTCCACTCGATTTGAAAATCAATGCGTATTTTCACATTGCTGTGCATATTTTGTACTCCCACTTTTGATAATCAATGCGTAATCTGCTAAAATAAGTGCATACAATACGCCAATACGCACCTTATCTGCAGTTTTGTGCATCGTTGAATCTGGTTAAGACGTTTGCCTAATTATGTCCAAAATGCCACCGTGAGAATTTCTGTGCCGACCGGCCATATTGTAATTTCAGTTCTAACACACGGTACCCTCACTTCAACCATCCCACCACGCACGTGCATTCACACCTGTATATGCAGAGCTCTAGTTAAGGTGCGTCATTTGACCGACTTGGGTGAAATTTTGTTATTTCTTCATCAAAAATGGCAAGTTGGGAGTCATTTAGAATCGTCTCATTGAGATGATTCTAAAGCACTCCCATTTGCCATTTTCGATGGAGAAATAAGAAATTTACCTCCAAATTACGCACCTTAACTGGAGCTCTGTATACAACCTGGCATAAACACCAATCAATCGTATGTCTGGTTTCCATTGATCTCAAACTTTCTAGTATACGGTTCGACCATGACCACTCGGGAACTGTTTGAATCCGCGGCCTACGGCCATTGGGTTCAAACAGTTCCCGAGTGCCACGGCAAACGTTACCCATGGTCAAACGTTATTGTTACATTTCGGTACTTTGATTATCTGCTCTATTCAAACAGCTGATGTACACATACATATTCCGGGGCCACAGTACACGTCGCGTAATGCAGCCACATCAATTTCAAAATTTCAATGTGTCCGTTGTTGGCTTGGCCCTGGAATGAGATTGTCTACAGCCATGGTCAAACAGCATGTGCTGTAAATTTGAACACGGCTGTGAGCGCTGTCGAACAACGGCAGTCATGTAACAATATTTCATCATTTGTTTCAATTTCCACACAGGCCGGGGCGTTGCCGCATGTACAGGACAAGAACCTGAGGACGCCATTGATGTACGCGACGGAGAACGGGCACGCCGACGTTGTCCGCTATCTCATCAAGGCAGGCACCATTCTCGACTCGAAGGTATGTGGCGGCGCTGAATGGCACTAACCTGTGTTGTACCAAATATGGGCACTGTGCCCCCATACTCTGGCTGGCGCTGCATCACGCTAATATAAGGTTTGACTATGTCCAGCCGCATGTAAAACATTTACCCATGGCTGGACATGGTCGAACATTATTGTTACATTTCCGTCGGAAATATGTAATTTGAGCATATATGCAGTACTTTCGGTACTTTGATAATCTGCTCCATTCGAGTGGATGGCAGGTGGGAGTACGTGATGGGTAATTTAACAATCGGAGTCCATCCGTACCGGAATTCCGACTGGAGACCTGGTTTGGCCCTCACATACGTCTTTGGTATTTTGTATGTGACAGTTGAATCTGGTTCTATCCCTTATGTGAGTATTAAGATTAATCGTAATTTTATTTTAGGGGAAGGGGCCAAGTGACTGGTGTGGTATGGACCTGGCACCAGGTCAGGTTATTCTAATTTCAGGGCTGAATATATCGTTTCTCGATCTAAATATTCCGTTCTGATTTTGGGATTTTCCCCCCAACGGGATCGAACCCGTTTGCCCGGCCTTACATGACGTTAGCTGTTGATAGGCCGTTAAACACCAATAAACAAACAAACAAACAAACTGCTCCATTCGAACAGCTGATTTACACATACATATTCGAGGGCCTCCGTACATGTCGCGTAATGCAGCTGCATCAAATTCAAAATGTTAATGCAACCGTTGTGAGCTACTCTGGTGACGTAATGGCACATTCTAGTAACCTCATGAGACGCATGTATTACGTAGGTGATGACTTGGCCCCGGAATGAGCATTGTCCTATTCTAAAGTGCTGTCAAAGCATGTTTTTGATGATAAAACTGGAAAATAGAAAATAAACAGCAGACGACAAAAAGGGTTAATGCAAGTTGGATTTGTTGTAATATAGGAAGACATATTTTTATCATCCCTTCTTTAGATGTGACATTTTTCGGCTGAATAAATATTCATCTACCATTATCGGACGTGCTTATTGGCATTAGTATGCTTATCAGGGGCGATAAGTGTGTTTCCTTAAATGATTAACAGGAATAACTATTTATTCTCTATTTTTGTATGTGCAATGAACATACTGTAAAATATGTCGATAAAAATATCTTTTCAAGCGACGCATTTAATTGATATAAATAATTAAAAAATGTCCTGCCTCACTTGCATAACAAAATACCCCGAAATCACCGCGCGTCTATCAGTAATTTAAAAAATAATAAATTAATATATCTTCATAGTCGGCACCCGTAATGTTTGAACAGTTGACACAATTATTCATTTATTTAATTCCTATGAAGAACATTTTTTTGCACAGTAGATGAGACCCCAGCTTTAAGGGGGAAAACATCGTGTTTGAGATTGGGAATCAAAATAACGACCGAAAATATGTCACAAAATGCAACCGAAAAATCACAATTACACTGCTTGCAAGGCGCAAATTCATCACCGCGCTACGACAGGACCAAATGGGGCCACGTCTCGCTGTAATCAGTGATGAACGTTTCGATAAAAAAGACCCAGCTCGGAGCTGGGTCTTTTTTATCGAAACGTTCATCACTGATTACAGCGAGACGTGGCCCCATTTGGTCCTGTCGTAGCGCGGTGATGAATTTGCGCCTTGCAAGCAGTGTAATTGTGATTTTTCGGTTGGTCATGGTGGCCAAGACAAGGCTCTAAAAAATTTACAGGAAACATAAGCGAGTACTGATTTGCGTTCCGGAAAACATGTGGTGTTCCTGGAAATAGCCCCTTTTTCTCTCCATGTTCCTCCTGTGACCGACATGGGGTTGGCAGCTCAGTAGCCGATTTCATCAAAATTGCAAAGTATACTTATCTAGCAAAGTATTTGAGGGAGTAAGCATTTATTTTTCCTGAAATGCATTATTTAATATAGAACTAACGACTGCATATATTTGATGATCAAAAGTATGTAGAATTATTATTCTGAATTTATTACATTATCACATCCAAAATGGCTGTGATAATGTAATAAATTCAGTATAATAAAAATTAAAAAATGTATCTTTAAATTGAAAATTTCTCCCTCAAAGTATACTTTACTGGAAAAGTATACTTTGCAATGTTGGTGAAATAGGCTACTGATGTACACCGTCTATTACAGGCGGACGACGGAATGACAGCGTTACACTATGCAGCCAAGTCGGGCCACGTGGCCATCATCCGGATCCTGCTGGACACCGACCAGTTGAACATCGACATCACAGATGACGGGGGCTACACAGCGCTCATCTGGGCGGCCGAACACCAGGAGCTCGACGTGGTCCGGCTGCTCCTCAAACGCAACGCTGATCCCAACCTCCGCGACAGTGTAAGTAGAGAAATGGGGGCGTGTTAAGTTGTGTAACCCCAGATAACGGAAATTTAAATTTATGCTAAAAACTTCCTCAACCCTGCAAAAGGTTGGGGAAGTTTTTAACATAAATTTACCTTTGTTTTTTTTCATGGACATGTTTGTTTTTACCGGATACATAGGTAGGTTTTGTTAACATAGAAAAAATATGGTATGGCCTTATTAGATAAATGAAAATGTGGCTGTGACTGGAGAAACGGGGCCTATGGCATTTGCGACCAGTCTAACTCCTGTAGCCCATTTCACCAACATTGCAAAGTATACTTTCCTAGCAAAGTATACTTTGAGGGAGAAATTTTCAATTTTAGGATAAATTTATGAATTTTTATTATACTGAATTTATTACAGTGATAATGTAATAAATTCAGTATAATAATTCTGCATACTTTTAATCATCAAATATATGCAATCGTTAGTTCAGGAAAAATAAATGATTACTCCCTCAAAAATATACTTTGCTAGAAAAGTATACTTTGCAATGTTGGTGAAATCGGCTACTGGTCCTCTCCACTGGTTGCAGAACACGTAAGCCCCATTTCTCCAGTGACGACCACATACATGTTCCTATGGTGCGTTGTAGGAGGAGAACACGAGTCTACACTGGGCGGCATTCTCTGGCTGTGTGAACGTGGCCGAGGTGTTGCTGGCTGCCGGCTGTGAGCTCGACAGTCTCAACATGCACGGCGACACCCCACTGTAAGCAGCATGGCCAATTCCAGATTTAATTGTATGGGGTGGAGTGGAAGGCACTTTTTAAAAAAAATACTACCCATGTCATTATCTTAACCCTTACAAATGAAATTTTGTCTTCTGGTTTTGCTTCTGATTTTTATTTACCATTTTACTGATCAAAATCATGATTTGGCAGCAATTTAGAATCATTTCCATTGGAAATGATTCTAAAATGCTGCCAAACCATGTTTTAACTGAGAGAAATGTCAAAATATGGAACAACAGCAGACGAGAATTTTCGGTTCCTACATTCCAGGTGTCAACTTTCTGATGGGTTTGTATGGACTTTTTCTCGACCCCACCACCCATAAATAAAAATAAAAATTCAGGTGCGCTACACCCCATGCAATCAATTCTGGAATCGCCCTTACCTGTCATCACGAACTTAACATTTCATTTGATTTTAAAGGTACATGTTCACTCGGTAGGCACAAACTGTTCTTTATAGGAATTAAATATTAAAGTGTATACTTGTGTCACAATTCCACCAGTTCTCAAAATTACGGATGCCCGCTATACAGATATAATCATATAGTAATGTTTACTTTAATGATAGTGACGCGCGGTAGTAACAGGCTATTTTCATATGCAAATGAGGCATGATATTTTTTGATTATTTATACTAATTAAATGTGTCAACAGAAAAATAATTACAGAGAATAAATAGTAATGTCCGTTAACATTTTAAGGAAACACGGTTATCACCCCTGATATCAGTGGGGAAATTTATGTCTGATATGAAATGTATAATGTCACTCGATATGTGGGGTAATGGTGAATGAATGTTTATTTTGCCAGAAAATATGATTTCTCCGATATAAAGAAAAATGTGTGCCTACTGAGTGGGCATGTACCTTTAAACCTTGTATTCATTTTACAATGATTACAAACACGCATATGAGCATTTATACAAATGCTTACGTTGGCACAGATGGATGTGTAAGTGGGGTTTATAATGCCTGAAGAAAGCGGAGTACCCATAGAAAACCCACATGTCCAATCTCACATTGCAAACAGTGTAGACCCTGGCCAGCCTGCGCATCCAGTCTGATTAGGGTGTGGCCTATTTGACATTTTATCAGTACACACCACATCAGGGGCCCGTTTCACTAAACTTTGTGCGACTAAAATGTTCGTAACTGCAAATTTAGGATCGTCTGGAAATTTCAATTGATGAATTTACATTTATTGAGCATAGGCTGCATATGCAGCCTATGCTCAATAAATGTAAATCCAATAATTGTTTACAAGAAAACATTGTTAATGTGAAATTTACAGACTATCATAATTTTGCACTTACGAACATTTTAGTCGTACAAAGTTTAGTGAAACGGCCCCCAGTTCAGGACCTGTACTTGTAATCTCATGGTGGAAATCATGAAGTTTCACTGAAGTATTGGATAACCAAAGAGGTTCAATATAGGAATGAATGGCCTTTTTGGGGAATTTATCGGGGTATAAACTTGGAAAAGTCGCGGGAATACTGGACGAAGGCCGGAAGGCCTCGTCCAGTATTCCTGCGACTTTTCCAAGTTTATACCCCGATAAATTCAACAAAAAGGCCATTCATTCCTTATAATTCGAGCATTTGAAATAAATTCATCAAGAAAATGTGTTTATTTTCCGTTTTCTTAAGAATTATTTTAACTGCGCCTCACGGTTACGGAAAGTAGTTCGGCGTGGGAGTTTACTGGGATATAAATTTTGGATGGAGACTTGCTACGGACCAATCAAATGCTAGGGAATTGTGTAAATAATTTTGTGCTGGAATTATTAGTTGCTATTTCCGCATACCACCCATAAACAAATGTTTTCATGGTGCTTTTATTCTGTTTCAGGCATATAGCAGCAAGACAAGACCACTACGAGTGTGTCGTGTAAGTAATAGTATGTACAAAGTGAATGTTTGATGTTCATGTTTAGTGTTTGAAATGTTATTTACTTGGCGTTGCTTCTTATGAATAGCTGTCATAAAATCCATAATGTCGTATGATGATGTGTATCTTGTTTTTGTCTTTTCGTCCATCTGCAACATTTGCGTTAAACACTTAGCTTTTAGCAACTCAAATAAGTGAATTTTTAAATGTGTTATATCTTTTTATGCCACCGGGTTTCGAAGAAACGGGTGGCATATAGTGTTTGGACCCTCCGTCTGTCCGTCCATCTATCCGTCCGTCCGTCCGTCCGTCCGTCCGTCCGTCCGTCTGTCCGTCTGTCCGGGCACACATTAGGGTACTTATGTGGCTAGCCCCACAGGGTTATGGACTTGTTAAAGGATAGGGTTGGTTACAAATAGCCACCTAAAAAATCGTTTTATGTGGCTAAAAATCGTTTTATGTGGCTAATATTTAACATGTGATAAGCCACATAAGTACCCTAATGTAAGAACGTCCGTCTGTCTGTCTGTCAGTCCGTCCGTCACACTTTTCGGTTCACCACTTTGTCGGTTCACCATTTTGTCACAGTTTCTCAAATATGCTGCAGGTGGCATCCGCGTTCGACAGACGCATTTCTTGTTTTATCATTTTTCCCCATTTAATAAGGAAGAAAATCAATACTACATTTGTAAAAGTAAAATATGCATTGAATTTGACATCTGGGGGTAGAATACTCTTTAGATACAAAACTGATATGGAGCTCTGAGAATTAGTGGAGAAATGGGGCTTGTGTGGCCATCTCTTGGTCTTGGTCTGCTAGCACACGCTGCAGCCTCGATAAGGATCTATACTCACAATTGGATGCATGGTCGCTCTTTCACTGACAGAATGGCAAGCAATGCAGTTTCTGATTACCCTGGTCAGAAAAGCCCAATTTCTTGAGTCATCACCATATATATGTGGTTGTGACTGAAGAAATGGGGCTTACGGGTTTTGCGACCAGTGTAGATCCAGATCAGCCTGTGCATTCGCACAGTCAGATCAGGATCTGCCCTGTTCGCTATTCCGTCAATGAAACACCCATTATGCTTCTAACATATAATATAAATCATTATAAGGCTACAGGAGTGTGCTATTTGATCTGGAGCTACACTGGTCACACTGTGATGAGCCTGTGTGATGTTTCAGCCTGTTCCTGGCGCGGGGAGCCAACGTGGAACTGAAGAACAACAAGAACGAGACTCCAGTCGAGGTAAACATGAGTAACTTCCCTTAGAACTACATCAGTGCCAGCATTGATGTTCAAATTTGTGCAATTTGTCAGATGACACCTCGGTGCTTAGTTTAACCCTTTCACCCCTAAGTAACTGGAATGGAATTTTATATGTTAATTTTGCAACCAATCCAATGGTCACAAAATGATTTTCAGACTAGTCCATTTATGAGAACGGGGTGTTTTTTGTTCTCAAAAATATGAAAATTACTTGAAAAAAGTGCAGATCCTGATGAGATGGGTGGCAGGTGGGAGCATGCGATGGGTAATTTAACGATCGGGGTTCATCCTTACCAGAATTCCGAATGGAGACCTGGTTTGGCCCTCACATACACGTCTTTGGCATTTTGTATGTGACAGTTGAATCTGGTTATACCCCTTATGTGAGTATTACGATTATTCGTAATCCTATTTTAGGGGAAGGGGCCAAGTGACTTGGTGTGGTATGGACCTGGCGGAAGGCCAGGTTATTCTATTTTCAGGGCTAAGTATATATTTTCTTGGTGTAAATATTCCGTTCTGATTTTGGGATTTTCCCCCCAATGCAGCAGGTTAAAATGGGATCAAACTTGTTTGCCCGGCCTTACATGGCCTTAGCTGTTGATAGGCTGTTAAGCACCAATAAACAAACAAACAAACAAACAACTGCCGCTGGTTTTAGATCTTAACCATTTCACCCCTAAGTAACTGGAATGGATTTTGATATGTTAATTTTGCAACCAATCCAACCATCACAAAATAGTTTTCAGACTAGTTCATTTATGAAATGGTATTTTCTGTTGTCAAAAATATGAAAATTACTTTCAAAAAGTACAGATCCTGATGAGACGGCTCATTACGAGCCGGCTCATCTGGTTCTGCACTGTTTGCTTAAACCGCTATAGCGGTCTTTCGGGTTCAAAGGGTTAAATGTGGCTGTGACTAGGCAAATATGGCTTATGGGATTTGTGACGTAGCTCCTGATCGATCAAACAGCACACTCGTGTATCCAGATAATGATCAATATTGCTTGTTAGAAGCACGACGGTGTGTTTCATTGATGGATGGCGAACATACTTTGCGGATGCACAGTCTGTTCTGGATCTACGCTGGTCGTAAAACCCATAAGCCACATTTCTCCAGTCACAGCCACAAATGACGACAATATGAAATGGAACATCAACATGTATATTAATCAACAGAGTTGTATAGACGAGACAAGCACGGTGGCATTATCCCTGAAGGTCAACAGGCAGCTCAAGAGTTTTGGGGCCAAACATATGGGCCGTCCCGAGAAATTGTTGCACCGGTAAGTTGTGTTGCTATGGTTACTAGGGCTGATGGTTGGTAAAAGGGATTGTACGACAAAGCTCGACCGGAAACCTGGTTTGGCCCTCACTTACGTCTTTGGCATTTTTGTATGTGACAGTTGAATCTGGTTATACTCGTTGTAGGAGTAATATCATTATTCCTAATTCTATTACTTTTAGGGGAAGTGGCCAAGTGACTTTGGTGTGGTATTGACCTGGCACCAAGTCTGGTTTTTCTAGTTTCGGGGCTGAATATATATTGGTTTCGATGATAATATTCCGTTCTGATTTTGGGATTTTCCGTCCAATGCTGCGGGTTCGAACCCGTTGGCCTGTCCTGGCCTTTCATTAATGGAATGGTGAACGGTGCCATTCAAAAGTTTTGAGGCCAAGCAAATGTGCCGACCAAGAAGTTGTTGCACCGGTCGTGGTGCTATGGTTATTATTTTTGCTGGTTATTAAAGAGACGGATAACTATTAAAACTAGCGTTTGGTGTTGAAGGGGTTGAAGTAGGCATTAGCAGTTACTGATAGTATAGACAGATACCATGATACTGTTATATATAGTGTACATGACAGCAAGCTACAATAAAATGCTATGCCGAACACCGCCATGGTGTCCGGTATGGTGAGTTTTCAACTGTAAGCAATCAATCCGGGCCACAGCATGGACCAGTAGCCGATTTCACCAACATTGCAAAGCATACTTATCTAGCAAAGTATACTTTGAGGGAGTAATCATTTATTTTTCCTGAAATGCATTATTTCATATAAAACTAACAACAGCATATATTTGATGATTAAAAGTATGCAGAATTATTATACTGAATTTATTACATTATCACAGCCAAATTGGCTGTGATAATGTAATAAATTCAGTATAATAAAAATTAATAAATTTATCCTAAAAGTGAAGATTTCTCCCTCAAAGTATACTTTGCTAGAAAAGTATACTTTGCAATGTTGGTGAAACGGGCTATGGGTGGAAGAGCGGGGCTTTGTACACGAGTTGTACAGTTGAACCTCTATACCGAACACGCCGATGGTACCCGTAGTGTTTGGTATAGTGAGATTCCACTGTATGAAAATAATTGAACTAAAGTGGACTCGTGCCCTGCTGTCATGCACACTCCAGTGACTACTGTAACACATGTATATATTTCCTATTATGTAACATGTATATTTGTAACTAACAAGGAAATAAATATAAACAAAAAGAAAAAAGAGAAGGGATGGGTTGTGGTCTAGGGGTTCAAACCTCGCATAGGGCATCAAAAAATACTTTCATAGTATTTCCATCCCACTGGTCTGTCGGATGAGACTTTAAACCGTGGTCCCGTCTCTATATGACCTTAGCTGTTGCTGGGACGTTTAACCCTTTCACTTTTCTTTTATTTTTGGTAAAAGGGATTGTGCATAGTTTGTGACTAGCATTGCCCCAGATCGGCCTGCAGTCAGGTTAAGGTGCGTAATTTGTTCAATTTGTGGTGGAATTTTCTTATTTATTCACCAAAAATGGCAAGTTGGGAGTCCTTTAGAATCGTCTCATTGAGACGATTCTAAAGCACTCCCAACATGCCATTTTTGATAGAGAAATAAGAAATTTGTCCCCAAATTACGCACCTTAACTGGAGCTCTGGTTGAGATGAGACTTGAAACTGATGTCCCGTCCCTACATGACGTGAGCTGTTGCTGGGATGTAAAACCCATTCACTTCCACTGTCACTACTACCTGCAAAATACACTATGCTCACACGTTTATGCAGCAGCCGACGTACACTCGTGTATAATTGCCCGCTATTCAAAATGTACTATGGAATATCCTCAATTTTACCTCTTAACCATCTAAGGAATGCGGGAAACAAAAATTGTGGTCAGCTGTTCCTTCATATTTCGTAAGAAACTTCATGCTGTGAAACCGACTTTGTGCGAATGGATTCCTGGCTACAGACATGTACGCCGGGATGAAGTTGTCCTTAGTCGATTGCGCATTGGACATACACGACTAACACATTCGTATATGCTCAAGGGTGACCCGCGTCCATGGTGTATTCCATGCCACAGCGCATTTACCGTGCAGCACATCCTACTGGACTGTGTAAACTTTACGGATATTCGATGCAAACACTTCAATGTGAAGTGTGGAGTTATTCCAGGTGGAGAACATTGAAGGTTTGCTTAGCTTTCTCCATGAGACCAACTTGTATCGGAAAATCCAATTTTATCATTGTATACATGCTCCTCATTTATATTGTTCATCATAGTTTTATTTTCACAATTATCATTTGATTACCTACCACATCTAACATACCATTTTACTATTATTTTCTTCTTCATCTAAATTGCTTGGCCCTAAATGATACTCTTTTGTGTTGATGGGCCGTTAAGCACCATTCCATTCATATTTCGTCTTTTCTCAAGACCTACTTGGTCTGGCAGCATTTGAGAATCATTCCAATGGAAATGATTCTCAAGTGCTGCCAGACAATGTTTTTTTGAGAAAAAAATGCACTTAACAAATAAACAACAGACAGCAATATTTTATTCAGCATTGTATGGGTTAAAGAAATATAATTCCAGCACAAAAATATGTACACAATTCCCTAACATTTGATTGGCCTGTAGCAAGTCTCTGTCCAAAATTTATATCCCAGTAAACTCCCACGCCGAACTACTTTCCGCAACCGTCAGGCGCAGTTAAAATAATTCTTAAGAAAACGGAAAATAAACACATTTTCTTGATGAATTTATTTCAAATGCTGGAATTATAAGGAATGAATGGCCTTTTTGTTGAATTTATCGGGGATATAAACTTGGAAAAGTCGCGGGAATACTGGACGAGGCCTTCTGGCCTTCGTCCAGTATTCCACAAAAAGGCCATTCATTCCTATAATAAAAAGTTGTCTTAACAACCTGCAATCTTGCAGTGACCTGTCGAAGGGTCGCGAGAACATTCCCATCCCGTGCGTGAACAACGTGGACGACTCTGGGATCCCGACTGACTACCTGTACGTGACCGACAACATCGAGACTCAGTGTCTGAACGTGAACCGCGTCATCGGCAGTCTGCAGTGTTGTCAGTGCAAGGACGACTGCTCCTCTATCTACTGCGCCTGTGGCAAGAATAGCGTCAAGTGCTGGTACGATAAGGTAAGCTGACTATACGTGTATTGATGCGTGAGTGATCAGTCCTGCCGCTAAACAAATGAGTGACGTAAGCTGGACTAGCTGTAAACAGGATCCTACATGAGTGATGATTTATGATGGTATTTATTAAACAAGTTGACTGATATGCCACGTTTGTTATTAAATGAGTCAACGAGTTTAACAGGGATTTGAATCTTCCTCTTTTTAGAGGATTCCCTCTTTTTTACTAAAATGTTCATGATAAAAAGTTACTGAACTGTGTACAAACTGCTTGGAATGATAATATCTTGGAGGCGGTATGAGTTTCCGCATTTCCTGTTGGCAATCCTGGTTTAATAATACAGATTGTATTAAAGCATCACAAGTGGAGGGGGTATGAGTGTTGTTTCCTGTTGGCAATCCTGGTTTAATAATACAGATTGTATTAAAGCATCACAAGTGTTAGATTCTATTTATTGCATCAGGTGGAACATAAGATATGAAAGGTAAATTATTGATGCTCCGTGTAAGGACGACTGCTCCTGTATCATAACTTCGGCTTAACTTACATAGAGTCTATGTAAGGTAAGCCGAAGTTTGCAGTTCAATTTGTTATCATCAAATTCAGAGCTGCAGATGAGACATCAGGGGACCGTTTCACTAAACTTCGTACGACTAAAATGTTCGTAAGCGCAAATTCAAGATCGTCTGTAAATTTTAATTCATGGATTTACATTTATTGAGCATAGGCTGCATATGCAGCCTATGCTCAATAAATGTAAATCCAATAATTGTTTACAAGAAAACATTGTTAATGTGATATTTACAGACTATCATAATTTTGCGCTTACGAACATTTTAGTCTTAAGAAGTTTAGTGAAATGGCCCCCAAAGCTCCAGATAAGTTTTTGTATGTTTAAGAGTATTATATCCTCAGATTTCAATTTCCATGCATATTTTACTTTTACAAATGTATTATTGAGTTTCTTCCTAATATTAAATATGGAACAAATGATACAAAATAAACAAATTTAAAAATTCACTTATTTGTCTCGACTAAGTAAATGTTCAACTTTATTACTGTATTTTCACTACTCAATTTGAAAAGCAATGCATCTTTTCACATTGCTGTGAGTATTTTGTACTCGTACTTATCGATGCGTATTCTGCTAAAATAAGTGCGTTACGCACTTATTTTAGCAGAATACGCATCGATACGTCAATATGCACCTTATCTGGAGCGCTGAGACAAATATTTATCTATTTTGCGCATTTATTATGTACCCACGAAAAAGAATTTATCCATCGGAGATTTACATTGAAGTGTTCGGTTACCTACTACATGCATCTCTGTTACCGTAAGTCGGATTGGCTTGAAACTTCATACACTTATTTATCATCATCCAGTATATCTCTTTATATATAAAGGGGAATATGAACATATTACAGAACCGGAAAGGACTATTTATACTAGGAGCTAGGTCAGTGGTGGGCCGATTGTCTCTGTATCCATATCCTTGCTCCATTCACTCGGAGACTGTCTAAATGACACGCCATTAAGTAACAGTGACACATAACCTATAACGATACGTAATCGGGCCAGAGCTCCAGTTAAGGTGCGTAATTTGATCAACTTTGGGGGGGAATTTTGTTATTTCTTCACCAAAAATGGCAAGTTGGGAGTGCTTTAGAATCATCTCATTGAGATGATTCTAAAGAACTCCCAACTTGCCATTTTTGGTGAAGAACTAAGAAAAATACCTCGAATGTTTGGTCAAATTACGCACCTTAACTGGAGCTCTGATCAGGCCTCGACAAATCCACTCATCCACTCCTATTAGCGAGTGAATTTACGAACTGGACGTGTGGTAATTTTAAGAGAACGAGCAGCACAGACACTAACACATTTATGATTGTAGGCATTCAAATCCAATCTGGACGAGTGAAAAATATAGAATTTGAGGCTAAATAATATAATGTACTTAACCCATTACAGACGTTATACACTTATTTTAGTATGACCCTTTTGAGAGAAAAAAGTCCCTATTTTCTTTGTTTCCTTTCAAAAGTATATGTTGAGACGGTTCAAACGAGTGGCAACAACATATACCTTTATCAAGAAATAAACAAAATAATGAGATTTTTTCAACAAAAAAACTAGAAAAAGTCGATGGCGCGCCATCGCAATATACCCACTTTCCCCAAATGCTAAGTCCGAAAGGGGGAAGTAATCCATGATGGAGGGTCGGATAAAAAATCCGAATTCACTTTGCGCATGTGCACATGATAACGAAGCTACATAGCAAATATGAGGCGCGTAGGTATGAAGGTGAAAAAGTTTTTCAAGTTACAAGGAAAAAATGGGAAATTCTGAGTTGGAAAGGGGGAGGTAATCGATGATGGAGGGTCGGATCAAAAATGGGTATTCACTTTGCGCATCTGCACATAACGAAGGTACATACTAAATATCAGGCGCATAGGTATGAAGGTGAAAAAGTTTTTCGAGTTACAAGGAAAAAATGGGAAATTCTGAGTCCGAAAGGGGGAGATAATCCATGATGGAGGGTCGGATGAAAAATCCGAATTCACTTTGCGCATCTGCACATGATAACGAAGCTACATAGCAAATATGAGGCGCGTAAGTATGAAGGTGAAAAAGTTTTTCGAGTTACAAGGAAAAAATGGGAAATTGTGAGTCCGAAAGGGGGAGATAATCCATGATGGAGGGTCGATCAAAAATCCGAATTCACTTTGCGCATCTGCACATGATAACGAAGCTACATAGCAAATATGAGGCGCGTAGGTATGAAGGTGAAAAAGTTTTTCGAGTTACAAGGAAAAAATGGGAAATTCTGAGTCCGAAAGGGGGAGATAATCCATGATGGAGGGTCGGATCAAAAATCCGAATTCACTTTGCGCATCTGCACATGATAACGAAGCTACATACCAAATATCAGGCGCGTAGGTATGAAGGTGAAAAAGTTTTTCGAGTTACGAGGAAAAAATGGGAAATTCTGAGTCCGAAAGGGGGAGATAATCCATGATGGAGGGTCGGATCAAAAATCCAAATTCACTTTGCGCATCTGCACATGATAACGAAGCCACATACCAAATATCAGGCGCGTAGGTATGAAGGTGAAAAAGTTTTTCGAGTTACAAGAAACGTGACGGACGTACGGACGGACGTACGGACGGACAGACACCCGTGACGAAAACAATATACCCATTTTTTTTTACAAAAAAAGTGGGTATAATTATCATATCCTTAGGCTGAAATGGGTTAATTGGAAATGCCTCTGTGTTTACAGTGTAGTCTGAAATGGGTTAATTGGAAATGCCTCTGTGTTTACAGTGTATCTGAAATGGGTTAATGACATGTGTACAGTAGTCTGAAATTGGGTTAATTGGATGCATGCTCTGTGTTTACAGTGTAGTCTGAAATGGGTATTGACATGCCTCTGTGTTTACAGTGTAGTCTGAAATGGGTTAATTGGACATGCCTCTGTGTTTACAGTGTAGTCTGAAATGGGTTAATTGGACATGCCTCTGTGTTTACAGTGTAGTCTGAAATGGGTTAATTGGACATGCCTCTGTGTTTACAGTGTAGCTGAAATATTGGGTAATGACAAATGCTCCTGTGTTTACAGTGTAGTCTGAAATGGGTTAATTGACATGCCTCTGTTTTACAGTGTAGGCTGATGTATTGTACCCTGTGTTTACAGTGTAGGCTGAAATGGGTTAATTGGACATGCCTCTGTGTTTACAGTGTAGTCTGAAATGGGTTAATTGGACATGCCTCTGTGTTTACAGTGTAGTCTGAAATGGGTTAATTGGACATGCCTCTGTGTTTACAGTGTAGTCTGAAATGGGTTAATTGGACATGCCTCTGTGTTTACAGTGTAGTCTGAAATGGGTTAATTGGACATGCCTCTGTGTTTACAGTGTAGGCTGAAATGGGTTAATTGGAAATGCCTCTGTGTTTACAGTGTAGTCGCCTCCTGCCAGAGTTCAACATGTTGGAGCCCCCGCTGATATTCGAGTGTAACCGCGCCTGTGAGTGCTGGACCACGTGTAACAATCGCGTCGTGCAGAACGGCGTCATGTAAGTCGTACAGTTTGTAATAGAACGGCCCCATATTGCGAACGGAAAAAGGTATTGAGCTAAACTGATTGGTCCATAGTAACCTTCCTCATTACAGAGTGGGTGGCAGGTGGGAGCATGCGATAGGTAATTTAATGATCAGGATTCCTCCTTACCAGAATCCCGACTGGAGACCCTCAGGTACGTCTTTGGCATTCTTGTATATTATAGGAATGAATGGCCTTTTTGTGGAATTTATCGGGGTATAAACTTGGAAAAACCACTTTCGCAATTGCCGATAAAAGTAAACAATTGGCGATAAAAAATTACAATTTTCGAAAAAAAAATAATTTTTTTTTCGGAAATTGTCATTTTTTATGCCAATTGTTTATTTTTATCCTAGTGGTTATTATAGGAATGAATGGCCTTTTTGTGGAATTTATCGGGGTATAAACTTAGAAAAGTCGCGGGAATACTGGACGAAGGCCGGAAGGCCTCGTCCAGTATTCCCGCGACTTTTCCAAGTTTATATCCCCGATAAATTCCACAAAAAGGCCATTCATTCCTTATAATTCCAGCATTTGAAATAAATTCATCAAGAAAATGTGTTTATTTTCCGTTTTCTTAAGAATTATTTTAACTGCGCCTGACGGTTACGGAAAGTAGTTCGGCATTGGAGTTTACTGGGATATAAATTTTGGACAGAGACTTGCTACGGACCAATCAAATGTTAGGGAATTGTGTAATATTTTTGTGCTGGAATTATGAATTTGGCATTCTTGTATATGAGGGTTTAATCTGGTTATACCCCTTTTAATGCGAGTAATACGATTATTCCTAATCCTGTTCCTCATTACAGATGTATCAGATCATTTGTGTGTGGTACCTGACACTAGATTGGGATATTCAACTTCAGTACATCATTTTCAGAACCTGGACTGTTCGCCATTCCATCAATGAAACGCATGTCATGCTGTAACAAATAATATACAATCAAACCTGTGTTAAAGGCCACCTCTGAATCAGGGCTCCAGATAAGGAACTAGTAATTGAGTATTGTCACTCCATCATTTCTGAAGCAATTGGGTATTTCAAAATTTTAATTCTGTAAAATAGCATCACACGACTGTTTACATACCAGTAGACCGCACTTATTGAATAGTTTGCTTCTAAATGAAAACACATCTTGGTATTTCATTAGAATTGTCTCCTTGGAGACAATTCTAATGAAATACCAAGATTGGAAAAATAATAAAATATGCTATATTTGTTGTCTGTTTATTGTTTTCTGTAGCATGATAAAGATACCACAAATGTTTCATTACTTTTTGATACTCACTACTTCTGATTTCAATTGGGTTTTTGGCAATTTTAATTGGGTATTTACGCAAATACGCACCTTATCTGGAGCTCTGTCTGAATAGCAATTACAATTGTTTTCCCAATTATTTGATGCCTACATAAATGAACCTGTGAACAAAGGGCAGATTTCTCTCTTACCATGGCTGGCCTTTATTCACAGGTTTGTCTGTCCCGCTACATGAGTGTGCTATTTGATCAGGAGCTGCGCTCATGCACATGTAGATGTGACTTAACCATTTCCCTGATAGAGACGACTTTTCACGCCTCTGCAGAAGATGTCTTTAGAAAACATTGTGGGAAAAGGAGAAATTGCTTGTAACAAGCAATTTCTCCTTTTCCCACAATGTTTTCTACTCTATCAGATAATTTAACCACCATTTGACCCAACATTTGATTCTTTTATTCAGATGTTTTCGATTTGGAAGAGTCGAAATATCGCAAAACAGGGAAAGGGTTAAGATTCAGATCAGCCTGTGCCTCCGCAGTCTGATCAGGATCTGCACTGTTCGTCATTCAATCAATGAAACCCCCGTCAATGTGCAGTTTTTAACAATCAATATACATGTAGATTGTTATCAGACTACAAGAGTGTGCTATTTGATCTGGATCTACACTGGTCACAAATCCCATAAGCCCCATTTCTCCAGTCACAGCTACATATTTACCTTATTCCTGTAGCTACGTATACTTTGAGGGGGGAGTAATCATTTATTTTTCTCGAAATGCATTATTTCATATAGAACTAACAACTGCATATTGTTGATGATTAAAAGTATGCTGAATTATTATACTGAATTTATTACATTATCACAGTCATAATTAATTCAGTATAATAACAAATAATAAATGTATCCTTAGATTGAAAGAATCTCCCTCAAAGTGTGCTTAGCAAAATAAGTATACTTTGAAATTTTGGTGAAATAGGCTACCGGTCACAGTGTTTTCTTTGTTTCGCAGGTCGCGGCTACAGGTTTTCAGGACGGACAGTCGCGGCTGGGGATGTCGCACCTTGATAGATATACAGCGGGGAACATTTATATGCGAGTAAGTTTATAGCCCAGCAGAGCTCCAGATAAGCTTTCTGCCTAAATAGTAGTTCAACCCTTTTTAGCGTAGGTCTTTAAAAATCTCGTGAATTTCACAACTAACTTGAAAAACCCTTGAATTTGACAACTAACTTGAAAAACCCTTGAATTTGACAACTAACTTGAAAAACTCTTGCAAATGATCAATTGCCTTGAAAAACCCTTGAAAAAGAATAATAACCCTTAAAAAACCATGTCTACAGAATTATTATACTGATTATTATACTGAATCTATTACAGTATCACAGCCAAATGGCTGTGATAATGTAATAAATTCAGTATAATAAAAATTAATAAATTTATCCTTAAATTGAAAATTTCTCCCTCAATGTATACTTTGCTAGATAAGTATACTTTGCCATGTTGGTGAAATAGGCTACAGGTTAGTGTCTTTTGATATGAAATTTATCAGACAAGCTAGGAAATGCGTAGGAATGACTACCGTTTCCAAGCCGAGCCCGATAAACTTGATAACAAAAGACACTAGCCTGGCATTCTATTTATCAGGTAACGCTTTATGCTTGAAAATGATCACAGATGACGTCGTTATCTATGGACAGAACGCGGACGTCATCCAATGGAATGTCAGTTTACTTCGTTGTAACCCGTATGTTTGTATCGGGTCCATGTATGTTACCTATATGTTCTTTGTATTGAACAGACGTAAAACTTCGTGTTCGTGTAAGATCCTAGAAGATAATTATATAACGTGGTTAGCGTTTATAAACTGTTTGTATTCTGGATTTCAGATATATCGGGGAACATATATCGGATTCCGAAGCAGACCGGAGGGAAGACGATTCTTATTTATTTGATTTAGATAACCGGGTGAGTGCATTTAATTGTACCTCCACCCAAAACAAAGTTTCATTTCACGTAACTTGTTCCATATAGCTTCCACTGGTGGGTCGGAGCATGCGATGAGTCATTTATAGATCGGGATTCATCCTTTCCAGTACCCAGAATGGAGACCTGATTTTGCCTCTCAGATACATCCTTGGGATTCTTGTATGTGAGAGTTAAATCTGGTTATACCTCTTGTATGAGTAATATGATTGTTCCTAATCCTATTACTTTTAGGGGAAGAGGCCAAGTGACTTTGGTGTGGTATGGACCTGGAACCAGGTCCAGTTATTCTAATTTCAGGTCTCTATATATATTTATTTTGATGTAAATATTCCGTTCTGATTTTGTGATTTTCCCTCAATGCAGAGGTTGAATGCGGGATCGAACCCGTTGGCCCGGCCTTAAATGACCTTATATGTAGTTGTCGATAGGCTGTTAAACACCAATAAACAAACAATGCTTGTCCTCGGTCAAATGGTAGGCTTTTCACACACCCAACAGGGAATACATTCTGACACTTGGGCAGCTAAGTGGTCTGTTGTGGTAATGACATCTGGTGCCAGGACCCCGGCTTTAAATGACCCTAGCTGTTGACAGGCCGCTAAACGCCAAAAAGTCAAATCAATCTGGTACCAGGATATTGTGACTTCAGTGCTAAAAAGGGTATTGCAATTTTAACCCTTTTCATGCCGAGTATACGCCATTATGTTTGCTGAAAATCCTAAACAATTTCCCTTCTATGCATTCAGAAGTATATGTCACGACCACCATTTGAACTGTCTCGTCGACGTCGAGACGGTTCAAATGAGTGGTCACAATATATACTTTCATTGAGAAATAACAAAAATAAAATATTTAATAAATTTCATACCTGTAAAGATGTATTCCGAAAGGAATGGGTTAATGTTGGTTTTGCAACGCTTCTCGCATACATGTGAACTCCTGTCTGTATATGACAATGCTTGTGAATGGATTTAAACCACCAATGTATTCAGCTGATCAATTTCATCTGTGTGCTAATTGTTTAGTTGGTTGTCCTAGGAACTGGAAATTTAAACGAAAAAAATGCTGGTAAAACTTTACTATTATGTGCTGTTAGCTATCAAAATTGACAAGACTGGTCCCAGGGCAGTATACGTCAACATTAATTGCAGTGGAATATATTGGCTTCCGTTGTACTAACCTGTCCTTGTATGATCTAGGATGGCAAGACTGATGACAGGCCGTTCAACACCATTAAGCCTTTGAACCCGAAAGCCCGCTATAGCGGTTTATGCAAACAGTGCAGACCAGATGAGCCGGCTCCGTCTCGTCAGGATCTGCACTTTTTGATAGTAATTTTAAGTTTTTCCAGTACAAAAGCACCCCGTTTCATAAATGTACTAGTCTGAAAACCATTTAGATTAACATGTCCAAATCCATTCCAGTTACTTCGGGGTAGAAGGGTTAATTATATATATTTGCCCTGTAGGATGGTGAGACGTACTGTATAGACGCTCGGAAGTACGGCAACGTGGCTCGCTTCATCAACCACTTGTGTGACCCGAATCTCGTGCCCGTCAAAGTGTTTGTAGACAGCCAGGACCTGCGGTTCCCGCGCATCTGTCTCTTCGCCTCGAAGGATATACGTGCCGGCGAGGAGCTAGGGTAGGTCGCAGAATTGCCACGTTGATTTGTAGCTGTGAGTGGCGAAATGGGGATTAAGGGTTTTGTGTAGCTCCTGATCAACTAGCACACTCCCGTAGCCTGATAATGATCTATATCGCTTGTTAGAAGCATAACGCAGAGCTCCAGATAATTTTTGTATCCAAAGAGTATTATACCCCCATCTGGGGGTATAATACCCTTTAGGTACAAAACTTAACTGGAGCTCGGATGTCTGTTCGTCTGTCAGTCCCAGATTTGTATTCAAGTTTTCAGCTACCTACTATGTCTGTTACCACAAGTCTGATTGGCTTGAACTTTCTATAACTCACTCATGTGGCCTATGTGCTAAAGGTCACGGTCAAACAACTTGTAATTTTTGTTAAAATCTTGAGGGGTACCTACATTAGTGTTACTGGTTTCTTGTTATACCCACGGCATACAAAGTATGTCGAGGGGTATATAGTTTTCGTAATTCTGTCCGTCCATTCGTCCGGGCACACATTAGGGTACTTATGTGGCTAGCCCCACCGGGTTATGGACTTGTTAAAGGATAGGGTTGGTTACAATTAGCCACCTAAAAAATCGTTTTATGTGGCTAAAAATCGTTTTATGTGGCTAATATTTAACATGTGATAAGCCACATAAGTACCCTAATGTAAGAACGTCCGTCCGTCCGTCCGTCCGTCCGTCCGTCCGTCCGTCGGCCCGTCCGGCTATTGGATTGGCGAAAGCCGGGCGGGCGGGCGGGCGGCGTCCACAATCAATGTAAAGTTTTCGTGTTTGAGTCCATTTCTTTGTTACTGTACCACCTAGGACCACCAAACTTTCACAGCTTCATAATCAAGGGGTGCCCACCACATATCACTATCCAACATGTTACTTTTTTTTTAACTTGACCCATTTTTTCCGCACATTCGACTTAGCCATTTTCAATGTTAAGTTTTCGCGTTTACAATGTTAAGTTCTATGTAATTGACATTTTCAACGTTAACTTTTTAACGTACGTCTGGTTAAATTTTTTGCTTAAAACTTTTTCGTTATACTATATCTCTGCAACTGCTTCGCCCATTACCTTGAAACTTCACATGGGTGTTTATCATCGTCCATATTTTCATTCTAACCCACAAACGTGCGGCCCCTATGCCCAATGTCAAGGTCAAATTACTTTGAATTTTTTTGTTAAGGTTTTTTCGTGTACTATATCTCTGCAACTGCTTCACCCATTACCTTGATACTTCACATGGGTGTTTATCATCATTGTCGCACCCGCTTGCGGAAAGCGCGATATCGTCGGCATTTTGGCATACGTCCGTCCGTACGTCCGTGTGTCCGGTTAAAGTTTTTTCGTTAAACTTTTTCCATCTACTATATCTCCATGCCTCGCCCCAAGGCGCGACATGCAGGCCACGGCCATCTAGTCTACAAAAAGTGGGTATAATTATGTTATCCAAGTGTCTATGCTTGGAAAAAACCTGGCCTTCGTGGCTTTGCCTCGTTTCTTGTTTATTTATCAGTCCAGGCGGGGGTCGGGGGTATACGTGAGCAGGGGCTCACTTGCTCTAGTTTTATAAGTAGGCACAATGTGTGTGTTCCCAACTGTCAACTTACTGTGATTGAACGGTGAACAATTTGGGCCCTGAATGAGCTGTAGCTATATCTGGTCTCTCAGTTCACAAACTCGTTGCACTTGTGACTCTCGAAGCTAAGTATGCACTGATGTTCAGTAGCCGATTTCACCAAACTTGCTAAGTTTACTTATCTTGGTAAATACACTTAGGGAGAAATTTTCAATTTAAAGATAAATTTATTATACTGTGGGTGGCAGGTGGGAGAATAGGTAATTTAACAATCGGGTTCATCCTTACCGAAATTCCGACTGGTTTAGCCCTCACATACGTCTTTGGTATTTTGTATGTGACAGTTGAGTCTGGTTA
>CM055271.1:26799781-26834540 GCA_029237695.1 Conchocele bisecta | reverse complement strand
CATGATATCAAAAATGTTTCACGGCACCGTGTTTCACGGCACATACGCACTGTGTTGACGGGATAAACTCTAAACCTTTTCTATGGAACGCCAAATCTACATATACTCAAATAAGTTTTGCTATTTAGAGCGAGCAATATTTATAGCTAGCATTAATTATTTGAGTTTATGTAAATTTGGCGTTCCTGGAACGCCAAATCTACATAAACACAAATAATTAGTGCTAGCTCTAAATAATTAATGTTTTAGAGCTAGCATTAATTATTTCAGTTTATGTATATTTGGCGTTCCATACATGTACTGCTCCCTTGGGATCCGTGTGACCTAATACATGCTCATGAAGTTTTACAAAACATAATTGTAGTTGTGACTGGAGAAATATGGCTTATGGGATTTGTGACCAGTAGTGCTCCTGGTGAAATAGCACATTCGTGTAGTCTGATAACGATATATATTGCGTGTTAAAAACATGACGGATGTTTCAATGATGGAATGACGAGCATTGCAGATTCTGAACATACTGTGCGACTGCACAGGCTGATCTGGATCTACACTGGTCGCAGAACTAATCGCGGATGCCCAGACTGATCCGGACCTACACCGGTCGCAAAACTCAAACGCCCCATTTCTCCAGTCACAGCGACGGACGTGTAAACAAGTAAAGAGTTGTTTATTATCGTATCACCCCTATTGTAAGGGCCAGCTAGTTTTAACTTATGAGACACAATAATCTCTGAACATCTGGGGCCCGTTTCACTAAACTTCTTACGACTAAAATGTTCGTAAGTGCAAATTTATAATAGTCTATACATTTCAATTGCTGGATTTACATTTATTGAGCATAGGCTGCATATGCAACCTATGCTCAATAAATGTAAATCCAGCAATTGTTTACAAGAAAACATTGGTAATGTGAAATTTACAGACTATCGTACTTACGAATATTTTAGTCGTACGAAGCTTAGTGAAACGGCCTCCAGTACGGTGCAATTCTTATTGTAGATGCTTGTCGACACGTTAACTGGGGAATCCGGTGTTTCCGGCACTGGGACCAGTGTAACCGCGACCGAGACTGTGGGCAGGCCCAGCGCTGCTGCCCCGGGCCATGCGGGCGGGTGTGCCAGCGCCGTATGATGTCGCTCGGCGGCTCTGTCCGAGGCTAGACGGCGGTCTTGTTATGTAGAGAATACTAGCCTAGCGTATTTTCATATCGAGTTTATCAGTCGTCGATTTCACGCAAATCTGAAAATGCCACTATTCTAGCTATGTGCTCTTTGAGGGATTACTTTCTACTATATGCAGTCATTAATGAATTCGTGTACTTTTATTACAGTTCACAGTGTAATAACGCAGTCTAATACATATGTAAATTAGCGTTGGTGACCAATACAGCTTCAATATATGATGATGTGCTTATGCAATAAATAAAATCTAACAATTGTGATGATTTAACATGGTATTCATTAACTCGTTGACTTATTTCATAAGAAACTCGGCATAGCCTCATTTCTTATTCAATTTCAATGTGTTTATTATATGAAGAAGGCCATCGGCCCATAACAGATATAGCATGTACAAAACAGATATAGCATGTACATAACAGATATAGCATGTACAAAACAGATATAGCATGTACATAACAGATATAGCATGTACATAACAGATATAGCATGTACAAAACAGATATAGCATGTACATAACAGATATAGCATGTACATAACAGATATAGCATGTACACAGATATAGCATGTACATAACAGATATAGCATGTACAAAACAGATATAGCATGTACATAACAGATATAGCATGTACATAACAGATATAGCATGTACATAACAGATATAGCATGTACAAAACAGATATAGCATGTACAAAACAGATATAGCATGTACATGTACATAACAGATATAGCATGTACATAACAGATATAGCATGTACATAACAGATATAGCATGTACATGTACATAACAGATATAGCATGTACATGTACATAACAGAATATAGCATGTACAAAACGCTGAAACAAGAACCTACGGAGCACCGCAGGGGAAGTAGAATTCTTTTTTTTTATTAATTCGTTCCCAAGAAATAACAATTCGCTCCCACGAATTAACAATTCGTTCCCTCAATTTAACAATTCGTTCCCAAGAATTAACAATTCGTTGCCACAAATTAACAATTCGTTCCCACAAATTAACAATTCGTTCCCTGAATTTAAAAAATCGTTCCCACGAAATAACAATTCGTTCCCACGGGAACGAATTGTTAATTCGTGGGAACGAATTGTTATATCGTGGGAACGAATTCTTAATTGGAGGGAACGAATTGTTAAATTGGAGGAACGAATTGTCATTTCGTAGTAACGAATTGATAAAGAAAATACAATACAATGTTACAGCCATTTGTAGGTGTTGACGGGATAAATAGAATAGTAGGTTAGTGCCGTGAATGGGAAAATATCTGGCGCGGCACGGAAACGGGATGTGCTCGGCAGAGCCTCGCCCATCCCGTTTCCTGAGCCTTGCCAGATATTTTTTCCCATTCACGGCACTAACCTACTATTCTCTATGTCCCCAGCGGGGCTCCGTAAGAATCAAACCTAGTATGTCAGATTTATTGGGCCAGCTGACAGCGCAAGGGAGACAATATATCGTCTGCAACACTAGCTCATGTTGGCGATAAGATTGCGGATAATGTAAAATGTATCAGATGGCGAATGCGCAGTGTGATCAATGTTATGAAATTAGTAAACTCGTTTAAGGACTGATTATATATATAAATGTAGTGGAATCATACGTGTGACTGAATATCTAGATAAAGTATATATGACCCTGTTCTTCTTAGAGTATATTATACAGAGCATTGAGTTGCCATCTCCGCCATTTAGTTTGTACATGTTATCGAACAGTTTCACCACTTGGAGCATTTGACACATACAGCAAATAATATGGCAGAAAATCTAATAAAAGTTGGTGCAATACGTCCCACACGTATAGAATTACAACGTCCTATAATTCCAGCACACAAATATTTACACAATTCCCTAACAAGTCTCTGTCCAAAATGTATATCCCAGTAAACTCCCACGCCGAACTACTTTCCGTAACCGTGAGGCGCAGTTAAAATAATTCTTAAGAAAACGGAAAATAAACACATTTTCTTAATTAATTTATTTCAAATGCTGGAATTATAAGGAATGAATGGCCTTTTTGTTGAATGTATCGGGGATATAAACTTGGAAAAGTCGCGGGAATACTGGACGAGGCCTTCCGGCCTTCGTCCAGTATTCCCGCGACTTTTCCAAGTTTATACCCCGATAAATTCCACAAAAAGGCCATTCATTCCTATAATAAATATTATTCCAGCAGACTGCACAAAAAGCTAAATATCTGAGGCATATCTATCATCACTAACAAAATATATAATGGACACGTTTTTGTCGCGCCTGCTTTAGCAGAGGCGCGACTATAGTCGGCGCTTTTCCGTCGTCCGCGTCGTCGTCTGCGTCGTCGTCCGGTTTTTTTTTTCGTAAGGCAAATGCGTTAAAGTTATTGTTTTTCACAACACCGTCAAATGCCTCGGCAGGCGCGATACCGCTTCCGTGGCGGAATTCTTGTCTATTATTAGAAGTGCATCTGCCACGGGTAAAAACCGTATTTACTCGCATAGCAGGCAAGTAGACAATAATGACAATACACTCAGATAGCTGCTTACAAGTCACTGGATTCGATACAGTATTTATGGTAATACATGTATATATCTACAGCACTGTGTATTGTTATTACTGTTACACAATATTTACTTAATTCTCAAACATTTTAACAAAGGGTCAACAACCCTTCAGATATCAGACTTTGTATATACATTTTTAAAAGAAACAATGCATAGCTTGCTGTAGTCAGATGTCCACCAAATGTTATTCATGTGTTTGTCATATTATTAGTGGTATGTGTCAAACGCAATAAGAGGTAAAACTGGCTGACGGCTTTTACACGCTAAGATGGCCGACATAAACTCTATGCACAGTGTAGGATATACATGTAGTAAGAAGAGAATGTTCATGTGTATGTTATGCTTATATCCCATCACATTTACGAAGCAATTATGCATGACTCATTAGATGATCAGTGGCCCCACGGGTCCTTAATACATATCATATTAGTCCATCACTCATGTAAGATCCTATATTTATTTAATGGAATGAAATAGTTTAATGAAAACAATGGCTGTAATAATGTAATAAATACTGAATAATAAATAACGTTAAGCGTCAAATACACACAGTAATTTGTTTTATATGTAATACATGTAATGCATTTCGGTACAAATAAATAATTACTCAAATCAGCCACTCTATTGTAGATTAGTGCACGTATCAATGTTGGTGGACCCGACTACATGGAGGAGAGAGAACGCGTAGAAATTCATTTTCCGACCTGAGCCTCATATATATATACCCTTTAATAAAGGGGAATACCAGGACTTTTTGAAAAAAATATTATAAAAAATAAAAACGTTTTTTCATCATGGTTCTGTGTAAAGTGGTTTAATTGAAGATATATGACGATACTTGGACCGCTGAATTTTATTTTCAGGATTTTTGGAGAAAAGAAAAACATAAAAAACATAAAAAATAAAAATGAGTTTTCATCATGGCCCTGTGTAAAGTTGTTTAATTGAAGATATAAAGATATATGACAACTGCTGGGTTGTTTTTCACCGATATCAGTACATAAATAACAAATGCTCTATCTTGTTGAACACAACAAGATAGGAAATCCGATATGTATGCACCTGTATGGATGAAAATAGAAACAACCCGACAGACTTATTATCGTCATATATCTTCAATTAAACCACTTTACACAGGGTCATGATGAAAACACGTTAGTAGTTTAAAAAAAAAATGATATGCCCCTTTAACATCAAAATGGAAAATGAAAGGTCAACGAAAGTTTTTGAATACGGATTGATCGTTATGCATTATTTCAGCGTCCATGTACGTTTTATAGGTCATAGGGTGTTTAGTCGATGTGCAGTTTTGTACTATCAGAGGCACGTTTAACCAAACTTCATAATTTTATAATGGATTTTGATTCTTACATTAAGTTAAATTGCTTCCACATACATCCACGCATCATTAAATGTGAACACATCCACTAAACAGTTGCCAACTTCATCTGTCATTAGGCCTTATTTGATTATTTGTTTTACAAACCCGCCGCTGAAAAGTTAGCTTTAATTTGTGTTGATGACTAAATGTTTTATTTTCACTTTTCAATATAGCAATTGAACATAATAGTATCTAATTATACTACACAAGTTACATACAAAATGTATTAGAAAGTAGTGTTGAGAAGAGCTTAAAGTTAGGGGAGATAATCATGAGAAAAAATGAAGGAAATAAATATTTCCATTTGTGTTTTAACTGAACCTACAACACTTGATAATGTGTTGTTTTTGTTTATCCTTCAAGTTTTTATGTGGCTATTTTCTGTTCTGTCTGAGTTCTGTTCTTCAAGTAATTTATGAATGATTCAAACATTTTATCCATTTTTTCATATTTACATTTGTATATGAAATATTGTCCTACAGTAACGATGAACTTAAGTTGTTGTGCCAAAAGTGCATTATCATTTATTCCTACAAAAATGTTTTTAACGTTCATTCATTATGCATGTTATAACCTTGTCATTTAGGTAAGTGTTCTTGGCCGAGACCAAAAAGGTTGCACATGGGTACATTCCCAGAATAAGTTTTTTATCATTTCAACATACATAGAGCAAAAATCACATACTATATTACAGCGATAAAGTAATTGATTTATTCCCAGAATTCACATCGGGTATTTGTATTGGACGTTGTGTAATGTGGAATCTATTGTACAATTGAAACTTAACGTGTAAATGTGTTGCCAACATAGAGTAACACCGCTTGTCCATTTTTTTTTGAAATTTTATTTCTTCAATATTTTTTCCCGTGGCGACGATTCTGATGTGGTGCCAAAACATGATGAATGTTGATGATATATAGCGCACCAAAGACAATGTCTTGTGTGTTTTATGATTGCACTAAACGTTCTTTTCAAAATCCAAAAACTTCCCTTAAGAATCAAGTACTGTGTATTCCTTAAATTCACATGCTCTCGATTTATATTTACGTTGAAGGTAACCAATTCTTCATCTACACAACAGTTGTGAGATTACAGCAAACTGTACAATAATGGATAAACAGTTTCGCATTTCCTGCAATAAGTTTTATGAAAATCAGCATTCCATTAGTACTAAAGATTTTAAAGGATACATTTACAACGTTCACATCACACATCACACCGTTCGGAAACCACTTATATTTTTCTAATTAATAAAATTACTTGTTATTGTTCTTCGTACAATTTATATCTCTCGACGAAAAAAATAAAATTGCTATTTTTTTTATTTTGTTTGCCCCTCCTCCTATGGCATTTCAGAAATTTGGTCGTTCGTAAAACAAACAATTACACAATAAAGGCCTTACGATTGTTATTGCAAATGTCTTAAACCTACGACGTTTAGTTAAACGGACACCTGTAGTCTATTTCACCAACATCGCAAAGTATACTTTTCTAGCAAAGTATACTTTGAGGGAGTAATCATTTATTTTTCCCAAAATGCATTATATAATACAGGACTAAGAGTATCCTTCATATGCACTGGTGTGGGACTAAGAGTATTCCATATATACTCCGGTGTGTGACAAGGATATTCCACCCGAGTGGTCAGAATATGTTGTCAGAAACGAGGCTTTGCCGAGTTTCTGACGACATATTCTGACCACGAGGGTGGAATATCCTTAGTCACACACCGGAGTATATCTGGAATACTTTTTCTCGCATACCTACTAAGTCCAGAATCATGTTTAGCCATAATACGCCATCAACGAACCACCATAGTATAATACTAACTTTTTTTCTTTATATGCTATCTCCAATACAACCACTCAATCGCATTACCCGTATCAAGAAATGGGTGTAAATAAGGTTTACACCAACAAATTAGAGTCTCCTACATTGGATCGAAACATTTAACACATAACGGCCCACTAAAAATACGGTCTGAAGACGCCCATGACATCATGTGTAAACCCAATTACTACATACACAAAATAAATAGGACGTAGTATGAGACAAACTCATATAAATATTGAAAATAGACCATATATCCTCGATTCAAATTTGTACAATAATGTTTACAGAATCATTTTATGTTTTTATTTTGAGTATTTATTGCAATTCCGAGACGCTGTCTTCAATTACGCAAATATCAGTCCGCCGAAAGTTTCACTCCGACGGACATTTGTCATTTCAACACATTGCCGTTTTCAAGAAATTCTTGCTCACTGGATTATTAAACAAATATTCCAATCACTATCAACTGTCACTATACATATGTTTGGGGAAGAATCAACAACATACGAGGTAAATAGTTTGCTGTCAATTACATGTGTTTTTTTAATAATAATGTTCGGCCAACTGATTTACAGACGCCCCTTACACAACTCGTCCCACAAATTTATGCAAATTTGATAAAACTGGATAAAACCTGAAATAAATAATAGCCTACATAACAAATCCAGAGCGACGTTGTTGACATTGTTGTCTAATGACAGTACTGTGTAGAGAGCGTGTGTTTGTAAACAATGCAGACGACGTTTGGAAGCCAATACACAAAAAGTAGTTCCGGCAGTGTGTGACATGTCAGCCGTGTGAGATAGCCGTGTGAGACAGAAAAATCCCACATGGGCGTGGCTTCGGAAATAACATTGAAATGGACTCTGGGTATGCGAGAAAATGATATTCCACCCTCGTGGCCAGAAAATGTCGTCAGAAACTCGGCTTACTGGTGTGGGACTAAGAGTATTCCATATATACTCCGGTGTGTGACAAGGATATTCCACCCGAGTGGTCAGAATATGTTGTCAGAAACGAGGCTGTGCGAGTTTCTGACGACATATTCTGACCACGAGGGTGGAATATCCTTAGTCACACACCGGAGTATATCTGGAATACTTTTTCTCGCATACCTACTAAGTCCAGAATCATGTTTAGCCATAATACGCCATCAACGAACCACCATAGTATAATACTAACTTTTTTTCTTATATGCTATCTCCAATACAACCACTCAATCGCATTACCCGTATCAAGAAATGGGTGTAAACAAAGTTTACACCAACAAATTAGAGTCTCCTACATTGGATTGAAACATTTAACACATAACGGCCCAATAAAATACGGTCTGAAGACGCCCATGACATCATGTGTAAACCCAATTACTACATACACAAAATAAATAGGACGTAGTACGAGACAAACTCATATAAATATTGAAAATAGACCATATATCCTCGATTCAAATTTGTACAATAATGTTTACAGAACCATTTTATGTTTTTATTTTGAGTATTTATTGCAATTCCGAGACGCTGTCTTCAATTACGCAAATATCAGTCCGCCGAAAGTTTCACTCCGACGGACATTTGTCATTTCAACACGTTGCCGTTTTCAAGAAATTCTTGCTCACTGGATTATTAAACAAATATTCCAATCACTATCAACTGTCACTATACATATGTTTGGGGAAGAATCAACAACATACGAGGTAAATAGTTTGCTGTCAATTACGTGTGGTTTTTTTAATAATAATGTTCAGCCAACTGATTTACAGACGCCCCTTACACAACTCGTCCCACAAATTTATGCAAATTTGATAAAACTGGATAAAACCTGAACTAAATAATAGCCTACATAACAAATCCAGAGCGACGTTGTTGACATTGTTGTCTACTGACAGTACTGTGTAGAGAGCGTGTGTTTGTAAACAATGCAGACGACGTTTGGAAGCCAATACACAAAAAGTAGTTCCGGCAGTGTGTGACATGTCAGCCGTGTGAGATAGCCGTGTGAGATAGAAAAATCCCACATGGGCGTGGCTTCGGAAATAACATTGAAATGGACTCTGGGTATGCGAGAAAAGGATATTCCACCCGAGTGGCCAGAAAATGTTGTCAGAAACGAGGCTTGCCGAGTTTCTGACGACATTTTCTGGCCACGAGGGTTAATATCCTTGTCCCACACCAGTGCATATGATGGATACTTTTTCTCGCCCGCCTACTGGCCCCCTCGACACTTTCTAGATATGACCATGTTCATTGACCTGCTGCTAGTGTGAAAGTCAACTTTTTCATTCTGCCTTCTATGTTTTTTTCAGTAGTTCTATCGAATAGCCAGGATTTACAAATGGGTGTAAACACAGTTTTCACCTTCAAAATAGACTCTCAGCCAGTATACACGAGTATTTAAATAATTATTGACAAATTAAAAATAGACTGTGAGCGTCCTTTTGACCTAGACCATGACACTTTTTGACCGTTTCACGATACGCTATAAAAAATAGGGATCCATCAGCGAGCTGAAATGACAGAAATGTTGAAAATAAACACTATGTTCTCCATTCAAATATTTTGAATTTAACATACATAATGTATATCTGCTGTTGTTTTTATATACAAATTTCATTTGAACTAGATTTCTTCAAGAAAAGAAAATATCCCTACGCAATGTGTCAAGTAAGCCGTGTGTAGTGTAGACTATTCATAGAAATCGCATCACACGTGGAATTCCAAACTGTATGAGTTTAGGCTAACAACAACTAAATAACTGTCTATCAAGAACTGCTTTATGCAACAACAGGTAAAATTATACTGGTAGTTCGTGTTTTCAGCAAGTATCCCACTCAGGAAGCTATTCCTGGCTGTCACTGTTGTTTTCGATCACACGAGGCCGAACACGTCGCCTTTTCTAATCACCATAATTATTGATGAAGTTGACAGTGACAGGGGCCTGAAATGTGTTGTCTTGGAAGACCGATTTACCAGGGGTGAATACAGAATGAGATGCCTCCGTATAACGATGCATACTGCATATTTGTATGATTCACAAATCACTCTGTTTGGCTACGACCATGGCTGAGATGAGGAGACCCAGTGGGTGGGGCTGGGGAAGCCGATGAGAGACATCGACGTGGAGCCGATGGAAGTGAAATTTGAGATGGCTGTGCCAATGGCAATGGTGGGGCAGGGGTTGGGAAGGTGGTCCGGTAATTTGTTGCAGAGTTGGATGTGAGCTTATCTGTTGTTTGTGTACATTTCCCAGTTGTCGGTAATTGTTTAGAGATTCAGAGTGCTCGTGTCCAGTCACATACACCTGCATGTTATCAGGTACGTTACAATCAGTCCTTCTTTGTACAGGTGTCTTCCTAACGCTCGTGTTCGTGATGATTTTGTCTGAAGAGAGATTTGCTCGCTTGGCCATTTCTTTCATGATGTTAGACAGTTTGATTGCCCCAATAGGCCCTCTCAAAAACCACTGCTGTGACAGACCTGGCGCGGGATTATGTGTCACTGGGGCAATGTAAAATGGGTCACTCGCGTTGCAGTAATCACTTGGTCGTCGTTCTTCATATAATGTATATGCAGTCACTGGGCAGCGCTCTGGGCTCTCAGGGGTAGCGTACATACGAGGCGAACATGATCTCGCATCTCGTAAGTTTTTACCTGTTCTCGTTTTGGTCGCTCGTTCGTGGTACTCGATATATTCCGAATGGAGTTCACCATCATAGTTCACCACCACATCGCCCCGCATCATCATTACGATGTTCCGTTGCAGCTCTCATCCCAAAATGTAGCATGTTATTAAACCACATGGTGTTAACTATTCTGTTTGGCGTCTGGTGTCCTAGCTGGTTCGTGACGTAGAGTTGATCGATATCACTTCCACTCAATGGCATTGCTGTGCTGGGCTTGTTTCCTTTACCTAGGTAGGGAAAATATGTTTAGGATTTCACCAACAGGGCGACCAAATTTATAGATTGTCTAGATTTCTGCAGATTTTCCAACACATCCGACATTTCAATATACACATTTTCAGCCATTTTTATTTAAAATTACACATTTTTGTCTTAAAATATGCAACTTTTTAGCTCACCTGAGCGAAGCTCATGTGAGCTATTGTTACCGCAATGTGTCCGTGTGTGTCCGACCGAATATGGTCATTTCATATATCAAATTGAAGGTATCAACGAGGCGATCACTCTGGTACATTTTTTATCGAAATCGGATGGTTATGCCATCCAAGATGGCCGCCGAAAGGTCAAAGGTCGTTCTTTTATTAGAGATTTCAAAATTCTTCTTCACATGAACCGCTTGGCCCATGGTAGCCAAACTTAAAATTTATGGTCCATGGGTGAAGCCTTTTCAGATTTGTTAAAATGGAGGTCATCGCTAATCCAAGATTGCCAGCCAGATTTCGACAAAACTTAGATACAGTTGTCCTTAGCCGGTTGCGTAAATATTGTGAGCATAAGCACAAAGCCATATACAGACAGGAACTGACGGACAAAAAAAGGACAGCTGACAATGACCCCAGTATACAACAATAAGTCAGTGCATGATTGGTGGTATAATGATATTCTCGTCAGGTGTTTTATACTAATTCACGCTTATTGATTATATTCACGCATATTCATTCCATCACGTTTTGATATTATGTTTATGTATGGTAACAAGAAATGTGAGAGTACTGTGACTCGAGTTGGTCTTCTATTTCTTGAAACAAACTATTCTAATGCACCTTAATGAAATTGTCGAAATCTGATTGGCTGATCGATCAATTACCTGCAATTAAATACACGATCTACAAGTACGTAGCAATCCATGTGATCACATTTACATAATTAGATGTATTCCTACGCGCCGTTTCACCCTGAAAGTCCGTGACGTCATACAATATAGAGATTGTTCGGACAACCTGAATCGTCAGTATTCGGATATTCTCCAAAATGCTGGAGATAATGAAGAAGACGAGAGCCCTCTCAATTGCACTGTGAATATACACAACCATAACTATGATAATCATTAAGTGATCCACTTATAAAACTGTAAAATGTCAAGCTCGACAAACAAGCATCAGCGATGTCGGCCATTTCTTTCTAACTTTGAATGGGAATTCCCAGCAATGTAGGTCATTGGACAGTTATTCTAATAGTCAAGGTAGTGTTCAACCATAGATAAAATAATCATTGGTGGATGATAAAGAATATATAGATGAAATAAAAGTTTGTAAATTGTAACACACTTCTTCATTAGTTTACGTATTTGTTTTGCACTATTTCTTTTCGTGTATTATGTTTATGGCAGTTGTGACGGTTGCAGACAATGTGTAAATCGGCCAATATAGTGAGGGTTGTAATGCCCATATGGATTGGTATTTGGTTCGGAAATCAGGAAAATGAGTCAGAAATGTTGGTCGTACATTAGAATAGAGATAACAGTATTGACATTTGTAATTTGGGGAGATACTCGGTGTATTTACGGTTGTAAACTTCGATTTACGTCTCAGCGTAAATCGAAGTTTCCAACCATAAATCCACCGAGTATCTCCCCAAATTACAAATTTCAATACAGTTATCTCCTAAATTACCCAATTTACAAACCCTAGTAAATGGTATGCCTCTATGCATAATTTGCTGCAAATAGTATTGCTTATTATATACGTATTTTCGCTTCCTATTGAAACTCAATGGAACGCAAGACGTCAATATTTGTTTCCATATTGACGTCTCGTGATTTCATATTGGTCAGTGCCGGAACTACGTTTCAAATCGCAAAATTGTTCCTTCTAAATCGCCACTAATGTGTTGATTTTATTTATATTTTGTATATTTTTTAAGCGCATATAGATTGCAAATGATTCATGTATATAATAAAAAAGGTTATTTAATTTGTATGTGGGTATATGCCACTCGTTCCGCCGCGTAACGATATTGCACGCTACGGAACTCGTGCATATCTCCACATACAAATAAAATAACCTATAAATACTATATGTGCATAGCTCTGTCTCATGTATATGTACAATGCTGTTGTATTTCTAATGGATGATACTAATATAACTGAGCAGATGAACCGTGGCATCAATCATAATATAGATGTTATTTTAGAATGAGCAGTATAAGTTAATACAAGTATTGTATGATATACAGACACAGTGCATGCTGGTTTTGTGAAGGTCGTGGTTTAATCATTCGCTGTATACATGTGACCAATCAAAGTGAATTAGTAAACTTTTATAAATGCATGTTATGTGAATTACGGGCGTAAAAAGTGTTGAGCGTGTTCGAATATGAAAGTATTCAGGTACCGGTAGGTGTGGTAGTTTGGGTAATGTGCAGAGATAAATACTAGATGGCCGCGGCCCGCATGTGGCGCCCTCCGAGGCTTTAATAGTATACCGAAAAACTTTAACCAAAAACATTAACCAATATATTTAACCATGACGTACGGACGTACGTTCGTCAATGTGCTGACTATATATGTCGCGCTGTCGGCAAGCGGGCGCGACAAAACAGTCATTTTGGCTGGCGAACTATGGCCAGGACGTATATTAATATTTGAAACGTATATTGCACGCATATGCCTCGCATATATAGTGATTGCACATTGTAAAATCACTCTTGTGTATGTGAATATGTATTTTATTTGAGAGTGGCTCGTTTTATTGCAACATGGGTATCTTGTTAGATTTTATGAGCGAGTATTACGGTACAAACATGTAGTAAACAGTTTGTCAGCTTCACTGAATAACAGGGTTATGATCTTTGACCGACTTATGCATGCATATCGCTTTCATAATGTGGTCTGGGCTGCTAAATAACGTAAATGGTCACTCGAATGAATTGAGTTGTACATGTAGACAACATATAATAATGAAACAGAAATAATGTCTGTATATGCTGCTATGCAATCAGCATACGCTATACGCTAATGCACCATTGACGATTGACGATTCAATGCACAAATACATAAGGTTCCGCATACATCACGATATAATTAGGAGATAACTGTATTGAAATTTGTAATTTGGGTAGATACTCGGTGGATTTATGTTTAGGAACTTCAATTTACGGCGACGCCGCATGTAATTTGGGGAGATACTCGGTGGATTTATGGTTGGAACTTCGATTTACGGCGACGCCGCAGGCGGAGACGTAAATCGAAGTTTCCAACTGTCAATACGGTTATCTCTATTCTAATGTACGACCATCATTTCTGACTCATTTTCCTGATTTCCGAACCAAATACCAATCCATATGAGCATACCCATTACAACCCTCACTATATTGGCCGATTTGCACATTGTCTGCAACCGTGACTACTGCCATAAACTTAATACACGAAAAGAAATAGTTCAAAACAAATAAGTAAACTAATGAAGAAGTGTGTTACCATTTACAAACTTTTATTTCATCTATATTTTCTTTATCATCCACCAATGATTATTTTATCTATGGTTGAACACTTACCTTGAATATTAGAATAACTGTCCAATGACCTACATTGCTGGGAATTCCCATTCAAAGTTATAAAAAATGGCCGACATCGCTGATGCTTGCTTGTCGAGCTTGACATTTTACAGTTTTATAAGTGGATCACTTATTATGATAATCATTGTAATAGTTGTGTATATTCACAGTGCAATTGGGACGGCTCTCGTCTTCTTCATTAGCTCCAACATTTTGGAGAATAGCCCAATACTGACGTTTCTGGTTGTCCGAACAATCACTATTGTATGACGTCACGGAATTTTCAGGGCGAAACGGCGCGTAGGAATACATCTAATTATGTAAATGCGATCACATGACATGATACCTATTGCAGGTAATTGATCGATCAGCCAATCAGATTTCGACAATTTCATTAAGGTGCATTATAATATTGAATTTGCATTTTATGATCAGTCTAGTTACAGAGAGATGCAGCGAGATATTATTCATCCGCTACGATGTATAATGGTTTATCAGGTAACCTGCTCTATATTGGCCGAATACGTACTGACTGATAACATATTTCTGTATCAGGCTTTGACCTGATACAAACATCCGGGTTACAACGAAGTGACAACTGACGTTCCATTGGTCGGATGACGTCACGTGACGTTATCGAATGACGCCAGTGTAATGACGCAACGTAAACAAGTCCGCGTTCTGTCCATAGACAACGACGTCATCTGTGGTCATTTTCGAGCGTAAAACGTTACCTGATAAATATAATACCAGGCTATTGTCTTTTGATATCAAGTGTATCAGGCTCGACTCGGAAACGGAAACGGCAAGCCTCGGAATTCCTACGCGTTTCCTAGCCTTACCTGATAAACTTGATATCAAAAGACACTAGCCTGGTATTCTCTATGACTATACTACCATCCCCTAATAATAGTAACATTGCTGCATATAGTGGACATAGTTTACACATTATTACAATGACGCCAATAATGTGCACTGGCAGTGTAAATTGATGACTATAGCAAAATTGGGTCCATGTCAGCGATTGGTATTACTCAGTCAGTTTGGGTTTCTCTGAATTACAGTTGTCTCTGCGATACTGGGGACAGTTTCACTAAAATGTTCGTAAATGCAACTTTAGGATCGTCTGGAAATTTCAATTGATGGATTTAAATTTATTGAGCATAGGCTGCATATGCAATCCAATAATTGTTTACAAGAACAAATGATAAATGTGAAATTTACAGACTATCATAAGTTTGCACTTACGAACATGTTAGTCGTAACGAAGTTTGGTTAAACGGCCCCCTGATACTGAATACATAGAACAGTACACGTCATTGCTAGCATTATGACAAATTGCCATGCATAAGATAATACGCATTGCAAGTACTACACTATTACACTATATGTTCTGGTGCTGAAACGTGATTAATATGTGATGCTTTATTATACCATGATATGCATACATTGCATGTTTCATACATAATACGATTTCATAAGATTATATTTGATTGGTATATGCGTATTTTATCATTACCCGATATGCATTTATTGCCGAACGGTCCATTTATACATACATATGTATTTCGTCATTAATTACAGTCGATTGTCGAGTGTGAGTATGTATGTGTGCAGTGGTCAGCCTCTTTCATTTCTTCACAGATCTTGTGCCTACATTTCTGACAATTTGCAGGAATGTGCATCATGCCATCTAATTCCATTTCAATTGTACAATTGTGTGTGTAAAATCTTCATGAAACTAGAAAATGTGGTATGTCGACGCACTTAGGGCCCCTATTTGAGAAACTCTTACGAAAACTTCAAAAAAATAAACAGTCAGACGGACTGACGTACTATCAGTAGCGATGGTAATTGTATTCTTGTGGAAGGATGTATCGTTACTAAGTAATGCATAGACGAACCATGTGCAGGTCTAATTCACAAGAAAACTTTTATGATTTCAATATACAAGCTAGAGAAACCACTATTCTCTTACACCTATTTGAGAAACTGTTACAAAAACTTTCAAATAAATAAACAGACGGAGGGACGTACTATCAGTAGCGAGGGCAATTGTATTAATGTGGAAGGATGTATCATTACTAAGTAATACATGTGTGCAATATGAAGATATTTGCTGAAAGCAAACAGAAATTATAGGTGATTTGAGAAACTCTTACAAAAACGTTCGAAACAAGAAGATGTGGCCTGTCGGCAGATTGAAGAAACTGTGGCAACGTTAATATTTAATTTTAATTTGAGAAACAAATCAAAGGTGTGAAGGGCAAAATGGCATGGTCATATTAAGGACAGCATGCATGTGTGGTATTTGTGCACACGTATGATACATTGAAATATTGAAGTAATCCATCAAGGGATATAGAAGTTATGACAGAATTGCGAAGGTCAAACTATCGAGGTTAAAAGGTCAATGTCATATTACGGCAGCACGGATGCATGACATTTGTCCACAGGTATATTGTGTTGAAATAGTTAAGCAATCCTTCAAGGGACATAGAAGTTATGACATATTTGAGAAACTCCGGCGAACTACTTAATGTGCCGGACACACTGACGGACTCACGGACAGACAGTCCAAACAAAATATGCCTCCGGCTCTACCGAGACCGGGGGCATAACAATAAACAGACGGACAGACGGACTACGATCAGTGACGAATGATGTATAGTTACTTAGTAATGCATGTGTGAAATATGAAGATATTAGCTGAAGGAGAAACTTACAAAAACGTTAAAAAAAACAAAAAAAACAGACAGACAGACGGACATACAACCAGCAGCGATGGTAATTGTATCAATGTGGAATGATGTATGCTTAGTAATGCATGTGGGCAATATGAAGATATTAGCTGATGCCAAACTGACATTATAGGTGTTTTAAACAAAGTTTTAAACAAATAAACAGACAGATGGACGGATGGACGGACGTATTTCCATTGTTTGAAGAACAAATAAAAATCCTCTAAACATCAATAGAATTTAGGAGCTTACGGAATAAATCAAAGGAATCTTTTGTGTTCGGCCACGCCTCTAACCTCTTAAACCGCCGGACGTTGGCCCGGACAGACAGGGCGAAACTTATGGTTCGATTATTGTCCGACTACGTACCAACTGAGCTAGGGAGGAAGATGTAATACATTTTGTGATAATCAGCCGGTATGTCCGTATGTATAATCCAAGTCGGACATACATGTACCTACATAACGCCCATGTATATTTATAGCTGATTGTTTATGTCCACAACTTTTTTTATAACTGTTTAATATTAGCAATTGTAGAAGTGCACACTTTCTTAAGAGAACAGACACTACAACTGGCGATTAAATTCTGACAAGGGAGACAACCTGCTAAACTGACGAGTACATCGTTCCATTTCGTGCGCACGCGAAAGTAAAAAATATGTCCATGTCCCCTCTGTGCCACCGTACAAAACGCATTCCCAGCGAGTATGCGCATATATTTACTTCCGACCGCGAGATCGCGAGAATGCGAGAATGCGAGATCGCGAGAATGCGAGAATGCGAGATCGCGAGATCGCGAGGCGAGATTGCGAGATCGCGAGATCGCGAGGCGAGATTGCGAGATTGAATCTCGCGTTTTCGCCTCGCGATCTCGCGATCTCGCCTCGCGTTCTCGCATTATCGCGATCTCGCGTTCTCTCGTTCTCGCGATCTCGCAAACTCGCGATCTCGCCTAGCGTTCTAACAATCTCGCGGTCTCGTGTATAAGTCGAGAGAGCGAGAACCAGAGAATGTAATGTGGCCCTAACAGGACACCGTACTGGCATGCCTATGCTGATAAGGAACTACTCTGGCCCAAAATACAACGGGCCGTCGATCTGGCATCATCTCCCTTATCACATTGATGTGTGGACGCCGATATTTTTTTTAACTCGGCATTTTCCGCTAATTTCCGACCTGATTTACGGAAGATATTACTTATTTTCGAAGTCAATATCGGCGAAAGTATTGCGGTAATGCAAGAGCCAGACTCAAATGTGGCTGTATATATAGAGAATAGTAGGTTAGTGCCGTGAATGGGAAATAATATCTGGCAAGGCTCAGGAAACGGGATGGGCGAGGCTCTGCCGCGCCGCGCCAGATATTTTTTCCCATTCACGGCACTAACCTACTATTCTATTTGTCCCGTCAACACCTACAAATGGCTGTAAAATGCAAAAATAGTATTGACTGGATATCAAAAATGTTTCACGGCAGCGTGTTTCACGGCACATACGCACTGTGTTGACGGATAAATATTATATATAAACCCCATTTCTCCAGTCACAGCCACAGTTAATCCCTAAGTTACTGGAATGGACGCAGCCATGTCATTTGTCTGCAGGCTTGGCTATTTATTTATCAGACAGGGGTATTGTTTTCAGAAATAAGAAACTATTCGCAAATGGTGCAGATCTGTAGCCTATTTCACCAACAGTGCAAAGTATACTTTTCCAGCAAAGTATACTTTGAGGGAGAAATTTTCAATTTGGCTGTGATAATGTAATAAATTCAGTACAATAATTCAGCATACTTTTAATCATGAAATATATGCATTTGTTAGTTCTATATGAAATAATGCATTTCAGGAAAAATGAATGGTTACTCCCTCAAAGTATACTTTGCTAGAAAAGTATACTTTGCAATGTTGGTGAAATAGGCTACTGGAACTACACTGTTTGTGAACATTATGACAGACATAAGTAATATTGAAAGAGTTAGCCACTGAAGCACGCGTCATGCTTACGTCATACAAAATAAGTACGTTGGTTCTCAGCGACGGGGTTTGCGGAATGTGAAGCGGGAGGGCGGATATTTTTAAATAAATAGTTTTTGTTTCTTTCAGATGTTCGTCTCTGATTTTGTTTCAAGTTGCCAGATGCATATATGCATCTGGCAACCTGAAAAAAATCAGAGACGAACATCTCAAACAAAAACATATATTCTATAAAGTTACTATAACCTCTTTAGACGTGAAAAATCACACGATTTTCGCCAGGAATGATCGGATTTAACATATTTGTGCATGGTAGGTTTCTGATTGATCGTGTGGCGAATTTATTGTACAACTTTATGACAATAAAATGCTCGACGCGCAGTGATTATTCAGACGCGGCGATATCTGAGACCAAAGTACTTGTTATGATTATAAGGAATTAGTACAGATCAGACGCATTGATTATCAAAAGTGGGAGTACAAAATACTCACAGCAATGTGAAAATACGCATTTATTTTCAAATTGAGTAGTGAAAATACTGTAATAAAGTTGTTTGTTTTTTGCAGTTAAAATAAGTGAATTTTTACATTTGTTTTTATTTAATACGGAAGAAAATATATAATACATTTGTAAAAGTAAAATACACATTGAATTTGAAATCTGGGGGGAAATACTCTAAGACTTTAGACTCAAAACGTATCTGGAGCACTGATCTCCCGTGGTCATTCAATAGCCGATAGTGGGGCCTCAATGAACAGAATTCCATACGTGCCAAAGACACAAAATGGCCCGACTAAGTATATATGCTTGATCGCGATCAGTTTCTCCCGGGGTCCTTCCATAGCCGGTAACTGTCAGGCCAATCAATGGAAAAAAATCCACCCGAGCTCAACTTTTCAATCTCCTCGTGTTTCGCGTCGCTGTTCGTAATTATCGGATTTTCATCCTGCAAATGAAAAAAGTACAGTAAGCTTAGAGTTAAGTTAGTTACAAAAGTTTATTCAAAAGTTTATTCACTCTGATCATTTTTACAAAAGAGGTAGGTATACATGTTTAAATACATAAAAGTGCATGGAATATGTCAAACAACAATGAACGTATGGCTAATATAACATACATGAGGTCTAAATTATGACATGGTACTGGTATATACAAGTTGTGGTGCTCTATGGTGGTTTAAATTTATTGAGTATTTCCTTCAGGAACCTACACAGTTTTGTTAACTGGCCAATCCTTGATTCGTTAAATAATTTCTCGAGTTTGAAAGTATTCGGTCGTCGTCAAAAATAGTTCTCATTTCGCCGAAATACGAACATTCAGATACAAAATGAAACTCCTCACCTAAGGCTATTGCAGACGAGTTATATAAGTTACATATTATGTTGTGGCGATCTAGCTGTCGCCATCTACCAGTTTCAAGTGGTAGATAATTGTTACATAATCTATAATTTATAAAACATTGGGCAAGATTTTATGGTAATAATTATAAGTAAGTATTTTTCCATTTGATGGACATTTAAAGATTCTGTAATTTATACATTTAGAACTATCTGACACCGTTGAATACCACAATTATTTTATACTGGTATTTTAGTACAGCTTCAACATTATGTTTCGCCCATTGATTATATATTAGGAAATGTATGATCTGCCCAGACATGATTTAAACCGGTTTCTTCAAATAGTTATTTAAAACTATTCAGCCATTTGTAATTGTTATCGTTTATTCAAATCATGTGATGTTGTACACTGCGATTCTCTTACCAAGAATTGCAATCCAGCGGTCCTTGAATTGCAATTCGTCCCCTCTGAAATTGCAGTTTAATTGCGGTCCAATACGGTCCCGTTTTTGAGGTCATTCTTTCGCGATACCGTTTGTGCGGTCATTCTTTCGCGGTCCAGTTTGTGCGGTCATTCTTTCGCGATACCGTTTGTCATTCTTTCGCTATTTGCGGTAAAAACTTAGCGTTACGCGTATATATACACCTAATTCTACTATTTATGTATATTTTATTGGATTTTAAATGGCTAAATACAGATAGGAAAATATATCTTTTCGTCAGAAAAAATCAACTATTTCGATTTTATTGCCGCATTGGTCAAGCAGAGCGGTCCGCTGGTTTGACCGCAGAGCACAGCGTAAAGCGGTCATTCTTTCGCAGTTTAAAGAAAAAAAAGAACGTAAACTGCAATTAAAAGCGGAGCGCAGCGCTAACTGCGCTATAAGTATTACAATTCCGCAACCAACTCTTTGGACCGCAGTCACATGATTGCAGTCCGATTGCGGTCCAATTGCAATTAATGGGAACGCGATTTGCAATCCTGCGCTCCAGGAATTGCAATTCGCCTGGTAAGAGAACCGCAGGCCACTCTGTACCTAAGAAGATGTGCGATTTTTCCTGTGATATATTCTGTAAATTTATGCAAAATATCGTAAATTCTGCAAATATTGTTCATGTTATGTCACACATCTTCTTAGGTATAAAACCACATGGCTCGTCTCATTATTATCATCATTGTACACCAAAGTGACGTCGAAGAGATCCGGTAAACGAAACTATGAGTATAAGCAATTTAAGACTGCACATGTAAAACACAATATAAAACGGGCAAGCATACTGTGGTAATCATTGTGTTGACACTCACCGAGGTCCCGACAATCTTGTGTTGACACTCACCGAGGTCCCGACACTCATACTATAGTAGCGGTTAGAAACAAAATTGCTACCCGCTCCATACCTGAAGGTAGCAATGTAACCCCATCTCTTTAATGTAACACATGGAAGAGTGCTTTTTGCAACCGGTTATCCGGCGTGTTTGATATGTTAGCGATATACAACTGTCAAAGCTGTATCAATAAATTATTAATAAAGAACATACACATGCAGAAATTGGTTATTTTACCGTGTCAATGTGTTTATCAGACATGTACATGTATATCTTATACATTTGAAAGCTTCATTTCGTTATGTTGAATGTTGAAGAACAACAAGAGAAAAAATGTCTTTCATGGGAAATTGATTTCCCTGTTTTATTATATTTGGCAATTTACTAGTTCTACATCAAAGATTATTTGTTTAAAGGTATAACATATACAGTTTACTAAGTTTTTACCTACATGCAACAGTATGCACTTCGATTGCTCACATTTGTTGAATGGGTCAAATTGTAGCCGTATATAACATATCGGATGAGAATTATTGTAGCTAAGTAGCGGTGTCCGTAACCCCAACCACCGCACCACAAATATAGAGAATAGTAGGTTAGTGCCGTGAATGGGAAAAATGTCTTGCACGGCTTAGGAAACGGGATGGGCGAGGCTCTGCCAAGCACATCCCGTTTCCGTACCGCGCCAGTTATTTTTCCAATTCACGGCCATTACCTACTATTCTATTTATCCCGTCAACACCTACAAATGGCTGTAAAATGCAAAAAAAAATAACCCAAGCCACCTCACATATTCATTTGATTAGGTCGTATTGACAGGATATCAAAAATGTTTCGCGGCACCGTGTCTCACGGCACATACACACTGTCTTGGCGGGATAAAATATGAACACATATAACAAATCTACCGCATATAAGTATAGAGAATACCAGGCTAGTGTCTTTCGATATCAATTTTACCAGGCAATGTTAGGAAAGGCGTAGTAATTCCGAGGCCTGCCGAGGAATTCCTACCGTTTCCGAGCCGAGCCTGACAAACTTGATATGAAAAGACATCAGCCTGCAGGTATTCTATTTATCAGGTAACGTTTTATGCTCGAAAATGACCACAGGTGACGTCGTTATATATGCACAGAATGCGGACTTGTTTACGTCATTCGGTAACGTCACGTGTTGTCATCCGACCACTTCGCTATAACGCGAATGTTTGTATCAGGATAAAAAATAAAAAGAAGGTTCATTCCTCAATTTTGATAACATTTAAGATTATCGAAAAAATGTTTTTGCATTGTTTATCTGGCCGTAAAATCTGGGCAGGTTTCGTGAAACAGACATTATAATGCACCGAAAATAGAAAGCGCGCATCTGATTGGTCAATTGTAATCACAACCTATAAAATATGAAAAATCACAGCATATGAAATATCCGTTTTACCAGTCTGTGTTTTACAACTTGACAGATTGATGTAACCCTACAGTTGTACGCTGTTGTAAATAATGGCCAGCGGCGGGGAATGCAAATATATCCAAATTAATTTCGGTACATTTTCGGTTATCCATTCTGTCATATTGACCTGTACAATCCAAAGCGGAAAAGAGAACCGAGAGACGACTAACAAGGGTGGTGGCCCTTCAACAAATTCCCCAAAATATTACCCCACCCGCCAAAAATACAGAAGAATTTACCAAAGTGCTTGAATGCAAACCCAAAATGCCAGTACCAGCCTATAATTTTACGAATTATAATATGCACATACATGACAATAAATAATAAACTGTATTGCAGATGGGTAATCACCTGAATTAGGCTTAAATCCAGGAAAATCCTAGGCCTGTTGACACAACAAGTTGTTGATATTTCCTTTGTAAAAATCACACGAACCCAGTGCAGAAATGTTGGCATAAATAAAAGCAGAAATAAAAGCAAATAACTGTTGCAACTACACATAGAAAAGCAATACAATTGTTAAAATAAACATTAGAGTTGAAAAATGTATAGATGTCTTAGAAAAAGTCCCGTTAATCTCAATTTGAAATGGGAATATTCTTCGGCGGAGTTACATTTCTTCAAATTAATTTGGTGTGAGGCGGTTATCGATGACGACAACAACCTGCTAACGTATTGAAAAATATCACTGTTGCTACGACGTTGCAGAAAGTGGGGAGCAAACTAGGTGCATTAGAATGGGGATAACCATGTTTTGTTTTTCGATTTGGAGCGGTATGTGGGAGGTTTTATGGTATGTGAATCAGTTTTACGGCGACGCGTTAATCCTAAGTAGTACACAAGTGTCATAAGACCAACTATCCAGGACCTGATAAAGTATTTTTAAACAAATATATGTGTTCACGGTTCATATCGCAGGTGGCTGAAAACAATCGCATGACAGCATCGTCTCTAGTGATCAGGATCAGAACATCAGCTATTGTTGCTGGCACATATGGTCCACCCGAGATTCGAACCCACGATCATAACGTCGGCAGCACCTACCTGTAGCCGATTTCACCAAAAGTGCAAAGTATACTTATCTTGCAAAGTACACTTTGAGAGAGAATTTTTTCAATTTAAGGATAAATTTATTAATTTTTATTATACTGAATTTATTAAATTATCACAGTCATTAAGTCTGTGATAATGTAATAAATTCAGTCTAATAATTCTGCATACTTTTAATCATCAACTATATGCAATCGTTAGTTCTATATGAAATAATTACTTTCGGGAAAAATAAATGATTACTCCCTCAAAGTACACTTTGCTAGAGAAATGCGGCTTATGGGAGTTGTGATCAGTGTAGCTCCTGGTCAAATAACACACTCGTGTATCCTGATATCGATCTGTATTGCTGGTCAAATTCATGGCGGGTGTTTAGAAATGTTGGTGTTTAGAAATGTTAGTGAAATCGGCTACCGGCCTAGCTGTACAGCGACGTCAACGTTACCAACGGTGGAATAATGGTGTCGTTGCTGTCGCTGTCGACGTTAGAGTCGCGGTGTCGAATCTCTGACTGACCGTGTACACATAAATATGTATGTTTGTTTACTTACATTCCCGTTTGAGGTCGGTCTGCAATATACGACAGCTAGACATACAACTACAATCTGAAATAGATGGCGTATACCAATACATGTACACACATAGGCTAGCAGGCATCTCCTTGAAACGCGTAGAAATTCCCAGAGCTCCGTTTCACTAAACTTCGTACGACTAAGATGTTCGTAAGTGCAAATGTAGAATCGTCTGGACATTGCAATGGATAGATTTACATTTATTGAGCATATGCTGCATTTATTATTATATATAATTAGACCACTGAAAAGCGCTTCCAACAGCAATTTGCGCGGGTGCATTGTTTTGTGATCCAAAATGGCGTCTACAAGCAATGTAATGGCAAATTGTCTCCTCCACGCCGTCATCCATTCCTTGACCCAAATGTAAAAATGTCATGTCTATCCGGAGGACGAGATCAGGATAATATGATACATGTACTACGATGATGATAGTGCGATACTACGATAACTAACCCGAACTCTCTGTCTGTAACGCAGCGTTATAGACAGAGAATTCAGATTATGCAATAACACGATGACGATACTGCGATACTACGTTAACGATAGGATAGTGCCATAGCGATGATACGTTAACGATGGTGCGACACTACGATGACGATACTACGATATCACGACAGTACGGTGACGGTACTACAATGTCAATATAAGATAAAACGATGACGATACTATGATATAATATCATGGTATCGTCACCGTGATATCGCGTTATCGTTTTCGTTGTATCGTACTATTGACATCTCATCGTAATATCGTGTTTTTTATATGCCTTTCGATCAGATAACAACCTTACGATGACCTTAACGGAACACCGTACGTCACAATGTGAAGTAACCCCAATGTTCTGGCTGTCACGCAGCGTGACTTACACGGTTGAGCTGCGTGACAGCCAGAACATTCGGGTTAAGTGTGAATGTGTCGCTTACCACAGAATATAATATTATCTTCATAGTCCCAGTAATATGTGTACAACTCGGCAATGTCAGTATGGTATTCCAGTATCAAGTGTGGAGCCCGTTGTTATCTAGTTCGCTTATATATGTGGCTGTGACTGGAGAAATGCGGCTTATGGGAGTTGTGAACAGTGTAGCTCCTGGTCAAATAACACACTCGTGTAGCCTGATATCGATCTGCATTGCTGATCAAAGGCATGGCGGGTGTTTCATTGATGGATTGGCAAACAGTGCAGATCCTGATCAGACTGCGGATGCACAGGCTGCTTTTGATCTATACGGGTCGCAACACCCATACGTCCTATTTATCCAGTCACAGCCACGCATATAAAATAGCATATACCGCGACACGCTCCGATGGTTGTATTGTTACATAATGTCTCGTGTTTAGTACAACAACACTAGGACTGCAACCCTAGGCCTCATAAGAAAAGTGGTTATCTTATAATGACGATGGAAGTAAATATATACACAAGTGTTGTTTATAAACAACCAGATGGCCGCGGCCCGCATGTCGAGCCCGCCGAGGCATTTGATGGTCTCAGAGTGTATTTATTTTAAGTTTGAATTAAGGGATGTGGAGATATATAAGGTATGTAAAAGCTTTAACACAAATGTTAAAGTAATTTGACCTTGATCTTGGGCATGTGGGCTTCATGGGTGGGCTATAGAATGAAAATATGGATGACAATAAAGAAGTTTGAAGCAAATCGGAGTAAGTGTTGTGGAGATATAAGGTCTGTGAAAACTTTAACACAAATTTCAAAGTCATTTGACCTTGACCTTGGGGCATGTGGACCACATGGGCAGGATTGGTATGTAAAAACTTTAACACAAATTTCAAAGTCATTTGACCTTGACATTGGTCATGTGGACCACGTGGGCAGGCTATGGAATTAAAATATGGATGATGAAAAAGAAGTATTGGAAGGTGGAAGTAGATTGGCCTTGACCTTGGAGCACATGTGCCGTATGAGTGGGACACAGATTGAATATATGGATGATGCCCAATAAGCATACGAAGTTTCAAGCAAATCTGACTTACGGTTACAGAGATAGTAGGTATGTGAAAACTTTAACGCAAATTTTGACAGAAACTTTAATGCAAACTTGTTCTAAGTCATTTGACCTTGACCTAGGGGCACAGGGGCCGCATGAGTGGGACACAGAATGAATATATGGATGATGATCAATAATCATACAAAGTTCCAAGTCAATGTGACTTAGGACTGCAGAGATATAAGGCATTTAAAAACTTTAACGCATATTTCGGACGGACGGACTGACGCACGGACACCCGGACGTCATTGTGATCACTGTCTCGCTTTACGCAAGCGGGCTCGACAAAAATGTTCGTCTTGGGGCGGAAGGAATGGTGTGCTAATAACATGCGGTGGTGTGGGGGTGGGGGTGGTGGCCGGTGGCGTGTGACTTTTTGTTATGGAAAATAAATCATGCTTCAGATGACAATCAATGTGACATCTGGGAAAAGCTCGGGAGACGCGTGCGGGAGTGATAGCGCTTCATAACGTCGATCAATTGTCCAATGCTCTTGTCACAGAATGGAATGGTCTTCCAAACACCCTTATCCAGACTCGCGTCAATTCTATACGACGTCGGGTCAATGTAGTGATCCACGCACGCGGTGGTCACAACAGGTATTAGGGAGCATATTCATATGATCCGGCGTATGTAGGTGACTTACCTGGATTCTTTAGTTACAAATCGGACGCTGAATGAACTTTCATTCTCACCACACAGCTTGTAGGACATTCAAGTTATTTATTAGTGCTGCTTTGACAAGACGTGAAATGAAAACATACATGATATGGTCTGGAATTGTACGCACAGACCAAACACGCATGTTCAGTATCATGCCTGTCGGTTCTTATCCAGCAGTGAGCTCCGATTGTTCGTCAGCAATTCACGCACTTGTCTGTCAAATCCAGAATCCAACATTGTCGTAAATTTAGCCCGCTATGTTGAAGGTGTGCATAACATGTTCTTTATAGGAATTAAATAAGTGTATAATTGTATTACTATTCCACCAGTTCTAAACGTTACTATTGCCCGATATACAGATATAATCACTTAGTAATATTTATTTTACTGATAGTGACGCGCGATGGTATCAGGCTATTTTCATATGCAAAGGCATACCATTTTTTAATTATTTATATTAATTAAATGTGTCACCAGAAAAAATAATATTTTCGACAGATTATAAAGTACGATAATTGCACATCAAAAATAAATCCGGAGATTAAATAGTAATGTCCGTTAACATTTTAAGGAAACACGTTTATCGCCCATGATATCAGGAAATTTACTTGTGATACGAAATGTATAATGCCACTCAATACGTAGGGTAATGGTGAATGAATGCTTATTTTCCCAGAAAATGTATCAGTTGATGTACATGTATATGGTATAAAAAACAGTATGTGCCTACTGAGTGGACATGTACCTTTAATGTGTGTACACAATGACACTTAGACTATAACCTGACGTAGGTTGTAAGCTCTCGTTTCGCTAAATGACTTTATCCAACAATCCCTGTACTCAGCTGTAGCCGCTATCGTGATCGAACATGTAGCTTTTCTGTCAGTGCCTAACATTTTGATCTTACTGTCCGCAATTTTGATTCGTGAATTGTGGGATTGTTTGTCTGACACACGGTAACATTGTTCTAGTACTATTTCATATACTATGTATTAATTGTGTTTGCCATGCCCCGGCGGAGTGTTATCTGTCAGTTTCCGTTGTTGATGGACAAATTCGTATCTGCTGACGTCATTAAGAGCATAATTTGTGATGTCAATTTCATAATTTGACGTCATTTCCGGGGACTTTTTGACCAGTGACCGATATTTGGGCGGATGACCAATATTTGGGCTAACGACCACTATTGGCCAGTGACCAATTTCTGGTCAGTGACCAATATTTGGGCAAACGACCAATTTTTGGTCACTGTCACCATGCATGGGTGTATAAGGCGAGCGAAATCTGCCATTCGGCACTTTGGCACAATAGATCGTACAGATAACACCTCCACGTTAAAACTCGTGAGAAAATGAGGTCTTTATCATTACTTATAAGATAAAAAATAAGCATTGTACAGTTGTCATAGCAAGAATAATTAATTATTTTAGTAAAAATATGATATTGCCAGAGTCATTTGGACATTATTGTAATATTTCAATAACGTCATTGATAAATGAGTGGTAAATTGCATGCACCTCTAACCGCATGGTGACATTTTGTTAACATTTGGATACTATTATAACTCTATTATAATAGACGGGTAATATTGTCATGCAGCTATGACCCTTACTCTTGTTTAACAAGCTTATTATCGTTCATTGCGGGTTTTATACATATTCGTAAACGACGTGGTCTATCTACACTGACACGTATTTACGGTGTAAACTTACCACTCATTTGAACCGTCACTTGAAGTAGTGTAAATAAATTGTTAAAGTTTAATTAACGCCTCATATGTTAACTGGACTGCCAGTCTGCTTCGGCACCCGTGTTCCCGTCCGTTTAGATGAGCGACAACTAAACCAGATCTGGTTGACACTGGTTACAGGCTACACAGAGACTGGTTGACAACTCTCTAGGGCGACGTACGCTACCACATTTGCCTGTCTAACAGTCATCTGGAGCCCGCAACGCGTGTCTGATGATACTGGGGTACACGGTAGTACGCATAGAGCAAGGGCTTCGTCCAAGGGGAGGACAGGCTACCCTAAATAGCTGAGTTTGATACAGCGTAGCTTACAGCATAAGGCGTACGTACGGCAGCTTGTAACAACACGTACATCATAGGTAGGGTCTACACGGAATGTGATAATACGCACCACTACCGCCGTGTAACAATATTGTGTTCATTTGCCACCAAAGAAAGCAATTTGGAAGGGATAAGATCCACCACAATTACAAGTGCAAGTTAGTTTGGAAACTGTATTATTTGTTTTCGATTATGCCTCCTGTTCACTTCATATATTGTTTTTGGACAGCACATGTGGATTTGACGGTACAAAATGACAGGAATGTATCATTTTACACGTACATGTCAACATTACTACATCAGGCCCGTAACCAGACCTGTTTGAAGGGGGTCGTTTCGAATGTCCAAGGGGCCTGAGGTCTCTAGGGGGGTCTAAAAAAAGTGGACATCGAGGCTAAAAAAGTGGACCTCGATGCTGGGCGAGGGGGGGGGGGGGGGGGGGGGGGTGGGGGGGGGGGGGGGGAGGGGGGAGGGGGGTCCCCCCTCCTGGCTACGGGCCTGTACATTATATTTGGAAACGTCACAGAATTCAACAAAATGGTAACAGTATTTCCTACGTCGGAAAAGCATGTTCCTGACTTTGCAGAATATTGGGTAACAGTATGGTTTCTTTTTTTGCTTAGTAAAGTTCATGTTTTTACATAAGCCTTTATATGCAACAGGTACGCTTAATATTTCTTGTAAATAACTATGCCTGCACATGAAAACTAATTACGGAATATAGTCATATAGCAACGAAACACAATATAATAAAACATGTTTGCCACTTTCGAGAAAAAAAAAGCACGAAATACAGATGACGGTCAAGAAAGGGAGTTGCAAAGTAGGGTACGACTACTCACAGGACTATAACTACCTCCTACAATCAAATACGACCAGGTTCAACACATATGGTGTGGAAGACAATTGTCCGTTATGCAGAGTTGAGCCTGGGGATCGTGAACACATATTCACCAGGTGTGATGCGCTTGCATTAACCCGAAATCTCTGTCTGTAACGCAAGTCGCCCTGCTTTACAGACAGAACATTTGGACTACTCTTGCATACACTAGAACGGCAATTCCAAAGGAGATGCGGCGTATCATCAGCGACCAGCTAGATATTCAATCTTGGAAACAACTCTCATCAATGCAGTTTATTATTGTGGAATGCAACTTCTTAGGTGTCCCAGACGTCCTGACTAAACTGGAAAAGTCTACCAAGAATAGCATGTCAGACGACTCCAGCAAACACACAACTATGACCAACAGTAGAGAGGCTTTTTACAAACTATCTGATGATGGCTGCCTCCCCAACCCAATAATCCCCTAGCGTTTGTCAGAATTTAAGAAATTATTATTAACAGAGACATATACTTTTGAGACTTAACTTAAAATCCTTGTTATTAACCACAAATCAACAACTACCACCGATTTATTCGGGTGCAAAGGTCAACGACTGGTGGGACGTACAACGAATAGAAAGAAGTAACCAAAACACTAATCTGTCTATTCTCATGTGATAAGTACTATGTCCGTTGTGATGCAACGTGCGCATCTCTCGCCATTGACCTTGAACGCACATCTCTTTTGGAACTCGAGTGCCGTGTAAATCATTACATTCAAATCAGGCAACAACAAGACACATATCCTCAATAATTTATCCAAGCGTTCCAGTGACTGTGATGATTTGTGTTGTCCATTAGTAGAAATTTTGCATTTATTTTAAATATATCTTTTTATAATCTTATTATATGGTGTAATTATTTTTCTTAGTGCACGAACAACACTATTTTACACATGGTAGACTAAAGTAAGTGTAGATAGAGGTTGGCATTTACTGGACATGAACTGGTAAACATTGCTCGTAATAGTAAATGTGGTGGGTGGGGTAAGTTATGGTAGAGTAGGGGGACCAGTAAACCTCTTGTGTGTAGCGCCAATTGTCTTTCTGCTGAAATGTCATCACTTGACTTTATAACCGTCAATTTGTACACATCCGAGTTACTGTGAATTTGGTTACAAAAGGACCTATCTTCGTGGTATGGGCTGGATGCTGTAATGCATGGTAGTTCAATTATCCAGGGTGGAAAAGAAAATATAAACATTAAAACTAATCATTTTATATACTGCCAGCATAAACTAAGAAAACATAATAAACATTACTAACGTATTCATAGCTGTGCATTTTGGACATGCAGCTCAAAATTGGTCCCCAATAATGATATGCTCGTAATTTATATACCTCTCACTTAATCTATTGCGTCTGCTGTCAGACGGGTGTGAAGAGATGGTTTCAAATCGCTTTCATCACACAGGTGGCACAAATAACAAATAAACAAAGAAACTGATGAATTTTGAATATGTATTGGTGTACATGAAGAAATGGATTATAACATTGGTCCTCTACCGTCCCTGTGACAGATCCACGATTGTCCCGCCCCTGCCCAGGGTCAAGGTCACTTAATTGGTGCGTTTGAAACCTTAAAGGTACATGCCCACTCGGTAGGCACAAAATGTTCTTTATAGAAATTGAATAAGTGTATAATTGTGTCACTATTCCACCACTTCTAAAGATTACAAGTGCCCGCTATATAAATATAATTGTTTAGTAATATTTATTTTACTGATACTGACGCGCAGTGTTATCAGGCTATTTTCATATGCAAATGAGCCATGACATTTTTTGAATTATTTATACAAATTAAATGCGTTGCCTAAAAAAATAGTATTTTTTTGACAGATTTATAGTATAATCATTGCACATCAAAAAATATATACAGAGAATAACAACTTGGGGATTTTTAAAAAAAAATCATTTTGTTAGGAAAATTGGGTGCGTCTAATCTCATGTAGACATTTTCCCCCAGATTTTGGACTGAAAATAGGGGTGCGTCTTGTACACTCTTGAGACCTATAACCGGTAAAATACAGTAAGTAGTGATGTCCGTTAACATTTTAAGGAAACACGGTTATTGCTCCTGGTATCAGTGTGCAAATTTACGTCTGATATAAAATGTATAATAATGCAAATCAATACGTGGGGAAATGGTGAATGAATGTTTATTTTGCTAGGAAATGTCTCAGATGATGTCTCTGATATAAAGAACGTTTTGTGCCTACTGAGTGGGCATGTACCTTTAAATCTTGGGTAAATGTCTTATAATTTCCTTCGTTGGATCTGATTGATATTTCACACACACATTGCTTTAATGGTCCTCTACCGCCATTTGACAAATGCAGGATCGTCCCGCCCTCGCTAAGCCCAAGGTCACATACTTGGTGCATATGACACCTTAACGCTCGGGTAAAAGTCCTATAATTTCTGTTTCCTTGCACGGATCTGCTTAATATTTCACACACACATTGCTCTAATGGTCCTCTACCACCCTGTGACAAATACACGATATTCCCGCCCCCGCTTAGCCCAGGGTCAAGGGCACTTATTTGATGCATTAAAAACGGATGGGTTGTGGCATAGTGGTTAGTATTTCCATCCCACTGGTCTGTCGGATGAGACTTAACTGTGGTCCAATCTATATATGACCTTAGCTGTTGCTGGTGTGTTAAACCCTTTCACTTTCGAAACTCGGGTAAGTGTCTTATAATGTCTGTTTCCTTGCATGGATCTGCTTGATATTTCACACACCCATTGCTCTGATGGTCTGCTTTCATGCTGTGACAAATCCACACTTCTCTGGCCTTCTGGTTTTCAACTGTGCCTCATTTTCTTTGGCTGTCATGTGCCGACAGGCCACATTTCTAGTTAATACATGTATTTGTGTTTTTAAATTGCGTATTTACATTATAGGAATGAATGGCCTTTTTGTGGAATTTATCGGGGTATAAACTTGGATAAGTCGCGGGAATACTGGACGATCGAAGGCCGGAAGGCCTCGTCCAGTATTCCCGCGACTTTTTCAAGTTTATATCCCCGATAAATTCCACAAAAATGCCATTCATTCCTTATAATTCCAGCATTTGAAATAAATTCATCAAGAAAATGTGTTTATTTTCCGTTTTCTTAAGAATTATTGTAACTGCGCCTGACGGAAAGTAGTTCGGCATGGGAGTTTACTGGGATATAAATTTTGGACAGAGACTTGCTATGGACCAATCAAATGTTAGGGAATTGTGTAAATATTTTTGTGCTGGAATTATAAATACGTAACTTATCTGGAGCTCTGTAACTGGCATTGAAAACAGTAGTTTTTCTGCAATCAATGGTTACCATTTTAATTTACATGTATTGTACCTCTATTAATCTACCAGTAGTTTAAGTTAATTAAACTAGTGTCTATATTGGAGACTGCTTTCTAAATGTTTTATATTTACAAAAGTATTTTTCAGTAGGTGTAAAATGAAAATGCATACTCTATAATTATCGCCCCTGTTTACTGTGTTCCTAACAGTTTTGATTCAATGAGATTGCTTGATTTTGCTTGTTTGCAGCGCATGTAGTCAAAAACAACGTATTGAACATTGGAGACACTGTGCATTTACAATGTACACATTTATTTGTTTCCTGTAACAAATTCACAGGCACTTTGTGGTATCAATGATATCCCTTCATGGTACTTATAATATGTACTCTTAAACTAAACTGCAACAGCCGATCAAACCCTCTTTTAACTCTTTGAACCCAAAAAACCTCTATATAGCGGTTTATGCAAACAGTGCAGATCCAGATGAGCCGGCTCGTAACGAGCCGTCTCATCAGGATCTGCACTTTTTGAAAGTAATTTTTCTATTTTTTTAGAACAAAAAATACCCTTTTTCATAAATGGACTACCGGTAGTCTGAAAACCATTTTGTGACGGTTGGATTGGTTGCAAAATTCACATATCAAAATCCATTCCCGTTACTTGGGGGTGAAAGGGTTAAATCATATCCAATTTTACTCTGATATTAATAACTATAGACCAACGGAAGTGGGGTGATATACCTTGGGTCCAGCTTGCTAATTGTAGGGTGGAAACCCTGTATAAAAGTGTGTTCCCATGTATAGACAGTGTTTCCTCCATTCTAGAGATGATCATCGGTAAAATATCGGTCTTTCTGTGTACAACATACAACAGCCAGTAACAAAACAAAAAATACCAAAAATTGTACCACGTGGATCAGTCATCACTGGCTGACGTTGTCATGAACACCAGTACAACATTTGGTATTCAGTCATGC
>CM055271.1:26752711-26799281 GCA_029237695.1 Conchocele bisecta | reverse complement strand
CATGATATCAAAAATATCTAACACTGTCAGTGGGCCGCTGTTGACATCACTCTATGTATAGTTCGTAAGCTTGCGTCCAATCCGTACTTTACACATTCCCGGTCTTTTAAGACATTTACATACTTCTCACAAGTAACGCGTTACTTCTCTAACGCGTTAGAAACGGCACTTATGACATGAATCGCCACTCATATATAGACGTCACTGGTTTATGTTTAAGCGGGACCGGGACCAATCCCATCGCCTAGATGCCCAAGTGGGTCCAGGCCGCTTATACCACGACAGACGTGCGGCCTCTTAAGACGTTGTCCAGTCAATTCATTCTGTGTGCCATCACCCGTTGATCGCGGGGGTACTTGCTGCGGCCGACGCCGCATTTTGCCGCCCATTGGTAAGCTACACTACCTGCTGCACACTTCTTAGATACAGTGGTCAACGAGTATAAGGGGAAGACCTCTCTAACTCTGACGCAAAGAAAGTCATATTTTCAAACCTTCAACGTGTTCCCATGGAAGTATTATTTTCTTCCTTTTTTTCTCAATTATTTAACAAAACTTACATACGTATACATTATATGCCTTCTTGCCACATACCCATTTACTGATGTTTTACTCAAGGAGACGAATTCACACAAGCTTTATGAGCTTCAGTTGTTTTCTAATTCTTACTCGCCGTTACTGTGTATGTATTTGTATGCATACATGTATACTAATTGAAAGAAAGTTTGTTTAAACTAATGGGTTCCCATGTACTTCAGCTGATCATGTATGTCTATGATTGAAGGGCTCTCATATTGGCCATAGTCCCACGTGCCATAATTACAATGGAAATAGAGAATAGTAGGTTAGTGCCGTGAATGGATAAAACTATATGGCAAGGCTCAGGAAACGGGATGGGCGAGGCTCTGCCGAGCACATCCTGTTTCCGTGCCGCGCCATATATTATTTTCCCATTCACGGCACTAACCTACTATTCTATTTATCCCGTCAACACCTATAAATGGCTGTAAAATTTAAAAATATAACACCAGCCACCGCACATATTCATACGCAGTGATTAGGTCGTATTGACATGATATCAAAAATGTTTCACGGCACCGTGTTTCACGGCACATACGCACTGTGTTGACGGGATAAACTCTAAACCTTTTCTATGGAACGCCAAATCTACATATACTCAGATAAGTATTGCTATTTCGAGCTAGCATTAAATATTTATAGCTAGCATTAATTATTTGAGTTTATGTATATTTGGCGTTCCTGGAACGCCAAATCTACATAAACACAATTAATTATTGCTAGCTCTAAAATAATTAGAGCTAGCATTACATATTTGAGTTAGCTCCAAATGAATTAGAGAGCGCTTCAAATGAGTTGGAGCTAGCTCTAAATATTTAATGCTAACTCTAATGTTTTAGAGCTAGCATTAATTATTTGAGTTTATGTATATTTGGCGTTCCATACATGTACTGCTCCCTTGGGATCCGTGTGACCTAATACATGCTCATGAAGTTTTACAAAACATAATTGTATTTGTGACTGGAAAAATATGGCTTATGGGATTTGTGACCAGGTAGTGCTCCTGGTGAAATAGCACATTCGTGTAGTCTGATAACGATATGTATTGCGTGTTAAAAACATGACGGGTGTTTCAATGATGGAATGACGAGCATAGCAGATTCTGAACATACTGTGCGACTGCACAGGCTGATCTGGATCTACACTGATCGCAGAACTAATCGCGGATGCCCAGACTGATCCGGACCTACACCGGTCGCAAAACTCAAACGCCCCATTTCTCCAGTCACAGCGACGGGCGTGTAAAAAAGTAAAGAGTTGTTTATTATCGTATCACCCCTATTGTAAGGGCCAGCTAGTTTTAACTTATGAGACACAATAATCTCTGAACATCTGGGGCCCGTTTCACTAAACTTCTTACGACTAAAATGTTCTTAAGTGCAAATTTAGAATAATCTATGCATTTCAATTGATGGATTTACATTTATTGAGCATAGGCTGCATATGCAGCCTATGCTCAATAAATGTAAATCCAGCAATTGTTTACAAGAAAACATTGCTAATGTGAAATTTACAGACTATCATAATTTTGCACTTACGAATATTTTAGTCGTACGAAGCTTAGTGAAACGGCCCCCAGTACGGTGCAATTCTTATTGTAGATGCTTGCCAACACGTTAACTGGGGAATCCGGTGTTTCCGGCACTGGGACCAGTGTAATCGCGACCTAGACTGTGGGCAGGCCCAGCGCTGCTGCCCCGGGCCATGCGGGCGGGTGTGCCAGCGCCGTATGATGTCGCTCGGCGGCTCTGTCCGAGGCTAGACGGCGGTCTTGTTATGTAGAGAATACTAGCCTAGCGTACATGTATTTTCATATCGAGTTTATCAGTCGTCGATTTCACACAAATCTGAAAATGCCACTATTCTAGCTATGTGCTCTTTGAGGGATTACTTTCTACTATATGCAGTCATTAATGAATTCATGTACTTTTATTACAGTTCACAGTGTAATAACGCAGTCTAATACATATGTAAATTAGCGTTGGTGACCAGTACAGCTTCAATATATGATGATGTGCTTATGCAATAAATAAAATCTATCATTTGTGATGATTTAACATGGTATTTATTAACTCGTTGACTTATTTCATAAGAAACTCGGCATAGCCTCATTTCTTATTCAATTTCAATGTGTTTATTATATGAAGAAGGCCATCGGCCCATAACAGATATAGCATGTACAAAACGCTGAAACAAGAACCTACGGAGCCCCGCAGGGGACGTAGAATTCTTTTTTTTTATTAATTCGTTCCCAAGAAATAACAATTCGCTCCCACGAATTAACAATTCGTTCCCTCAATTTAACAATTCGTTCCCAAGAATTAACAATTTGTTCCCACAAATTAACAATTCGTTCCCACGAAATAACAATTCGTTCCCACGGGAACGAATTGTTAATTGGTGGGAACGAATTGTTATATCGTGGGAACGAATTGTTAATTGTAGGGAACGAATTGTTAAATTGAGGGAACGAATTGTCATTTCGTAGTAACGAATTGTTAAAGAACATCCATGTCCCCTGCGGGGCTCCGTAAGAACCAAACCTAGTATGTCAGATTTATTGGGCCAGCTGACAGCGCAAGGGAGACAATATATCGTTTGCAACACTAGCTCATGTTTGCGATAAGATTGCGGATAATGTAAAATGTATCAGATGGCGAATGCGCAGTGTGATCAATGTTATGACATTAGTAAACTCGTTTTAAGGACTGATTATATATAAATGTAGTGGAATCATAGTGTGACTGAATATCTAGATAAAGTATATATGACCCTGTTCTTCTTAGAGTATATTATACAGAGCATTGAGTTGCCATCTCCGCCATTTAGTTTGTACATGTTATCGAACAGTTTCACCACTTGGAGCATTTGACACCTACAGCAAATAATATGGCAGAAAAGCTAATAAAATTTGGTGCAATACGTCCCACACGTATAGAATTACAACGTCCTATAATTCCAGCACACAAATATTTACACAATTCCCTAACATTTGATTGGCCCGTAGCAAGTCTCTGTCCAAAATGTATATCCAAGTAAACTCCCACGCCAAACTACTTTCCGTAACAGTGAGGCGCAGTTAAAATAATTCTTAAGAAAACGGAAAATAAACACATTTTCTTGATTAATTTATTTCAAATGCTGGAATTATAAGGAATGAATGGCCTTTTTGTTGAATGTATGATTCCACAAAAAGGCCATTCATTCCTATAATAAATATTATTCCAGCAGACTGCACAAAAAGCTAGATATCTGAGCATATCTATCATCACTAACAAAATATATAATGGACACGTTTTTGTCGCGCCTGCTTTAGCAGAGACGCGACTATAGTCGGCGCTTTTCCGTCGTCCGCGTCGTCGTCCGCGTCGTCGTCCGGTTTTTTTTTCGTAAGGCAAATGCGTTAGAGTTATTGCTATTCACAACACGTTCAAATGCCTCGGCAGGTGCGATACCGCTTCCGAGGCGGAATTCTTGTCTATTATTAGAAGTGCATCTGCCACGGGTAAAAACCGTATTTACTCGCATAGCAGGCAAGTAGACAGTAATGACAATACACTCAGATAGCTGCTTACAAGTCACTGGATTCGATACAGTATTTATGGTAATACATGTATATGTCTACAGCACTGTGTATTGTTCTTACTGTTACACAGTCTTTACTTAATTCTCAAACATTTTAACAAAGGGTCAACAACCCTTCAGATATCAGACTTTGTATATACAGTTTTAAAAGAAACAATGCATAGCTTGCTGTAGTCAGATGTCCACCAAATGTTATTCATGTGTTTGTCATATTATTAGTGGTATGTGTCAAACGCAATAAGAGGTAAAAAAACTGGCTGACGGCTTTTACACGCTAAGATGGCCGACATAAACTCTATGCACCGTGTAGGATATACATGTAGTAAGAAGAGAATGTTCATGTGTATGTTATGCTTATATCCCATCACATTTACGAAGCAATTATGCATGACTCATTAGATGATCAGGGGCCCCACGGGTCCTTAATACATATCATATTAGTCCATCACTCATGTAAGATCCTATATTTATTTAATGGAATGAAATAGTTTAATGAAAACAATGGCTGTAATAATGTAATACATACTGAATAATAAATAACGTTAAGCATCAAATACACACAGTCACTTGTTTTATATGTAATACATGTAATGCATTTCGGTACAAATAAATCATTACTCAAATTAGCCACTCTATTGTAGATTAGTGCACGTATCAATGTTGGTGGACCCGACTACATGCAGGAGAGAGAACGCGTAGAAATTCATTTTCCGACCTGAGCCTCATATATATATATACCCTTTAATAAAGGGGATACCAGGATTTTTTGAAAAAAACATATAAAAAATAAAAATGTGTTTTCATCATAGCCCTGTGTAAAGTGGTTTAATTGAAGATATAAAGATATATGACAACTGCTGGGTTGTTTTTACCGATATCAGTACATAAATAACAAATGCTCTATCTTGTTGAACACAACAAGATAGGAAATCCGATATGTATGCACCTGTATGGATGAAAATAGAAACAACCCGACAGACTTATTATCGTCATATATCTTCAATTAAACCACTTTACACAGGGCCATGATGAAAACACGTTAGTAGTTTAATTTTAAAAAAAAAAAATGATATGCCCCTTTAACATCAAAATGGAAAATGAAAGGTCAGCGAAAGTTTTTGAATACGGATTGATCGTTATGGATCATTTCAGCGTTCATGTACGTTTTATAGGTCATGGGGTGTTTAGTCGATGTGCAGTTTTGTACTATCAGAGGCACGTTTAACCAAACTTCATAATTTTATAATGGATTTTGATTCTTACATTAAGTTAAATTGCTTCCACATACATCCACGCATCATTAAATGTGAACACATCCACTAAACAGTTGCCAACTTCATCTGTCATTAGGCCTTATTTGTTTTACAAACCCGCTGCCGAAAATTTAGCGTTAATTTGTGTTGATGACTAAATGTTTTATGTTCACTTTTCAATACATTACGTACACTGTATAGCAATTGAACATAATAGTATCTAAGTATACTACACAAGTTACATGCAAAATGTATTAGAAAGTAGTGTTGAGAAGAGCTTAAAGTTAGGGGAGATAATGCTGAGAAAAAATGAAGGAAAGAAATATTTCCATTTGTGTTCCTATCAAATAGACCTGTTTTAACTGAACCTAGAATACTTGATAATGTGTTGTTTTCGTTTATCCTTCAAGTTTTTATGTGGCTATTTTCTGTTCTATCTGATTTCTGTTCTTCAAGTAATTTATGAATGATTCAAACATTTTATCCATTTTTTCATATTTGCATTTGTATATGAAATATTGTCCTACAGTAACGATGAACTTAAGTTGTGCCAAAAGTGCATTATCATTTATTCCTACACAAATGTTTTTAACGTTCATTCATTATGCATGTTATAACCTTGTCATTTAGGTAAGTTCTTGGCCGAGACCAAAAAGGTTGCACATGGGTACATTCCCAGAATAAGTTTTTTATCATTTCAACATATATAGAGCAAAAATCACATACTATATTACAGCGATAAAGTAATTTATTTATTCCCAGAATTTGCATCGGGTATTTGTATTGGACGTTGTGTAATGTGGAATCTATTGTACAATTGAAACTTAACGTGTAAATGTGTTGCCAACATAGAGTAACACTCGCTTGTCCATTTTTTTTTTAAATTTTATTTCTTCAATATTTTTTCCCGTGGCGACGATACTGATGTGGTGCCAAAACATGATGAATGTTGATGATATATAGCGCACCAAAGACAATGTATTGTGTGTTTTATGATTGCACTAAACGTTCTTTACAAAATCCAAAAACTTCCATTAAGAATGAAGTACTGTGTATTCCTTAAATACACATGCTCTCGATTTATATTTACGTTGAAGGTAACCAATTCTTCATCAACACAACAGTTGTGAGATTACAGCAAACTGTACAATAATGGATAAACAGTTTCGCATTTCCTGCACTAATTTTCATGAAAATTATCATTCCATTAGTACTAAAGATTTTAAAGAAAACATTTACACCGTTCACATCACACATCACACCGTTGATCCCACACCAAGGTAATATATGGTTTAGAAGCTATTGTTGTATTCATTGTACAAGTCGTATTAATTAATGTTTAAAATAACATAAGACTACATATAATTTATGCAAAGATATATATGTACAAACATATATTTTTCTATTTAATAAAATTACTTTTTATTGTTCTTCGTACAATTTATATCTCTCGACGAAAAAAATAAAATTGCTAATTTGTTTTGCCCCTCCTCCTATGGTATTTCAGAAATTTGGTCGTTCGTAAAACAAACAAACAAAAAAGGCCTTACGATTGTTATTGCAAATGTCTTAAACCTACGACGTTTAGTTAAACGGACACCTGTAGTCTATTTCACCAACATTGCAAAGTATACTTTTCTAGCAAAGTATACTTTGAGGGAGTAATCATTTATTTTTCCCAAAATGCATTATATAATACAGGACTAAGAGTATCCTTCATATGCACTGGTGTGGGACTAAGAGTTATTCCATATATACTCCGGTGTGTGACAAGGATATTCCACCCGAGTGGTCAGAATGTGTTGTCAGAAACGAGGCTTTGCCGAGTTTCTGACGACATATTCTGACCACGAGGGTGGAATATCCTTAGTCACACACCGGAGTATATCTGGAATACTTTTTCTCGCATACCTACTAAGTCCCGAATCATGTTTAGCCATAGTACGCCATCAACGAACCACCATAGTATAATACTAACTTTTTTTCTTTATATGCTATCTCCAATACAACCACTCAATCGCATTACCCGTATCAACAAATGGGTGTTACACCAACAAATTAGAGTCTCCTATATTGGATCGAAACATTTAACACATAACGGCCCAATAAAAATACGGTCTGAAGACGCCCATGACGTGATGTGTAAACCCAATTACTACATACACAAAATAAATAGGACGCAGTACGAGACAAACTCATATAACTATTGAAAATAGACCATATATCCTCGATTCAAATTTGTACAATAATGTTTACAGAATCATTTTATGTTTTTATTTTGAGTATTTATTGCAATTCCGAGACGCTGTCTTCAATTACGCAAATATCAGTCCGCCAAAAGTTTCACTCCGACGGACATTTGTCATTTCAACACGTTGCCGTTTTCAAGAAATTCTTGCTCACTGGAGTATTAAACAAATATTCCAATCACTATCAACTGTCACTATACATATGTTTGGGGAAGAATCAGCAACATACGAGGTAAATATTTTGCTGTTTTTTTTTAATAATAATCATGTATTCAGTATTCGGCCAACTGATTTACAGACGCCCCTTACACAACTCGTCCCATGAAAACATGAAATAAATGATAGCCTACATAACAAATCCAGAGCGACGTTGTTGACATTGTTGTCCACTGACAGTACTGTGTAGAGAGCGTGTGTTTGTAAACAATGCAGACGACGTTTGGAAGCCAATACACAAAAAGTAGTTCCGGTGTAACGTGAGCCCCTTAAGTCCGTGAAAACCTTCAGCCTAGCCAAGCGGCTTAAGGGGCTCACACTGGGGGTGTGAGCCCCTTAAGTCCGTGAAAACCTTCAGCCTAGTCATAGCGGATTAAAGGGCTCACGCTGGGGGGTGAGAACTTTAAGCCCGTGGAAACCAATGTGTTGGTATATACACAATATGAATGGTAACGATGATATTACGCAATATGCACACCGCGTACCGTAGTTCTTCTACCAAATGGCGTATATTTATTTGAATGTGCCGATATGTAACCGACCGTGAAAAGTTGAAGCATGTCCTGTAAAACTAATCTATAATCGGTGGCTTTGCAAACCCCTTTGTTGGTATATACCCAATGTGCCTATTAATAATGACATTTTGCAATATGTACCAATATAAGGCAAAAAAAACGTGAAATATATGGGAATGATTTCAATTTTCACTGACAAAAGCACCCGGCCATGAGAAGTTTCAGCCTGTCCGTAAACTTGATATATAGAGAACACATCGGTATTTTTTCACACCCATGTGTTGGTATATACCGAATGTGCCTATTAATAATGATATTATGCAATATGTTCCAATGTTGCAAAACAAAAACGTGAAATATATGGGAATTATTTCAATTTTCACGGCGGGGACAAAAGCACCCGGCCATGAGAAGTTTCAGCCTGTCCGTAAACTTGATATATAGAGAACACATCGGAAGTTTTTCACAACCGTTTGTTGGTATATACCCAATGTGCCTATTAATAATGATAGTATGCAATATATTCCAATATAGGCAAAAAAACGTGAAATATATGGGGACTGATTTCAATATTTTCACGACGGGGACAAAAGCACCCGCCATTGAGAAGTTTCAACCTGTCCGTAACCTTGATATATAGAGAACACATCGGTATTTTCTCACACCCATGTATTGGTATGTACCCAATGTGCCTATTAATAATGATATTATGCAATATGTTCCAATATAAGGCAAACAAAAACGTGAAATATATGGGAATGATTTCAATGTTCACGGCGGGGACAAAAGCACCCGGCCATGAGAAGTTTCAGCCTGTCTGTAAACTTGATACATAGAGAACACATCGGTATTTTTTCACACCCCTGTGTTGGTATATACCCAATGTGCCTATTAATAATGATATTATGCAATATGTTCCAATATAAGGCAAAAAAAACGTGAAATATATGGGACTGATTTCAATTTTCACGGCGGGACAAAAGTACCCGGCCATGAGAAGTTTCAGCCTGTCCGTAAACTTGATATATAGAGAACACATCGGTATTTTCTCACACCCCTGTGTTGGTATATACCCAATGTGCCTATTAATAATGATATTATGCAATATGTTCCAATATAAGGCAAAAAAACTTGAAATATATTGGACTGATTTCAATTTTCACGGCGGGGACAAAAGCACCCGGCCATGAGAAGTTTCAGCCTGTCCGTAAACTTGCTATATAGAGAACACATCGGAAGTTTTTCACAACCCTTTGTTGGTATACCCATACCCAATGCCTAATAATAATGATATTATGCAATACGTTCCAACCAATATAAGGCAAAGAAAACTGAAATATATGTGACTGATTCAATTTTCACGGCGGGACAAAAGCACCCGGCCATGAGAAGTTTCAGCCTGTCCGTAAATTTGATATATAGAAACACATCGGTAGTATTTCACAACCCATTGTTGGTATAAATACCCAAGTGCCTATTAATAATGATATTATGCAATACGTTCAAATATAAGGCAAAACAACGGGAAAATATATTGGACTTATTTCAATTTTCACGGCGGGGACAAAAGACCCGGCATGAGAAGTTTCAGCCTGTTCCGTAAACTTGATATATAGAGAACACATCGGTAGTTTTTCACAACCCTTTGTGGTATATACCCAATGTGCCTAAGGAATTAATGATTATTAATGCGCTCATACGTTCCAATATACAAAGAAAACGTGAAATATATGTTGACTGATTAAATTTTCACGCCGGGACAAAAGCACCCGGCCATGAGAAGTTTCAGCCTGTCCGTAAACTCGATATATAGAGAACACATCGGTAGTTTTTCACAACCCTTTGTTGGTATATACCCAATGTGCCATTATAATGATATTATGCTATACGTTCCAATATAAGCAAAGAAAACGTGAAATATATGTGACTGATTCAATTTTCACGCCGGGGACAAAAGCACCCGCCCATGAGAAGTTTCAGCCTGTCCGTAAACTCGATATATAGAGAACACATCGGTTGTTTTTCACAACCCTTTGTTGGTATATACCCAATGTGCCTATTAATAATGATATTATGCAATATGTACCAATATAAGGCAAAAAAACGTGAAATATATGGGCTGATTTCAATTTTCACGGCGGGGACAAAAGCACCCGCCCATGAGAAATTTCAGCCTGTCCGTAAACTTGATATATAGAGAACACATCGGTATTTTTTCACACCCATGTATTGGTATATACCCAATGTGCCTATTAATAATGATAGTATGCAATATGTTCCAATATAAGGCAAGGAAAACGTGAAATATATGGGAATTATTTCAATTTTCACGGTGGGGACAAAAGCACCCGGCCATGAGAAGTTTCAGCCTGTCCGTAAAACTCAAACAAAACAGGCAATATATGTAGAAAAAGCAACCGGCCATGATAATTTTAATCGGTAGTTTTGCAAGCCCCGTGAACTTACCTGATCATGGGCACTGTCGGGTCCGATGGGAAATCTGCATGCTTACTCTCAGGTCAGATGCTGATTGATGATTATATATCACATAATATGGGAATTCACCGAATAAATAAACTTCCGGTAAGTATGAATGCCGATCGTTAAATTACCCTTCGCTGCTCCCTCCTACCACCCAAAACAAAAATGTAATCTAGGCTTCGGCGACAAGCCTGGGTATGGAAGGTTTACAACCCGATTCCCACAACGAACGGACCTAGGCATATAAACACATTAAATATACATTAGATATACCTAAAATAATTCATAAGTGAACAAAAATGGCCACATTATCTTACATATTTTAATGAAATATTTGGTGGCCATTTTTTTCCCACTTATGGATGATTTTTTAGGTGATCTTATACATATTTAATGTATTTATATACCTAGGTCCGTTATGTAAATTCTTTCGTATAGCAAAATCACATCATGAGTAAATCATACACAACGCAACGTAAATATCACTATTTCACATCCCAGTGTGGTACGTTTTCACCATTTTGTTTTGACCCGGGTAGGTTTTGACCAGAACCCAAATGATCACATTATATAAATGGGTTTTTTATACGCAAATAGTAAGAAAAAAAGGTGGCACGATTTACCCAAATCTACCCAAATATTACCCAAATCTACCCAAATCTTCATATAATTACTATATATGTCAATACAAATAAGCTATACACATCATACTAACGATGTTTGGACTGTACTTACATAATGTATGTCATTAATTTGCTCATACCAGGGCCCATTTTAATGTTTTGATGCAAAATGGAAATATTTGTATATGAAATAAAGGGAGAGTATCGCGATAAACTTAATACTAGGAAGCCAAGGGAAGATAATCCACTTTATAATGGCTAAACATGCTAAATGGGAATGATTATTTTTAATTGAAATACAAATACAAAACTGTAAGAAACCTCTCTAATGTTGACATACAAGGAGACAGTAGTGTGAAGGTGTCGACCGTATACTGGCGTTTTCGCCCGCCAGGACGTGTAGCCATCTTGTACATAATCACTTGTTGAGGCTATACCTCTAGGGAAATTTGCAAATCACAGTCTGATCAGGGTCTACACTGTTTTCCATCTTGTACATAATCACTGTATACCATATACAAGAAGAAAGCCGCGTGTCGCCCGCCAAGACGTGTAGCCATCTTATAACAATCACTTGTTGAGGCTATACATTCTAGGGGAAATTTGCAATCACAGTCTGATTAGGGTCTACCCGGTTACCCATTTTATGCATAACCACTTGTTGAGGCTATACTTGTAGGGGAAATATGCATTCACAATATAATCAGTCTACACAGTTTCCCTATTGTACATAATCGACTATATATAACGAGCTACCCCACTAAAATACACTGTGTTCTGGTCAATACAATATAATATTGGGCTTTGTCTACATAGAGGTGTGAAAAACATTCAAGCTATTTGACAAGATATACAAACCATACACAAATTTAAAAATATATATATTGCATGCATATTATGGTTCATTTTCATCAATGTTCTTAATACAAGATCGTTTATTATTGTTATTATAGATGAATATTAAGAATATATAGCAACTCCGTAAATTAAATTGCAATAACTAAACTATGCACAGAAGTCATTTGTGCTAATAAAAACATTCATTCAATGCATTATACTTTGTTTTAACTATTCAAAAAGATGTTGGCGTATAATTACTTGGCGAAATAAATATTGCAATACTATGGAGGTGACCGGTTACTTAGACAGTTGGACTATTATATGTGCCATATGAAATCATGATCGATGGCAACTTAAAGTTAGACAACTGAGACATAATGAATGAGTCTCGATCACATTAGTCTCCTTTATAATAATGATACATGTATATTAATCGCTTTCCCGCGGAAATATGTGCTTTATTCTTCCATTTTTCGGTCAAAATATGCTTATTGTATGATATACTAATGATATATTGTTGAAAACGTATATAACATAATCAATAATCACGGCCCATGTGTCTGATCAAGTCGGCCCACATGTCTGGTCAAGTCGGCCCACATGTCTGGTCAAGTCGGCCCACATGTCTGGTCAAGTCGGCCCACGTGTCTGGTCAAGTCGGCCACGATCTCAGATCAGATGTATGGTCAACTAAATAAATGGTATCTAAATAAATATTTTTTTATTTTTTTCATAAATAAATATATATTTTTTTAATTAAAATAGAATATTTTTAAATATATATCATGTTTCTTGTTAAATCACCATTTCTAATAAATTTATATGTCATATACGAACAATATGATATGGGCCGAGATGACCACGGAAAAAATAATATTTTCTCATTTTAAATTAAATTTCATCAGGTTCTTTGCAATCTGTTTCTCAAAATATTCTTGAATCACCATTTCTAATAAAAAAAATTATGTCATATACAAAAATATATAATATGGGCCGAGATGACCAAAAAATGTGGGCAGAGATGACCAGTGATCTGGGCCGACTTGACCAGCGATCTGGGCCGAGATTGAAATGTGGGCCGAGATGACCATGGTCCAACTTGACCAGACACAGCAGCAGTTACGTGTTCGCAACTAAATATTATTACGAAATCATTGCAATTTATGTATTTTAAATGTTATATGAGATTAATTCCGTAATGTTTTGTTGGTAGTGACGTGAACAGTGGTGTAAAAACTGTATGAATCATATATGACCTCCGCTCTTTACCGCCCACATATCGCCAAACAGGTGTCCGATAGCATCTCGATGTATCAGCAGAATAGTATGGCCACTAAAGTGCGACACGGAGCTCGAAAATACACATTCATAACATCCCCGGACGGGAAAATACCTAATTTTTACATTTGGGACCATTTTTATGCTTAGACGTACGTTAATCTCATTAAATCTTGAAATATAATCGATGACTTAAACTTTACACAGCCTTGGCCCCGATTGTTATTGTTCCGTCTGCGCATGCGCGGACTGAAACCTTTACTGGGCTGAAGAATTTTCTGTTATACCGGCAGTGTGTGACAGGTCAGCCGTGTGAGATAGCCGTGTGAGACAGAAAAATCCCACATGGGCGTGGCTTTGGAAATAACATTAAAATGGACTCTGGGTATGCGAGAAAATGATATTCCACCCTCGTGGCCAGAAAATGTCGTCAGAAACTCGGCTTACTGGTGTGGAACAAGGATATTCCACCCGAGTGGCCAGAAAATGTTGTCAGCAACGAGGCTTGCCGAGTTTCTGACGACATTTTCTGGCCACGAGGGTTAATATCCTTGTCCCACACCAGTGCATGTGATGGATACATTTTCTCGCCCTCCTACTGGCCCCCTCGACACTTTCTAGATATGATCATGTTCATTGACATGCTGCTAGTGTGAAAGTCAACTTTTTCATTATGCCTTTTATGTTTTTTTCAGTAGTTCTATCGAATAGCCGTGATTTACAAATGGGTGTAAACAGAGTTTTCACCTTCAAAATAGACACAGCCAGTCTGACAAATTAAAAATAGACTGTGAGCGTCCTTTTGACCTAGACCATGACACTTTCTGACCGTTTCACGATACGCTACAAAATAGGGATCCATCAGCGAGCTGAAATGACAGAAATGTTGAAAATAAACACTATGTTCTCGATTGAAATATTTTTAATTTAACATACATAATGTATATCTGCTGTTGTTTTTATATAAAAATTTCATTTGAACTAGATTTTTTCAAGAAAAGAAAATATCCCTACGCAATGTGTAAAGTAAGCCGTGTGTAGTGTAGACTGTTCGTAGAAATCGCATCACACGTGGAATTCCAAACTGTAGGAGTTTAGGCTAACGACAACTAAATAACTGTCTATCAAGAACTGCTTTATGCAACAACGGGTAAAATTATACTGGTAGTTCGTGTTTTCAGCAAGTAGCCCACTCAGGAAGCTATTCCTCGCTGGCACTGTCATTTTCGATCACACGAGGCCGAATCCGTCGCCTTTTCTAATCACCATAATTATTGATGAAGTTGACAGTTACAGGGGCTTGAAATGTGTTTTCTTGGAAGACCGATTTACCCGGGGTGAGTACAGAATGAGATGCCTCTGTATAACTGGATGCATACTGCATATTTGTATGATTCACAAATCTCTCTGTTTGGCTCGACTGAATGGCAACTGTACTACGACCATGACTGAGATGAGGAGACCCAGTGGGTGGGCCTGGGGAAGCCGATGGGAGACATCGACGTGGAGACATCGACGTGAAATTTGAGATGGCTGTGCCAATGACAATGGTGGGGCAGGGGTTGGGAAGGTGGTCCGGTAATTTGTTGCAGAGTTGGATGTGAGCTTATCTGTTGTTTGTGTACATTTCCAAGTTGTCGGTAATTGTTTAGAGATTCAGAGCGTTTGTGTCCAGTCACATACACCTTCATGTTATCAGGTAAGTTACAATCAGTCATTCTTTGTACAAGTGTCTTCCTAACGCTCGTGTTCGTGATGGTTTTGTCTGAAGAGAGATTTGCTCGCTTGGCCATTTCTTTCATGATGTTAGACAGTTTGTTTGCCCCAATAGGCCCTCTCAAAAACCACTGCTGTGACAGACCTGGCGCGGGATTATGTGCCACTGGGGCAATGTAAAATGGGTCACTCGCGTTGCAGTAATCACTTGGTCGTCGTTCTTCATATAATGTATATGCAGTAACTGGGCAGCGCTATGGGCTCTCAGGGGTAGCGTACATACGAGGCGGACATGATCTCGCATCTCCTAAGTTTTTACCTGTTCTCGTTTTGGTCGCTCGTTCGTGGTACTCGATATATTCCGAATGGAGTTAACCATCATATTTCACCACCACATCGTCCCGCATCATCGTACGATGTTCCGTTGCAGCTCTCATCCCAAAATGTAGCATGTTATTAAACCACATGGTGTTAACTATACTGTTTGACGTCTGGTGTCCTAGCTGGTTCGTGACGTAGAGTTGATCGATATCACTTCCACTCAATGGCATTGCTGTGCGGGGCTTGTTTCCTTTACCTAGGTAGGGAAAATATTTTTAGGATTTCACCAACAGGGCGACCAAATTTATAGATTGTCTAGATTTCTGCAGATTTTCCAACACATCTAACATTTCAATATACACATTTTCAGCCATTTTTAATTAAAATTACACATTTTTGTCTTAAAATATGCAACTTTTTAGCTCACCTGAGGGAAGCTCATGTGAGCTATTTGTTACCGCAATGTGTCCGTGTGTGTTCGACCGAATATGGTCATTTCTTATATCAATTTGAAGGTATCAACGAGGTGATCACTCCGGTGCATTTTTTGTCGAAATCGGATGTTTATGTCATCCAAGATGGCCGCCGAAAGGTCAAAAGGTCGTTCTTTTATTAGAGATTTCCAAATTATTCTTCACATGAACCGCTTGGCCCATGGTAGCCAAACTTTAAAGTTATGGTCCATGGGTGAAGCCTTTTCAGATTTGTTAAAATGGAGGTCATCGCTAATCCAAGATGACCGCCGTCTAAAAATAGCACAAATTCTTCAAAAATCTTTTTCTCAAGAACCGCCAGCCAGATTTCGACAAAACTTAGATACAGTTGTCCTTAGTCGGTTGCGTAAATATGGTGAGCATAAGCACCAAGCCATATACAGACAGGAACTGACGGACAAGACAGGAACTGACGGACAAAAAAAGGACAGCTGACAATGACCCCAGTATACAACAATAAGGCAGTGCATGATTGGTGGTATAATGATATTATGGTCAGGTGTTTTACACTAATTCACGCTTATTGATTCTATTCACACATATTCATTCCATCACGTTTTGATATTATGTTTATGTATGGTAACAAGAAATATGAGAGTACTGTGACTCGAGTAGGTCTTCTATTTCTTGAACCAAACTATTCTAATGCACCTTAATGAAATTGTCGAAATCTGATTGGCTGATCGATCAATTACCTGCAAGTAAATACACGATCTACAAGTACGTAGCATGCCATGTGATCACATTGACATAATTAGATGTATTCCTACGCGCCGTTTCGCCCTGAAAGTCCGTGACGTCATACAATATAGAGATTGTTCGGACAACCAGAATCGTCAGTATTCAGATATTCTCCAAAATGCTGGAGCTAATGAAGAAGACAAGAGCCCTCTCAATTGCACTGTGAATATACACAACCATAACTATTACAATCATTAAGTGATCCACTTATAAAACTGTAAAATGTCAAGCTCGACAAGTAGGCATCAGCGATGTCGGCCATTTCTTTCTAACTTTGAATGGGAATTCCCAGCAATGTAGGTCATTGGACAGTTATTCTAATAGTCAAGGTAGTGTTCAACCATAGATAACATAATCATTGGTGGATGATAAAGAATATATAGATGAAATAAAAGTTTGTAAATTGTAACACACTTCTTCATTAGTTTACGTATTTGTTTTGCACTATTTCTTTTCGTGTATTATGTTTATGGCAGTTGTCACGGTTGCAGACAATGTGTAAATCGGCCAATATAGTGAGGGTTGTAATGGGTATGCCCATATGGATTGGTATTTGGTTCGGAAATCAGGAAAATGAGTCAGAAATGTTGGTCGTACATTAGAATAGAGATAACCGTATTGACAGTTGGAAATCGAAGTTTCCAACCATAAATCCACCGAGTATCTCCCCAAATTACAAATTTCAATACAGTTATCTCCTAAATTACCCAATTTACAAACCCTAGTAAATGGCATGCCTCCATGCATAATTTGCTGCAAATAGTATTGCTTATTATATACGTATTTTCGCTTCCTATTGAAACACAATGGAACGCAAGACGTCAATATTGTTTTCCATATTGACGTCTCGTGATTTCATATTGGTCAGTGCCGGAACTACGTTTCAAATCGCAAAATTGTTCCTTCTAAATCGCCACTAATTTGTTGATTTTATTTATATTTTGTATATTTTTTAGCGCATATAGATTGCAAATCATTCACGTATATAATAAAAAAGGTTATTTAATTTGTATGTCTCCGCCGCGTAACGATATTGCACGCTACGGAACTCGTGCATATCTCCACATACAAATACAATAACCTATAAATACTATATGTGCATAGCTGTCTCATGTATATGTACAATGCTGTTGTATTTCTAATGGATGACACTAATATAACTGAGCAGATGAACCGTGGCATCAATCATAAGATAGATGTTATTTTAGTATGTCTCCGCCGCGTAATATTGCACGCTACGGAACTCGTGCGTATCTCCACATACAAATAAAATAACCTATAAATACTATATGTGCATAGCTGTCTCATGTATATGTACAATGCTGTTGTATTTCTAATGGATGACACTAATATAACTGAGCAGATGAACCGTGGCATCAATCATAAGATAGATGTTATTTTAGAATGAGCAGTATAATTTAATACATGTATTGTATGATATACAGACACAGTGCATGCTGGTTTTTGAAGGTCGTGGTTTAATAAGTCGCTGTATACATGTAACCAGTCAAAGTGAATTAGTAAACTTTTATAAATGCATGTTATGTGAATTACGGGCGTAAAAAGTGTTGAGCGTGTTCGAATATGAAAGTATTCAGGGTAGGTGTGATATTTTGGATAATGTGCAGAGATACATACTAGATGGCCGCGGCCCGCATGTGGCGCCCTCCGAGGCTTTGATAGTATACCGAAAAACTTTAACCAAAAACTTTAACCAATATATTTAACCCGGACGTACGGACGTACGTTCGCCAATGTGCTGACTATGTCGCGCTGTCGGCAAGCGGGCGCGACAAAAACAGTCATTTTGGCGGGCGAACTATGGCCAGGACGTATATTAATATTTGAAACGTATATTGCACGCATATGCCTCGCATATATAGTGATGGCACATTGTAAAATCACTCTTGTGTATGTGAATATGTATTTTATTTGAGAGTGGCTCGTTTTATTGCAACATGGGTATCTTGTTAGATTTTATGAGCGAGCATTACGGTACAAACATGTAGTAAACAGTTTGTCAACAGGGTTATGATCTTTGAGCGACTTATGCATGCATATGGCTTTCATAATGTGGTCTCGGCTGCTAAATGACGTAAATGGTCACTCGAATGAATTGTGTTGTACATGTAGACAACATATAATAATGAAACAGAAATAATGTCTGTATATGCTGCTATGCAATCAGCATACGCTACACGCTAATGCACCATTGACGAGATTCAATGCACAAATACATAAGGTTCCGCATACATCACGATATAATTAGGAGATAACTGTATAGTATGGGCTCTGGGGGGTTGTTTGTGTACATTTTTCTTTCACGGCAAAACTTTGCATTTTATTGTTCGGTGTGACAAGACCTTCAAAAAAAGTTTGGGTAGCACTTCCAAGTCGAGTACGTTTTCTCTGTGGCGGCCATCTTGGATTTTAGTCCGGGTGCAAAATGGCTAAATTTATGATATTTTATTTTCACAAATTAAATCATTAGGTTAGGCATCAAATTATTAATTTTGATGTTTTGCATTATAATGGTTCTCAAAAATACATTATGAGCACAATTTATTTACTATCATAAACATGACTTTGGGGTACACAATGGACATATTTTACTCAAATGTATCACAAATTTTCTTCATTTTGGAAAGTCGCTCAATCTCTGATGGTGTCTCAATCGCCCAATAATATAATTAGAACTCTAAAATATTCCCCAAAACTTGCTAATTAAATCCTCTAAATAATGCAATCCTCTTTGCCATACATTAGGGCACTGTGAGAAGTCCTCTTGAGCGAAAAGTTACCCTTACCCCATAATGAGCAATTTTTTTGGAATTTTGCTAGAAATGAAATATCTTCTGAACGAATAGACTTAGGAAGGTGATCTTGGTGTCTACACATAGGTTTTCTGGGTCAGATATTCTATTTGTGGCATGAAATTAATGTTTCGAGTTAGTCATGTGTATGTAAATCCAAGATAGCCGCCAACATGGCCGCCAAAATGCTGAAAAATGATATAATCCAAACAGATTGACATACGAAGGTGATATTGGCACCTGGACATAGGTTTTCGGGTTCTGATGTGAAATTAATGTTTCGACTTTGTCCTTTCATAGAAATCCAAACAGTGACTGTACTCTACCAGGACAAACCGCCGTCATCGACATGTAAACCCAATATATCTAATACACAAGTCACACATGGGCCGCAGGCATTCAAGGATCTCCTTCCGTGCCAAGTTCTCTCAGATTTCCATAAGACAGCAAAACGCCCTGACATCCCTGCATCCTACACGGTAAATGACAGCGTCTACAAATCCGAAAAGGCTGAAGTAGCAAAACAGGAAGACACCACATGGTCCCTGGCGCGTCTGGCTGTTACCGACGATGAAGTCTCGATGTATCCTCCATTACAATCAATGCCTTGCTGGAGTGCAAGAAACTCCGTCTGGACTGACGAAAACATTCCAGTGAAGAATCTTGCATTCTTACCTGTCCTGCCTTATCCCGTCACTGAATATGCAACCGTGTATTCTGAATGAAGAACTTCACATCGATAGGTACACAGTTACTACAAGGAGAAATCCCGATGTATTGTGATGAGGGGGGTGTACTGCATCGTCAAGGAAATTCAAATGATGCGACCGCAGGAATTTCGCACTTTAGTCCCAGTTATGGGAACATTCCATTTGACAAAAACTGTTCTGAAGTACATGGGGAAAGCACTAAGTGGAAGTGGAGCCGACATCACTTGGCTGCAGGCAGGTGTTTTTGGTCCAACCGTGATTCAGAACTCGGTTCTCAATGTAGGTCATTACAGCCGATCTCTTGAAGGCATGCAGTTTCTTGCAGAAGCATTCACACGCCTTCTCTACAAGGAATTCTTTGCTGAGAACGGCATTCAGCCATATGCACCAGTCCTTGCTATTCTGGAAAAGCTGAAGTCAAGTGTGTCAAAGACGAACATCAGTGACAGTCAGAGGTGCATGGTAGAGTTTGCCACTGCATCACACAAGTTGGCAGGAGATCTGAATAATTTCATCGAATCTCAGTCCGCCGTGAACGAGAACTTCCAGTTCTGGGTCCAATTCCTTCGCATGATGGATGTGGTGCACGATCTGCTGAGAGCTGATCGCGAGGGAATCTGGGAGCTCTATCTTGATGCGGTTGCAACGAGCCCTCTATCTCTTCACGGCATTTGACTCCACAAACTACCTGCGCTGGTGTTCTGTCTACATGGAAGACATACGACGGCTATCCCAAACATCACCATCAGTCTACAAGAACTTCTCACATGGGAAACTTTTCCATCAAAGACAAACCTGACCGCTTCATCGCAGTTGGAGGAGACCAGAAACTGGAGCAGAGTATCAATCTGTCATCAAAATGCAGTGACGGAGTCCATCGGACATGCCAAGCAGAAGCAGTATGTGGCTCAATGGGACCTAATTTACCACGAAATGATGGCAGTGAAGAATCTGCATCGGGAATATGCTGGCGTGATGGAGGATACACACGAGTCGTGTAACCACCACAAGTCATCACAAGCCACTACAACACGTAATGAGTCACATATCCAAGCAATGATACGATTCATCGAAGAAAAGGGCTCTCCACTATTTGCAGAAGCATCTCCAGAGCTGAAAAACTTTGTGACGAAAGAAGTCATGCCAAAAGACATCAGAAATGACATGTCGAATGCCTTCTCAACAGGAAAGGAAAAATACCTGACATTTCGGCTCAGCAGATTTATCACTAAACGTGCAAAACTAAGTGAATGCATACACCGAACAAATTTGAAAACCATGAAAGCTATCAGAGCCAAGCCACAGAAGACAGTCAAGAAGGCAGTGAAGGAGATGAACATTGAGGAGAAGACGGTTGAAATAGCACGAGATCGAGGCATCAGCACAAAAGACCTTCTGGAATGTGATGTCGCACCCTCCCCTCTTCTGTTCAGTGATGATGGGATGATGACCAAACCGGAGAAAAGCCAACTACTCAAAGAGCTGGAGACCCACCTGAAACCAGAGGACTATGAGTATGTGCATCGGCATAACTCTGCATTTGTCATAGACACCATGGTAACTGTTCGCAAGTTTCGTGTCAGCGGCCTCTCCACCTTTCATGACTTTGTGTCTGTGTTCTCATCAATTACAGAGGTGTATCACCAGTTTGGGCGATGCGACTATGTGTTTGACATGTACTCGGAAGATCCCTCTGTAAAGGACAGTGAGAGAATGCGCCGCTCCGCTACTGTGCCCATTGAACACATCTCGATTGCACCAGGGACTCCTCTACCAAAAGAGATGGATACCTTCTGGCCTTCGAATGCCAACAAGCATCTTCAGGAGCAACTGATATATCACCTCTCCGTGATCATGTTCCCGAAACGCGACAGTTTCCCACTGTAGTCGGGCAGGTGACGAGAGCAGATGAGACCTGGCAGTGCCTTATGGTTCACAAAGGCAGTAAATCATGTGATGAACAATCTGCAATCATCATTTGAAGAAGCTGACCACCGTATTCCACTTCATGTATTGGACTGTCTGAAGGCAGGACACAACATATGCGTTGTTATCTCCAATGACACTGATGTAGTCGTCGCCCTGCTGTACCACATGCCCGACCTGATGCAACACAATCTTCGGGAACTGTGGGTGCGAGCTGGTGTTGGAGATTCAACCCGGTATGTGCCTCTTCATACTTTATACCAACGCATGGGGTCTCGGCTATGTGTAAGTACTACCGGCTCTGCACAGTCTTACGGGATGTGACATCACCAGTAGAGTTGGCACAAAGAAAGCGGCATTAAAGGCAGAGCCAGAGAAATTCCTCAACAACTTCGGTGAGTCGCCAATCTCTCTCCAGCCATGATCCGTACATCCTGAGCAATACCTGGTGAAGGTGCTGAAAAGGCAAAGTGATGCTACAAATTTCACTGATCTACGAGCAGAGGTCTTCCACTTCAGCAAAAGCAGCTCTCTTCACAATCTTCCTCCGACCAGCCAGGGCCTCCTACCACACATACAGCGTGCTTTCTACAATGCATACACAACAATGCACACGTTGGAGTGCCACATAAATCCCGACACTGCCGAAACATTGAATGCAGAGGAGTGTGCCTATGAACTTGACCAAGGTCAGCTAATTCCTGCAACATCATGGAAAACACTTCCGGTGAATTGGTCTATCTTCTGTGCATGTGCCAAGTGTGCCAGGTCAACATGCCCTTGTAAAATGTCACAACATGTATGTAAGAATCCTGTCACCTGAGATTACAAGCTGAGATTGAATTATACAACACTAAGTGAAGAGTTGACATTTTCTTCTCTGGTCTCGATATCGCCTTTATCACCCCCATGATGAACTTCGCGTGCATCATTGAGGTTCTCATCTACCATGACTGATTCGGTGCTGCATTAAAGTTTAAATTTAGATGAGTTTGTAGCATATGTATGTGTTAGCATTCAATTCATGTGGGTTCAAAATCAATACATATATGTAGACACAAAGATCAACATCATACGAAACTTACTTCAGGATTCAGGTAATTTATGGGGTAGGTGTAGCTCCCGGTTCAATTAGGCTTGTACAAGGCCATGATGCACCAAACTGAAGGCAGCACTGTTTAGCTAATTTATTTGAATAGCAAACTTATGACCATATTTCACAGCTGTACTTGCAATATTGGGCCATGGATACATCATCAAACATGAGGCTAATTCCCAAATGAAAGAAATATGTGTCTAAATTTTAGAAAAATATGTCCATATTGTACATTAAATCAATGTTTCGAGTAATAAAGCATGCTAAACATGTATCAGTAAAATCCAGGTAATGGCAATAAATCAAACTGAACAATTACTGGGTAGTTTATTATAAAAAAAATATATAATACCATAAATTTAGCCATTTTGCACCCAGACTAAAATCCAAGATGGCCGCCACAGAGAAAACGTTCAGCATTTCCAGCATTTCCGGTCATCTAGGATTTTTATACCCATGACTAACTCAAAACATACATTTCACATGAGAAACAGAATTCCTGACCCCGAAAACCTATGTTTAGGTGCCAATATCACCTTCGTCTGTCAATTTCATTTTTCAGCATTTTGGTGGCCATGTTGGCGGCCATCTTGGATTTACATACACATGACTAACTCGAAACTTTAATTTCATGCCAGAAATAGAATATCTGACCCCGAAAACCGATGTGTAGACACCAAGACCACCTTCCTAAGTCTATTCGTTCAGAAGATATTTCATTTCTAGCAAAATTCCAAAAAATTGCTCATTATGGGGTAGGGGTAGCTTTTCGCTCAAGTGGACTTCTCACAGTGCCCTAATGTATGGCAAAGAGGATTGCATTATTTAGAGGATTTAATTAGCAAGTTTTGGGGAATATTTTAGAGTTCTAATTATATTATTGGGCGATTGAGACACCATCAGAGATTGAGCGACTTTCCAAAATGAAGAAAATTTGTGATAAATTTGAGTAAAATATGTCCATTGTGTACCCCAAAGTCATGTTTATGATAGTAAATTGTGCTCATAATGTATTTTGAGAACCAGTATAATGCAAAACATCAAAATTGATAATTTATTGATGCCTAATAATGATTTAATTTGTGAAAATAAAATATCATAAATTTAGCCATTTTGCACCCGGACTAAAATCCAAGATGGCCGCCACAGAGAAAACGTACTCGACTTGGAAGTGCTACCCAAACTTTTTTTGAAGGTCTTGTCACACCGAACAATAAAATGCAAAGTTTTGCTGTGAAAGAAAAATGTACACAAACAACTCCCCAGAGCCAGGACTAGTATTGAAATTTATAATTTGGGGAGATATTCGGTGGATTTACGTTTGGAAACTTCAATTTACGGCGCCGCCGCATGTAATTTTGGGAGATACTCGGTGGATTTATGGTTGGAACTTCGATTTACGGCGACGCCGCAGGCGGAGACGTAAATCGAAGTTTCCAACTGTCAATACGGTTATCTCTATTCTAATGTACGACCATCATTTCTGACTCATTTTCCTGATTTCCGAACCAAATACCAATCCATATGGGCATACCCATTACAACCCTCACTATATTGGCCGATTTACACATTGTCTGCAACCGTGACAACTGCCATAAACATAATACACGAAAAGAAATAGTGCAAAACAAATACGTAAACTAATGAAGAAGTGTGTTACCATTTACAAACTTTTATTTCATCTATATATTCTTTATCATCCACCAATTATTATTTTATCTATGGTTGAAAACTACCTTTGCTATTAGAATAACTGTCCAATGACCTACATTGCTGGGAATTCCCATTCAAAGTTAGAAAAAAATGGCCGACATCGCTGATGCTTGCTTGTCGAGCTTGACATTTTACAGTTTTATAAGTGGATCACTTATTATGATAATCATTGTAATAGTTGTGTATATTCACAGTGCAATTGGGACGGCACTCGTCTTCTTCATTAGCTCCAACATTTTGGAGAATAGCCGAATACTGACGTTTCTGGTTGTCCGAACAATCACTATTGTATGACGTCACGGAATTTTCAGGGCGAAACGGCGCGTAGGAATACATCTAATTATGTAAATGTGATCACATGACATGCTACCTACTTGTAAATCGTGGATTTACTTGCAGGTAATTGATCGATCAGCCAATCAGATTTCGACAATTTCATTAAGGTGCATTATAATATTGAATTTACGTTGTATGATCAGTCTAGTTACAGCGAGATGCAGCGAGATATTATTCATCCGCTACGGTGTATAATGGTTTATCAGGTAACCTGCTCTATATTGGCCGAATACGTACTGACTGATAACATATTTCTGTATCAGGCTTTGACCTGATACAAACATCCGGGTTACGAAGTGACAACTGACGTTCCATTGGTCGGATGACGTCACGTGACGTTATCGAATGACGCCAGTGTAATGACGCAACGTAAACAAGTCCGCGTTCTGTCCATAGAGAACGACGTCATATTTGGTCATTTTCGAGCGTAAAGCGTTACCTGATAAATATAATACCAGGCTATTGTCTTTTGATATCAAGTTTATCAGGCTCGACTCGGAAACGGAAACGGCAAGCCTCGGAATTCCTACGCGTTTCCTAGCCTTGCCTGATAAACTTGATATCAAAAGACACTAGCCTGGTATTCTCTATGACTATACTACCATCCCCTAATACTAGTAACATTGCTGCATATAGTGGACATACTTACTTACTTAATCCTCTTCGTGCTGAGTAGCACATAAGGCCGACACCAAAGACCGCCATTCTATTCTATCATACGCCCATGTCTGCACCTGGCCCCAGCTCCACCCTTTCTCTTTCATCTCCTTCTCCACTGATGTTCGCCAGGTCTCTTTTGGCCGTCCCCGTTTTCTCCTTCCAATGGGTGTCCACCGCATGGCAACTCTGGGAATGGCATCTTGATCCATCCGATTAACATGCCCAATACAACGCCATCGTCGGCGTTTAATTTCCAAAGATAGCGGAGTTGTGTCTGTTTGTCGATGGAGTTCTTGGTTGGAGATGGTGTTTGGCCAGAAGATCCTGAGGAGTCTGCGAAGACATCTCGTTTGGAAGACGTCCAGCTTGTGAGACGTGGCGTGTGTCACTTTCCAGGACTCAGATCCATATCGGAGGACTCCAAGGATGTTGCTATTGAAAATCCTTAACTTGGTCTTGATACTGAGCTTAGAGGATTTCCAGATGTTCCGCAAAAGCTCCTCTGGCCTTGGAAATTCTGTTGTTTACGTCCTTTTCTGAGTTTCCGTCGGTGGAAAGTTTGCTGCCGAGGTATACAAATTCTTCTACTTCTTGAATGGTGTTGTTGTTGATCGTTACTGGTTGATCTGTTCCTGGATTAACTTTCATGGTCTTGTTGGCATTAATGCTGAGTCCAATATGTTTCCCAAGTGTGTCCAGGGTGTCCGTCTTTGCCTGTATATCGCTGTGTCGTTGTGCAAGGAGAGCAATGTCATCAGCAAAGTCAAGGTCTTCTACTGGTTCTGCGAAGGTCCACTGTAAGCCTCTACTGCCGCCTTTGGTAGTCTCCTTCATTAGCCAATCAATACACAGGATGAAGAGTAGAGGAGATAACAGACATCCCTGCTGTAGGCCAGTTTTGATTTGGAAACTGGGTGTCAGGTCTGTGCCGCAAATGACTTGCGCACTGAAGTCGGTGTAGAGCATCTTGATGACGGAAATAATTTTGTCTGGAATCCCATAATGGGATAATATCTTCCAAAAAGATAGTCTGTGTACACTATCAAATGCTTTGGCAAAGTCAATGAAATTGGCATATACTGTGGCATTCCATTCGTTGCTCTGCTCAATGATCTGACGTAGTGTGAAGATCTGGTCTGCACATGATCTGCCTCTTCTAAATCCTGCTTGGTGTTTACGCAGCAGCTGGTCAACAGCGGTAGTTAGTCTGTTGAGAATGATTCTGCTTAGGATCTTGCTTGTCACTGACAGTAGCATGATTCCTCTCCAGTTATTGCAGTCACTGAGATCCCCTTTCTTCGGGAGTTTGACAATCAGTCCAACTTTCCATGGGCTTGGTACCATTTCAGAATTCCAAATCTCCTGCAGGATCGTTGTGAGTACGGTGGGGTTTATTTGATCCTCTGCCTTTAGCATTTCTATGTGTACTTTATCAATCCCGGGTGCTTTCCCACTTTTTTGCTGGCTGATGGCTCGTCTGGTTTCTTCCACCTTTGGCGGCTCTGTGTCTATATCGATAGTGGTTTCTGCTGGTAAGATGTTGGCTTCTGTCGTTGGATCCTCCCTGTTGAGTACTTTTTCAAAGTGGTCCTTCCAACATCTTAGCTTTTCCTCATCGTTTGTTACAATCCCTCCTTGTGGATCTCTCACTGGTGTGTCTGTGGACTTGCATCCTCCTTTCAGTGTCTTTTTTAAATTGTGTACAGTGTCCCCATGTCCTGCCTTTCAGCTGCCATCTCTGTTTCTGTCGCCAGCTTGTCAATGTAGTTCCGTTTGTCCACCTTCACTCCTTGTTTGACCTCCTTGTCTAGGGATGCATATGTGGTCTTGAGTTGCGCTTTTAGCCGCTCTGACCTAGCCTGGAGTAGCTTCCGTTTGACATCCTTCCTCTCATCTATCTTTTGCCACGTTCGCCTAGATATCCACTCTTCCTTCTTCCTTTTTCTGGTCCCTAGAACTTTCTCTCCAGCTTCCAGTATCCGCTGATTGAAGGTGTCGATATCCATCTCTTGTTGATCATTCAATGGACCAAACTTGTCACTCAATTATATCTGAAATGACCTCTTCACAGTTGGATCCTTCAGCTTCGCTACATCTAGGGGTGGTTGTCTTTGTTCCTGCTTGTTGGCCTTTCTAAGCTTCAATTTGACAGTGGCTAGGATGAGTGTGTGATCACTTTCAACGTCAGCTCCCCTCATTGCTCTGACATCTTGTAGACTACCCCTCCATCTTCTATTTATGATGATATGATCTATCTGGTTGTTTGTTCGACCATCGGGTGACTTCCAGGACCACTTATGTATATCTTTGTGCTGGAATATGGTGCCTCCAATAACCAAATTGTTCTCTTCGCAGAGATCGACCAGTCGTTCTCCGTTATCATTCATGACCCCGCAACTTCCTGTGTTGTCCCGGCCAACTTTAGCGTTAAAGTCTCCTATGACGAGAAGAGCATCATGTGCTGGTGTGCGTGTTAATTCTTCTTGTACTCGGTCATAGAAAGCATCCCTTTCTTCATATTCTGCTACCTCAGTGGGTGCATAGCCTATGATGACGGTGAACTTTGCACATGATGAGTTAAATCTCGCTGTCATGAGTCTCTCGCTGATGGATTTCCACTCTATCAAGCTTCTGTGTACCTCTTTCGTCATTATCAACGCAACTCCTCTGGTGTGTTGGTCATCTGAGCGTCCTGAGTAGGCAATATGGTGTCCTGTTGCTAGTTGTCTAGTACCCGTTCCTGTCCACCTTGTCTCGCTAACTCCTAGAAGACCAATGTTGTAGTTCTCCATCTCCCTGATCACTTGAGCTAGCCGTCCGGTCTGGTAGAGTGTTCTAACATTCCAGCAGCCCACTCGTCGTGTCGTCTTCGGTCCAAGGATGCTCACTATCGGGATGTCAGTGTCCTGTCGGGTTTGACTGCCATCCGTCCTAGGTCCAGTCGTTTGGCGTGTGTCCATCCTTATCACATTATCTTCATTTTCTTTGGTGTAGGTTTCTGTAGCGTTTAATATTGTTTACGTGACAGGGTTGCTGGCATAGTTTACACATTATTACAATGACGACAATAATGTGCACTGGCAGTGTAAATTGATGACTATAGCAAAATTGGGTCCATGTCAGCGATTGGTATTACTCAGTCAGTTTGGGTTTCTCTGAATTACAGTTGTCTCTGCGATACTGGGGACAGTTTCACTAAACTTCGTACGACTAAAATGTTCGTAAATGCAACTTTAGGATCGTCTGGAAATTTCAATTGATGGATTTAAATTTATTGAGCATAGGCTGCATATGCAATCCAATAATTGTTTACAAGAACAAATGATAAATGTGAAATGTACAGACTATCATAAGTTTGCACTTACGAACATGTTAGTCGTACGAAGTTTGGTTAAACGGCCCCCTGATACTGAATACATAGAACATTACACGTCATTGCTAGCATTATGACAAATTGCCATGCATAAGATAATACGCATTGCATGTACTACACTATTACACTACATGTTCTGGTGCTGAAACGTGATGCTTTATTATACCATGATATGCATACATTGCATGTTTCATACATAATACGATTTCATAAGATTATTTTTGATTGGTATATGCGTATTTTATCATTACCCGATATGCATTTATTGCCGAACGGTCCATTTATACATGCATATGTATTTCGTCATTAATTACTGTCGATTGTCGAGTGTGAGTATGTGTGCAGTGGTCATCCTCTTTCATTTCTTCACAGATCTTGTGCATTAAAAGTGCCTACATTTCTGTCAATTTGCAGGAATTTGCATCATGCCATCTAATTCCGTTTCAATTGTACAATTGTGTGTGTTATTTTCTGATTGTATTTATATACATTATAATAGTAAAATATTCATGAAACTAGAAAATGTGGTATGTCGACGCACTTAGGGCCCCTATTTGAGAAACTCTTACGAAAACTTCAAAAAAATAAACAGTCAGACGGACTGACGTACTATCAGTAGCGATGGTAATTGTATTCTTGCGGAAGGATGTATCGTTACTAAGTAATGCATAGACGAACCATGTGCAGGTCTAATTCACAAGAAAACATTTATGATTTCAATATACAAGCTAGAGAAACCACTATTCTGTTACAGCTATTTGAGAAACTGTTACAAAAACTTTCAAATAAATAAACAGACGGAGGGATGTACTATCAGTAGAGAGGGCAATTGTATTAATGTGGAAGGATGTATCATTACTAAGTAATGCATGTGTGCAATATGAAGATATTTGCTGAAGGCAAACAGAAATTATAGGTGATTTGAGAAACTCTTACAAAAACGTTCGAAACAAGAAGATGTGGCCTGTCGGCAGATTGAAGAAACTGTGGCAACGTTAATATTTGTTGTGAAGGGTAAAATGTCATGGTCATATTAAGGACAGCATGAATGTGTGGTATTTGTGCACACGTATGATACATTGAAATATTGAAGTAATCCATCAAGGGATATAGAAGTTATGACAGAATTGCGAAGGTCAAACTATCGAGGTTAAAAGGTCAATGTCATATTAGGGCAGCACGGATGCATGACATTTGTCCACAGGTATATTGTGTTGAAATAGATAAGCAATCCTTCAAGGGACATAGAAGTTATGACATATTTGAGAAACTCCGGCGAACTACTTAATGTGCCGGACACACTGACGGACTCACGGACAGACAGTCCAAACAAAATATGCCTCCAGCTCTACCGAGACCGGGGGCATAACAATAAACAGACGGACAGACGGACTACGATCAGTCGCGAGGGTAATTGTATTAACGTGGAAGGATGTATCGTTACTAGGTAATGCATGAGTGCAATATGGAGATGTTAGCTGAAGGCAAACAGAACTTATTGGTGATTTGAGAAACAACAACTTTCAAATAAATATACTGACAGACGGACAGACGTACGATCGGTAGCGAGGGTAATTGTAGGAATGTGGAATGATGTATAGTTACTTAGTAATGCATGTGTGAAATATGAAGATATTAGCTGAAGGCGAAACTCTTACAAAAACGTTCAAAAAATAAACAGACAGACGGACGGACATACAAACAGTAGCGATGGTAAATGTATCAATGTGGAAGAATGTATACTTAGTAATGCATGTGGGCAATATGAAGATATTAGCTGATGCCAAACTGACATTATAGCTGTTTCAAACAAAGTTTTAAACAAATAAACAGACAGATGGAAGGATGGACGGACGGACGTATTTCCGTTGTTTGAAGAACAAATAAAAATCCCCTAAACATCAATAGAATTTAGGAGCTTACGGAATAAATCAAAGGAATCTTTTGTGTTCGGCCACGCGTCTAACCTCTTAAACCGCCGGACGTTGGCCCGGACAGACAGTGCGAAACCTATAGGGCACCGCCGATTCTCGGCGGGGCCCTAAAGAGTTTGTGGAATCAACGGGATCTAGAAAATATATGTACAAACTGTATTTTAATTTATCATTTTATTGTCTATGACATGTGTTTGTACAGCTACAAGTCCAATGCTTTGATGGGCCCGGTTGCTCAAAACCTCTGTTATCTTAACAGACTGTTAAATCCTTAGCAATGCTAAGGATTTAACAGTATGTTAAGCTAACAGAAGCTTTGAGCAACCGGGCCCTGAATGATAGATGGCAGCCATCTTGATTATTATATACTAGTACCTCACTTAATTTATGTCAAGGGGAAACGGTCTACAGATGAAACACGTGCTTTTTAATCATATTATCTTTACGACAAACTGGGCCCTTTTGATCAAAGCTTATGTTAGTTTAACATACTGTTAACTCCTTAGCATTGCTATGGATTTAACAGTCTGTTAAGCTAACAGACGTTTTCAGCAACCGGGCCCAGTTTGCGAACTCGGATTTAATAGTTTTTGTTAAAAAGTGGTTAGTGGTGGCTATCTTGGAATCGAGATACAACGTCCTGTAATAGTAAACTAGTGATTATATTTGTAAAGCATTCGGAAAGTTTTCGGCAACCTTGTGATGGTCACAACAGGGGCGTCGGAACAGGTCCGACAGGTCCGGAAACTGCCGAATCAATACTTTTAACATATTTGTAATTCATGTATAACAAAATAAGTCTATAATTGTGTCACTATTCCACCAGTTCTACCAGTTCAGTTATCACACAGCCCCACGTATTGAATGGCAGACATTTTATACCAGACGTAGATTTTCACACAGATATCAGGGGCGATAACCATGTTTCCTTAAAATGTTAACGGACATTACTATTTATTCTCTGTATTTATTTATTTTTGATGTGCAATGATCATACTTTATAATCTCTCGAAAATATTATTTGTTCAGGTGACGTAAATAATTGAAAAATAGCATTTGCATATGAAAATAGCCGGATACCACCGCGAGTCATTACCAATAAAATAAATATTAATAATGATTATACACGTATCTGTATAGCGGGTACTTGTAATTTTTAGAATTGGTGGAATAGTGACACAATTATACACTTATTTGTTCCTATAAAGAACAGTTTGTGCCTACAGAGTGGGCGTGCATCTTTACGTTTTGTAATCTAACAATGAACATGAAATGTTACCTGATAAATGTTTTTGTTATGGTTGTATATAGTTTGACATAACCAGCATACAAACTCTACCAATGTTCCATGTTTATTGTTTTATGTTTTCGCACCAAAACGTGTTCCACTGTCACAGGGCTAGCATGCGTATGCTGATAAGGAACTACTCTGGCCCAATTCACATTGATGTGTGGACGCCGATATTGATTTTAACTCGGCATTTTCCGCTAATTTCCGACCTGATTTACGGAAGATATTACTTATTTTCGAAGTCCATATCGGCGAAAGTATTGCAGTAATGCAGGAGCCAGACTCAAATGTGGCTGTATATATAAACCCCATTTCTCCAGTCACAGCCACATTTAATCCCTAAGTTACTGAAATGTTACTGGAATGGACACAGCCATGCCATTTGTCTGCAGGCTTGGCTATTTATTTATCAGGCAGGGGTATTGTTTTCAGAAATAAGAAACTATTCGCAAATGGTGCAGATCTGGAACTACACTGTAATCTTGAAAGAGTTAGCCACTGACGCACGCGTCATGCTTAGGTCATACAAAATAAGTACTTTGGTTCTCAGCGACGGGGTTTGCGGAACGTGAAGCGGGAGGGCGGATATTTTTAAATAAATAGTTTTTGTTTCTTTCAGATGTTCGTCTCTGATTTTGTTTCAAGTTGCCAGATGCATATATACATCTGGCAACCTGAAAAAAATCAGAGACGAACATCTCAAACAAAAACATATATTCCATAAAGTTACTATAACCTCTTTAAACGTAAAAAATCACAAGATTTTCGCCAGGCATGATCGGATTTAACATATTTTTGCATGGTAGTTTTCTGATTGATCGTGTGGCGAATTTATTGTACAATTTTATGACAATAAAATGCTCGACGCGCACTGACTATTCAGACGCGGCGATATCTGAGACCATTATAAGGAATTAGTACAGATCAGACGCATTGATTATCAAAAGTGGGAGTACAAAATACTCACAACAATGTGAAAATACGCATTTATTTTCAAATTGAGTAGTGAAAATACTGTAATAAAGTTGTTTGTTTTTTGCAGCTCAAATAAGTGAATTTTTACATTTGTTTTTATTTAATACGGAAGAATATATATAATACATTTGTAAAAGTAAAATACACATTGAATTTGAAATCTGGGAGGAAATACTCTTTAGACTCAAAACGTATCTGGAGCACTAATCTCACGTGGTCATTCAATAGCCGATAGTGGGGCCTCAATGAACAGAATTCCATACGTGCGAAAGACACAAAATGGCCCGACTAAGTATGCTTGATGGCGATCAGTTTCTCCCGGGGTCCTTCCATAGCCGGTAACTGCCAGGCCAATCAATGTAAAAAAGTCCACCCGAGCTCAACTTGTTAATCTCATCGTGTTTCGCGTCGCTTTTCGTAATTATCGGATTTTCATCCTGCAAATGAAAAAAGTACAGTAAGCTTAGAGTTAAGTTAGTTACAAAAGTTTATTCAAAAGTTTATTCACTCTGATCATTTTTAAAAATGATATAAGATAGGTAGGTATACATGTTTAAATGCATAAAAGTGCATGAAATATTTCAAACAACAATGAAAGTATGGCTAATATAACATACATGAGGTAGAATTTAGTCATATATGTCTAAATTATGACATGGTACTGGCCATGGTATATACAAGTTGTGGTGCTCTATGGTGGTTTAAATTTATTGAGTATTTCCTTCAGGAACCTACACAGTTTTGTTAACGGGCCAATCCTTGATTCGTTAAATAATTTCTCTAGTTTGAAAGTATTCGGTCGTCGTCAAAAATATTTTTCATTTCGCCGAAATACGAACATTCAAATACAAAATGAAACTCGTCACCTAAGGCTATTGCAGACGAGTTACATAAGTTACATATTCTGTTGTGGTGATTTAGCTGTCGCCATCTACCAGTTTCAATTGGTAGATAATTGTTACATAATCTATAATTTATAAAACATTGGGCAAGATTTTATGGTAATAATTATAAGTAAGTATTTTTCCATTGGATGGCCATTTAAAGATTCTGTAATTTATACATTTAGAACTATTTGACACCGTTGAATACCACACTTGTTTTATACTGGTCTTTTAGTACAGCTTCAACATTATGTTTCGCCCATTGATTCTATATTAGGAAATTTATGATCTGCCCAGACATGATTTAAACCGGTTTCTTCAAATAGTTATTTAAACCTATTCAGCCATTTGTAATTGTTATCGTTTAAGATAAAATCATCTGTTATTATATTGTACAGCATTTTCGTGAATTTATTCAAATCATGTGATGTTGTACCTAAGAAGATGTGCGATTTTTCCTGTGATATATTCTGTACATTTATGCAAAATATCGTAAATTCTGCAAATATTGTTCATGTTATGTCACACATCTTCTTAGGTATAAAACCACATGGCTTGTCTCATTATTATCATCATTGTACACCAAAGTGACGTCGAAGAGATCCGGTAAGCGAAACTATGAGTATAAGCAATTTAAGACTCCACATGTAAAACACAATATAAAACGGGCAAGCATACTGTGGTAATCATTGTGTTGACACTCACCGAGGTCCGGACACTCATAGTAGCGGTTAGAAACAAAATTTCTACCCGCTCCATACCTCTCGAGAAGGTAGCAATGTAACCCCATCTCTTTAATGTAACACATGGAAGAGTGCTTTTTGCAACCGGTTATCCGGCGTGTTTGATATGTTAGCGATATAAAACTGTCAAAGCTTATTAATAAAGAACGTACACATGCATAAATTGGTTATTTTACCGTGTCAATGTGTTTATCAGACATTTACATGTATATCTTATACATTTGAAAGCTTCATTTCGTTATGTTGAATGTTGAAGAACATCAAGAGAAAAAATGGCTTCCATGGGAAAATGATTTCCCTGTTTTATTATATTTGGCAATTTACTAGTTCTACATCAAAGATTATTTGTTTAAAGGTATAACATATACAGTTTACTAAGTTTTGACCTACATGCAACAGTATGCACTTCGATTGCTCACATGTTTTGAATGGGTCAAATTGTAGCCGTAGATAACATATCGGATGAGAATTATTGTAGCTAAGTAGCGGTGTCCGTAACCCCAACCACAGCACCACAAATATAGAGAATTATAGTAGGTTAGTGCCGTGAATGGGAAAAATATCTGGCACGGCTTAGGAAACGGGATGGGCGAGGCTCTGCCAAGCACATCCCGTTTCCGTACCGCGCCAGTTATTTTTCCAATTCACGGCCATTACCTACTATTCTATTTATCCCGTCAACACCTACAAATGGCTGTAAAATGCAAAAAAAAATAACCCAAGCCACCTCACATATTCATTTGATTAAGTCGTATTGACAGGATAGCAAAAATGTTTCGCGGCACCGTGTTTCACGGCACATACACACTGTGTTGGCGGGATAAAATATGAGCACATATAACAAATCTACTGCATATATAGAGAATACCAGGCTAGTGTCTTTCGATATAAATTTTACCAGGCAATGCTAGGAAAGGCGTAGTAATTCCGAGGCCTGCCGAGGAATTCCTACCGTTTCCGAGCCGAGCCTGACAAACTTGATATGAAAAGATATCAGCCTGCAGATATTCTATTCATCAGGTAACATTTTATGCTCGAAAATGACCACAGGTGACGTCGTTATATATGCACAGAACGCGGACTTGTTTACGTCATTCGGTAACGTCACGTGTTGTCATCCGACCAATGGAACGTCAGTGTTCATTTCGCTATAACGCGAATGTTTGTGACCAAATTTCATGAAATAAAAAGAAGGTTCATTCCTCAATTTTGATAACATTTAAGATTATCGAAAAAATGTTTTTGCATTGTTTATCTGGCCGTAAAATCTGGGCAGGTTTCGTGAAACAGACATTATAATGCACCGAAAATAGAAAGCGCGCATCTGATTGGTCAATTGTAATCACAACCTATAAAATATGAAAAATCACAGCATATGAAATATCCGTTTTACCAGTCTGTGTTTTACAACTTGACAGATTGATGTAACCCTACAGTTGTCCGCTGTTGTAAATAATGGCCAGCGGCGGGGAATGCAAATATTTCCAAATTAATTTCGGTACATTTTCGGTTATCCATTCTGTCATATTGACCTGTACAATCCAAAGCGGAAAAGAGAATCAAGAGACGACTAACAAGGGTGGTGGCCCTTCAACAAATTTCCCAAAATATTACCCCACCCGCCACAAATACAGAAGAATTTACCAAAGTGCTTGAATGCAACCCAATATGGCAGTACCAGCCTATACTTTTACGAATTATAATGTGCACATACATGACAGTAAATAATAAACTGTATTGCAGATGGGTAATCACCTGAATTAGGCGTAAATCCAGGAAAATCATAGGCCTGTTGACACAACAAGTTGTTGATATTTCCTTTGTAAAAATCACACGAACCCAGTGCAGAAATGTTGGCATAAATAAAAGCAGAAATAAAAGCAAATAACTGTTGCAACTATACATAGAAAAGCAATACAATTGTTAAAATAAACATTAGAGCTGAAAAATGTACAGATGTCTTTTAAAAGTCCCGTTAATCTCAATTTGAAATGGAAATATTCTTCGGCGGAGTTACATTTCTTCAAATTAATTTGGTGTGAGGCGGTTATCGATGACGACAACAACCTGCTGACGTATTGAAAACTATCACTGTTGCTACGACGTTACAGAAAGCGGGGAGCACACTAGGTGCATTAGAATAGGGATAACCATGTTTTGTTTTTCGATTTGGAGCGGTATGTGGGAGGTTTTATGGTATGTGAATCAGTTTTACGGCGACGCGTTAGTCCTAAGTAGTACACAAGTGTCATGAGACCAACTATCCAGGACCTGATAAAGTATTTTTAAACAAATATATTTGTTCACGGTTCATATCGCAGGTGGCTGAAAACAATCGCATGACAACATCGTCTCTAGTGATCAGGATCAGAACATCAGCTATTGTTGCTGGCACATATGGTCCACCCGAGATTCAAACCCTCTCGTGTTTAGTACAACAACACTAGTACTGCAACCCTAGGCCTCATAAGAAAAGTGGTTATCTTATAATGACGATGGAAGTAAATATATACACAAGTGTTGTTTATAAACAACCAGATGGCCGCGGCCCGCATGTCGAGCCCGCCGAGGCATTTGATGGTCTCAGAGTGTATTTATTTTAAGTTTGAATTAAGGGATGTGGAGATATAAGGTATGTAACAGCTTTAACACAAATTTAAAGTAATTTGACCTTGATCTTGGGCAAATGGGCTTCATGGGTGAGCTATGGAATGAAAATATGGATGACAATAAAGAAGTTTGAAGTAAATCGGAGTAAATGTTGTGGAGATATAAGGTCTGTGAAAACTTTAACACAAATTTCAAAAGTCATTTGACCTTGACCTTGGGACATGTGGACCACATGGGCAGGATTTAGAATGAAAATATGGATGATGAATAAGAAGTATTGAATGTTGGAAGTAAATCGGAGTAAGTGATGTGGAGATATAAGGTATGTAAAAACTTTAACACAAATTTCAAAATCATTTGACCTTGACATTGGTCATGTGGACCACGTGGGCAGGCTATGGAATTAAAATATGGATGATGAAAAAGAAGTATTGGAAGTTGGAAGTAGATTGGCCTTGACCTTGGGGCACATGGGCCGTATGAGTGGGACACATATTGAATATATGGATGATGCCCAATAAGCATACGAAGTTTCAAGCAAATCTGACTTACGGTTACAGAGATAGTAGGTATGTGAAAACGTTAACGCAAATTTTGACAGAAACTCTAACGCAAGTCATTTGACCTTAACCTACTGCAGATAAGGCATTTAAAAACTTTAACGCATATTTCGAACGGACGGACTGACGCACGGACACCCGGACGTCATTGTGATCACTGTCTCGCTTTACGCAAGCGGGCTCGACAAAAATGTTCGTCTTGGGACGGAAGGAATGGTGTACTAATAACATGGGGTGGGGGTGGGGGTGGGGTGGGGATGGTGGCCGGTGACGTGTGACTTTTTGTTATGGAAAATAAATCATGCTTCAGATGACAATCAATGTGACATCTGGGAAAAGCTCGGGAGACGCGTGCGGGAATGATAGCGCTTCATAACGTCGATCAATTGTCCAATGCTCTTGTCACAGAATGGAATGGTCTTCCAAACACCCTTATCCAGACTCGCGTCAATTCTATACGATGTCGGGTCAATGTAGTGATCCACGCACGCGGTGGTCACAACAGATATTAGGGAACATATTCATATGATCCGACGTATGTAGGTGACTTACCTGGATTATCTAGTTACAAATCGGACGCTGAATGAACTTTCATTCTCACCACACAGCTTGTAGGACATTAAAGTTATGTATTAGTGCTGCTTTCACAAGACGTGAAATGAAAACATACATGATATGGTCTGGAATTGTACGCACAGACCAAACACGCATGTTCAGTATCATGCCTGTCGGTTCTTATCCAACAGTGAGCTCCGATTGTTCGTCAGCAATTCACGCACTTGTCTGTCAAATCCAGAATCCAACATTGTCGTAAGGTTAGCCCGCTATGTTAAAGGTGGGCATAACATGTTCTGTATAGGAATTAAATAAGTGTATAATTGTGTAACTATTCCACCAGTTCTAAACGTTACTACTGCCCGATATACAGATATAAACATTTAGAAATATTTATTTTACTGATAGTGACGCGCGGTGGTATCAGGCTATTTGCATATGCAAAGGCATACCATTTTTTAATTATTTATATGAATTAAATGTGTCACCAGAAAAAATAATATTTTCGACAGATTATAAAGTACGATAATTGCACATCAAAAAATAAATCCGGAGAATAAATAGTAATGTCCGTTAACATTTTAAGGAAACACGTTTATCGCCTCTGATATCAGGAAATTTACTTGTGATACGAAATGTATAATGCCACTCAATACGTAGGGTAATGGTGAATGAATGCTTATTTTGCCAGAAAATGTATCAGTTGATGTTCATGTATATGGTATAAAAAAAACATTATGTGCCTACTGAGTGGGCATGTACCTTTAACGTGTGTACACAATGTCACTTAGAATATAACCTGACGTAGGTTGTAAGCTCTCGTTTCGCTAAATGACTTTATCCAACAATCCCTGTAGCCGCTATCGTGATCGACCATGTAGATTCTTTGTCAGTGCCTAACATTTTGATCTTACTGTCCGCAATTTTGATTCGTGAATTGTGGGATTGTTTGTCTGACACACGGTAACATTGTTCTAGTACTATTTCATATACTATGTATTAATTGTGTTTGCCATGCCCCGGCGGAGTGTTATCTGTCAGTTTCCGTTGTTGATGGACAAATTCGTATCTGCTGACGTCATTAAGAGCATAATTTGTGATGTCAATTTCATAATTTGACGTCATTTCCGGGGACTTTTTGGCCAGTGACCGATATTTGGGCTGATGACCAATATTTGGGCTAACGACCACTATTGGCCAGTGACCAATTTCTGGTCAGTGACCAATATTTGGGCAAGCGACCAATTTTTGGTCACTGTGACCATGCATGGGTGTATAAGGCGAGCGAAATCTGTCATTCGGCACTTTGGCACAATAGTCTGAATAGATCGTACAGATAACACCTCCACGTTAAAACTCGTGATAAAATGAGGTCTTTAGCATTACTTATAAGATAAAAATAAGCATTGTACAGTTGTCATAGCAAGAACAATTAATTATTTTAGCAAAAATATGATATTGCCAGAGTCATTTGGACATTATGATTATTGTAATATTTCAATAACGTCATTGATAAATGAGTGGTAAATTGCATGCACCTCTAACCGTATGGTGACATTTTGTTGACATTTAGATACTATTATGACTATATTATAATAGACGGATAATATTGTCATGCAGCTATGACCCTTACTCTTGTTTAACAAGCTTATTATCGTTTCATTGCGGGTTTTATACATATTCGTAAACGACGTGGTCTATCTACACTGACACTTATTTACGGTGTAAACTTACCACTCATTTGAACCGTCACTTGAAGTAGTGTAAATAAATTGTTAAAGTTTAATTAACGCCTTCTATGTTAACTGGACTGCCAGTCTGCTTCGGCACCCGTGTTCCCGTCCGTTTAGATGAGCGACAACTAAACCAGATCTGGTTGACACTGGTTGCAGGCTACACAGAGACTGGTTGACAACTCTCTAGGCCGACGCTACCACATTTGCCGGTCCATCAGTCATCTGGAGCCCGCAACGCGTGTCTGATGATACTGGGGTACACGGTAGTACGCATATAGCAAGGGCTTCGTCCAAGGGGAGGACAGCTAGGTTACCCTAAATAGCTGAGTTTGATACAGCTAGCTTACAGCATAAGGCGTATACGTACGGCAGCTTGTAACAACACGTGTATACATCCTAGGTAGGGTCTACACGGAGTGTGATAATACGCACCACTACCGCCGTGTAACAATATTGTGTTCATTTGCCACCATAGAAAGCAATTTGGAAGGGATAACATCCACCACAATTACAAGTCCAAGTTAGTTTGGAAACTGTATTATTTGTTTTCGATTATGCCTCGTGTTCACTTCATATATTGTTTTTGGACAGCACATGTGGATTTGACGGTACAAAATGACAGGAATGTATCATTTTACACGTACACATCAACATTACTACATCAGACCCGTAGCCAGACCTGTTTGAAGGGGGTTCGTTTCGACGTTTCGAAGGCCCAAGGGGCCTGACGTATCTAGGGGGGTCGAGGCTAAAAAAAGTGGACCTCGATGCTGGGCGGGGGGGGGGGGTGGAGGGGGTCGTCCGACCGCTCCGACCCCCCCCCCCCCCCCCCTGGCTACGGGCCTGTACATTATATTTGGAAACGTCACAGAATTCAACAAAATGGTAACAGTATTGCAAGCTTTACTCAATAGTACGATCTGTTGAACAATTCTGCAAAAATCCGGAACCCACTTTGCCTACGTCGGAAAAGCATATATTGCAGAATATTGGGTAACAGTATGGTTTCTTTTTTTGCTTAGTCATGTTAGTAAAGTTCATGTTTTTACACAAGCCTTTATATGCAACAGGTACGCTTAATATTTCTTGTAAATAACTATGCCTGGAAATGAAAACTAATCACGGAATATAGTCATATAACAACGAAACACAATATAATAAAACATGTTTGCCACTTTCGAGAAAAAAAAAGCACGAATTACAGATGACGGTCAAGAAAGGGAGTTGTAAAGTAGGGTACGACTACTCACAGGACTAACTACCTCCTACAATCAAATACGACCAGGTTCAACACATATGGTGTGGAAGACAATTGTCCGTTATGCAGACTTGAGCCTGGGGATCGTGAACACATACTCACCAGGTGTGGTGCGCTTGAATTAACCCGAAATCTCTGTCTGTAACGCAGGGCGACTTGTAAGTCGCCCTGCTTTACAGACAGAAAATTTGGACTACTCTTGCATACACTATAGAACGGCAATTCCAAAGGAGATGCGGCGTATCATCAGCGACCAGCTAGATATTCAATCTTGGAAACAGCTCTCATCAATGCAGTTTATTATTGTAGAATGCAACTTCTTAGGACAAGGTGTCCCAGACGTCCTGACTAAACTGGAAAAGTCTACCAAGAATAGCATGTCAGACGACTCCAGCAAACACACAACTATGACCAACAGTAGAGAGGCTTTTTACAAACTATCTGATGATGGCTGCCTCCCCAACCCAATAATCCCCTAGCGTTTGTCAGAATTTAAGAAATTATTATTAACAGAGACATATACTATAGAGACTTAACTTAAAAGCATTGTTATTAACCACAATTCAACAACTACCACCGATGTATTCGGGTGCAAAGGTCAACGACTGGTGGGACGTACAACGAATAGAAAGAAGTAACCAAAACACTAATCTATCTATTCTCATGTGATAAGTACTATATCCGTTGTGATGCAACGTGCGCATCTCTCGCCATTGACCATGAACGCACATCTCTTTTGGAACTCGAGTGCCGTGTAAATCATTACATTCAAATCAGGCAACAACAAGACACATATCCTCAATAATTTATCCAAGCGTTCCAATGACTGTGATGATTTGTGTTGTCGATTAGTAGAAATTTTGCATTTATTTTAAATATATCTTTTTATAATCTTATTATATGGTGTAAGTATTTTTCTTAGTGCACGAACAACACTATTTTACACATGGTAGACTAAAGTAAGTGTAGATAGAGGTTGGCACTTACTGGACATGAACTGGTAAACATTGCTCGTAATAGTAAATGTGGTGGGTGGGGTAAGTTATGGTAGAGTAGGGGGACCAGTGCTCGTGGCATTTTTCAATAGTTTCACAAAATAACACATGCACACAAGCAATATGTTTCATTTGTCATATCCTATTTTATGGACATAAACCTCTTGTGTGTAGCGCCAATTGTCTTTCTGCTGAAATGTCATCACGTGACTTTATAACCGTCAATTTGTACACATCCGAGTTACTGTGAATTTGGTTACAAAAGGACCTGTCTTCGTGGTATGGGCTGGATGCTGTAATGCATGGTAGTTCAATTATCCAGGGTGGAAAAGAAAATATAAACAGTAAAACTAATCATTGATGATTCTATATGCTGCCAGCATAAACTAAGAAAACATAATAAACATTACTAACATATTCATAGCTGTACATTTTGGACATGCAGCTCAAAATTGGTCCCCAATAATGATATGCTCATAATTTATATGCCTCTCACTTCATCTATTGCGTCTGCTGTCAGACGGGTGTGAAGAGATGGTTTCAAATCGCTTTCATCACACAGGTGGCACAAATAACAAATAAACAAAGAAACTGATGAATTTTGAATATGTATTGGTGTACATGAAGAAATGGATTATAACATTGGTCCTTTACCACCCTGTGACAGATCCACAATTGTCCCGCCCCTGCTAAGCCCAGGGTCAAGGTCACTTAATTGGTGCGTTTGAAACCTTAAAGGTACATGTCCACTCGGTAGGCACAAAATATTCTTTATTGAATAAGTGTATAATTGTGTCACTATTCCACCACTTCTAAAGATTACGAGTGCCCGCTATATAAATATAATTGTTTAGTAATATTTATTTCACTGATAGTGACGCGCAGTGTTATCAGGCTATGTTCATATGCAAATGAGCCATGACATTTTTTTAATTATTTATACAAATTAAATGCGTCACCTAAAAAAATAGTATTTTTTCGACAGATTTATAGTATAATCATTGCACATCAAAAACTATATACAGAGAATAACAACTTGGCGATTTTTTAAAAAAATTCATTTTGTTAGGAAAATTGGGTGCATCTTATCTCATGTAGACATTTTCCGCCAGATTTTGGACTGAAAATAGGGGTGCGTCTTGTACACTCTTGCGACCTATAACCGGCAAAATACAGTAAGTAGTGATGTCCGTTAACATTTTAAGGAAACACGGTTATTGCTCCTGGTATCAGTGAAAATTTACGTCTGATATAAAATGTATAATAATGCAAATCAATACGTGGGGAAATGGTGAATGAATGTTTATTTTGCTAGGAAATGTCTCAGATGATGTCTCTGATATAAAGAACGTTTTGTGCCTACTGAGTGGGCATGTACCTTTAAATCTCGGGTAAATGTCTTATAATTTCCTTCGTTGGATCTGATTGATATTTCACACACACATTGCTTTAATGGTCCTCTACCGCCATTTGACAAATGCAGGATCGTCCCGCCCTCGCTAAGCCCAAGGTCACATACTTGGTGCATATGACACCTTAACGCTCAGGTAAAAGTCTTATAATTTCTGTTTCCTTGCACGGATCTGCTTAATATTTCACACACACATTGCTCTAATGGTCCTCTACCACCCTGTGACAAATACATGATATTCCCGCCCCCGCTTAGCCCAGGGTCAAGGGCACTTATTTGATGCATTAAAAAATAAAAACGGATGGGTTGTGGCATAGGGGTTAGTATTTCCATCCCACTGGTCTGTCGGATGAGACTTAACTGTGGTCCCATCTATATATGACCTTAGCTGTTGCTGGTGTGTTAAACCCTTTCACTTTCGAAACTCGGGTAAGTGTCTTATAATGTCTGTTTCCTTTCATGGATCTGCTTGATATTTCACACACCCATTGCTCTGATGGTCTGCTTTCATGCTGTGACAAATCCACACTTCTCTGGCCCTCTGTGTTTTCAACTGTGCCTCATTTTCTTTGGCTGTCAGCAGGGGCATTCATGTGCCAACAGGCCACATTTCTAGTTAATACATGTATTTGTGTTTTTAAATTGCGTATTTACATTATAGGAATTAATGGCCTTTTTGTGGAATTTGTCGGGGTATAAACTTGGAAAAGTCGCGGGAATACTGGACGAAGGCCGGAAGGCCTCGTCCAGTATTCTCGCGACTTTTTCATGTTTATATCCCCGATAAATTCCACAGAAAGGCCATTCATTCCTTATAATTCCAGCATTTGAAATAAATTCATCAAGAAAATGTGTTTATTTTCCGTTTTCTTAAGAATTATTTTTACTGCGCCTGACGGTTATGGAAAGTAGTTCGGCATGGGAGTTTACTGGGATATATATTTTGGACAGAGACTTGCTACGGACCAATCAAATGTTAGGGAATTGTGTAAATATTTTTGTGCTGGAATTATAAATACGTAACTTATCTGGAGCTCTGTAACTGGCATTGAAAACAGTAGTTTTTCTGCAATCAATGGTTACCATTTTAATTTACATGTATTGTACCTCTATTAATCTACCAGTAGTTTAAGTTAATTAAACAGTTAACTAGTGTCTATATTGGAGACTGCTTTCTAAATGTTTTATATTTACAAAAGTATTTTTCAGTAGGTGTAAAATGAAAATGCATAATCAAATTATCGCCCCTGTTTACTGTGTTCATAACAGTTTTGATCCAATGAGATTGCTTGATTTTTCTTGTTTGCAGCTCATGTATTCAAAAACAACATATTGAACATAGGAGACACTGTGCATTTACAATGTACACATTTATTTATTTCCTGTAGCAAATTCACAGGCACTTTGTGGTATGAATGATATCCCTCCATGATAATTATAATATGTACTATTGAACTAAACTGCAACAGCCGATTAAACCCTCTTTTAACCCTTTGAACCCAAAAAACCTCTATATAGGGTTTATGCAAACAGTGCAGATCCAGATGAGCCGGCTCGTAACGAGCCGTCTCATCAGGATCTGCACTTTTTGAAAGTAATTTTCCTATTTTTTTAGAACAAAAAATACCCCTTTTCATAAATGGACTACCGGTAGTCTGAAAACCATTTTGCGACGGTTGGATTGGTTGCAAAATTAACATATCAAAATCCATTCCCGTTACTTGGGGGTGAAAGGATTAAATCATATCCAATTTTACTCTGATATTAATAACTATAGACCAACGGAAGTGGAGTGATATACCTTGGGTCCAGCTTGCTAATTGTAGGGTGGGAACCATGTATAAACAGTGTGTTCCCATGTATAGACAGTGTGTTCCCATGTATAAACAGTGTGTTCCCATGTATAAACAGTGTGTTCCCATGTATAGACAGTGTTTCCTCCATTCTAGAGATGATCATCGGTAAAATATCGGTCTTTCTGTGTACAACATACAACAGCCAGTAACAAAACAAAAAATACCAAAAATTGTACCACGTGGATCAGTCATCACTGGCTGACGTTGTCATGAACACCAGTACAACACTTGGTATTCAGTCATGC